>OY998176.1:209397753-209997753 GCA_963921935.1 Galeruca laticollis | reverse complement strand
GCAAAGTAACATATTTATTCTTCTTTCACACGACAGTAGAAATATCAACACCATCAACTGAAGCATCCAACTCGTGGGTAGATCCATAATCCGCTTTCTTCATAGCACCTTCCGTTGGCAATTTGAAACTTTGTGATCAGTTTCGTCGTATTATGCTCAGAGAAATAATTCTTTGACCAAATATACCATTGTCGTGATAAAGTCTGTAATTCATATGACGAGGAATAATTTTGGCTAAGCGTAGAACCAAATTGGAAGTAACTCAAAGACTGGGTTCATCATCAGGTTGATCATATTTCTGTTCACCGGTACAAGTTTCAAAATTATAGGCAAAATCCGAATGACCTGACATCACAAAAAATTTGAAGAGCCCCATTTACGAAGCTTCATTGGCATATATTGCTTCATATAATGTATCATCAATGCTAACACATTGCTCTAAAGCTACCGAAGAAAATTTTTTGTTCAAGTAGTCAACGAGGGATCACATCTTAAAAAGCCTACCGTGTCCCGGTTGATCACTAGGAATAAAGGTAACATTGTTGTTGAAATGAACGATCTGGCGTATTTTTTCAAATTTGTTCACTGGCATCACATCTGCGATTGTGCAAATCTCAATTCATTACTCAAGGAATAATCTGAAGTTGGGCATATGTACCAGAGATGTATAAATAATGATTCCAAAGTAATTTTCCATGTCGTTCTCTGTAAAAGTAGTGGTCTCTCAGGCTTAGTTTGCACTGAATATAACTTAGTTTCTTTAGTAATCCTTGCTATTAGTTTTTCTGAGACATTATTTCAGTAGACAACTGAGTATCCCTATAAAAGCGTAACTGATCCTCATTCAACTCCAATGACTTGGATTTCCAGTCAATGTCTTTTTTTAGTGAGTTCGCCTGTGCCTTCTTGTGATTGGAAGGCAAATAGGTCATCATCATTGAACTGCTGGACCATTTCTTCCACTTCTAGTGCTGCGTTACTATCATCTTCGTTGGAATCATCATCACTATCACTATCTGGTATGAAAGAACGGTCCTCCAAACTGTCTAAATCGCTATATCCGTCATCACTCACACCAGAGAAATTCTTCCAATAGGACGCAAGCTCCTGCTCGGTTAGTGGTTTATTTTTGCTCATACTATAATGAAAAAAAGTTAGTTGTAGAATACCACTAATAAATACATGTTGCTGGTAGGCAACATTCCAGAAAAAACATGAAATGGAGAGAATGCATAGTGGTAATAAAACAAAAATTACCTTATTTTACAAAATGGAACCTATATTTTCGCTAAACAGCATGATATACGCACAATACATACCTTTCAGAAATCGAAACAAAATTTTCACATCACCTAGTAAGATTCTCTCAAGATATGCTCAAAACTGCCAATGTTATCCCGATCGTCAAAGCTAATAAACAACCCTGTTATGTGGATAGTTACAGACCAATTTCCCTGTTAAACAATATAGCAAAGGTGATGGACAAAATCATTTTTAATGGAATTCAAGCACATGTGGATAAAAATAACATAATACCCCTCGAGCAATACGGATTCAGAGGCGGACACAGCAGGCTCTTTTGCCAAAAACAAAGCAGTTATGGTCACAGTAGACATACAGAAAGCCTTTGACTCCGTATGGCACGAGGGGTTACTGTATAAACTCATAAATCTAAAATTACCTGATTACTTAATACAAATCATTAACTCGTATATTACAAATAGACAATTTTACTCCAAGGTGAACAACGGCTTAGCGGGTCCTTTCACGATACAAGCCGGGGTTCCCCAAGGATCTGTCTGTAATAGATCTGACCTTTTTTTATTAAATTTCTCTGCTCCTTTGGGGTGTACCCCGTTACCGCTGTCCCCACACTAATAGGTCGTTGGGATATTCCAATTGGTATAGGAAACGGTATTATTTATCTGGCTTATTTTCCTCTGATTGTAGTAACCGGAGGGGCCCTACTGTGTGCTCCTATCCTAGAAATCTTTGCAGCGTGCTGTCACCAGTGCCTTACGGCACAAAATTTAGAACCAGGAATCTCCCTGCGGGTTACCTCGAGGGAGGGGTTTTCCTGGCACGAGCGGTCAAGGTCTCCGTGGGGCCTCTTGGGCTTATACAATGTGCCAAGCCTGAGTTCGAATACAGGTCGTGTCAGCCCGTTCTATTTGCTGGTACGGGGGTAAGGGTTGTTGTTAAAGGAAACAGACTGGATGGATAAGTATGTACAAGTATATTGTAATATATTTAATATTCTTTTATAGTTGCCCCACGTTTGGGTGACAAATTATTATAGTTGATATATGAATATAACGATATACAATATTATTTGTCGACATTTTCACAATTTGTGATTGTAGCGACACTATTGTACACACACCTTTAGCAGCGTACGTAACCTAATTTACTTTTGACAGTAGTTGTCAAACAATACCCGGCCAAGATAAATATTATTTTCTGGATTTAGAAAGATAAACTAATTCACAATAGTCTCAGGGTGGGATCAAAAAATTTTTACATAATAATTCAAATTTTGTAATTTTCAAATATTATTCAAATCAAATATTATTCTATATTCAGAATCTCGAGTAACTGTTTTTTAATATAATATAAGGCACTTGAATTATCTTATGACATTTACAAATTAATTGTCACTGGAGATTAAGCAAATGTCACTGATTAGATCAAAATTTCTATAGCATGCAAAATGTTAAATACGATGAAAATAGATACTGAATGAATACCACAGTGAGTTGGAATCAAAATTATATATTATATAATCAGATAACAAATTATAAAAGTATTTATTGTTTCCCAAAAATATTGTAAACGAAACAAAGATAATAATTTCTACCAACCTTAATATTACTACAACCTATTCTAGAAATCAACTAATTGTAATTTTTTAAGTAAAGGTTCAACTCATTTAATATACACTTGACGTGTATCAATGTCAAATAACGCAAATTTGTGTTCAAATTGTCTATTCAAAATTTTTCACTTGATGTAAGATCTTTTATGTGTAACGTAAATTTGGTTTAGCGAATATTATGCTATAGATGCATCTATTTTCGAAATGTATTTAAAAAGGCCTGTTAATTCTCGAGAAATAATTTTAAAATGGAGTGGACTCACCAAATAGGACAGGAAACCTCGTACGTATTCTAAATGTATTTAGAATTATGCAAAACTTTCTAAATATCTTTTTTAGAAACTGGAACCACTTACACTTGATACGATGCAATTCTTCTACGAATTATGGACGCACTGGCTTTACAATGTATGGCTTTATAATCTGATTGTATAGTTAAACAATTTTTATTAAATTCTCAACAAAATTTGAGACAACTCTTATTACGATGTTGTCTCGTGGGGGTTTCAAATTCAACAGCGTAAACTTTATTCAAATAAATAAATCTCTTCTCCTGTGGTTACGAAAAATTCCTTTTTAAAAAAAATACTAATTTATATTTCCCTATAACAAAGAGTGATTTGAATTCTTTTATTACCATTGTAATTCTGATAGCAGAGACATCTGTATTTTAAAATTTCAAATATATTCTCCAAATTGTAATATAATCTGTCTATCATTAAATATATTCTACATAAATGTCATCCGAAAATTAAAATGTCAAATTTGATTTGTATACCGAATCTTTCAAAATTATTGATTATACATATAATACAGTGTGTATCGAAAGTATTGCATACAAATATAAATAGTTTTCCTTATTTTAATGTTTCTTTTACATTTTAAATAGAGGAACTGTATTAATATATATTACAAATAACAGTGAATCATACAGCCCTGCTTTGGGTAAATTGACAGTTACTCGGGGAGACGCCCCGGTAATAAATTCAGATAAGGAAAAACGTCTTTCCAAAATCTGGAAGTAGTTACCCGTTCTCATGACACCCGTAAAGGATGTCTTATATAGGACTATCCCTGCATAAGAATTGAAACCAACGAAAACAAAAACCTGACTCGGGCACAACGTCTTCCAAGATTTTTGAAAAGGGGTCTTGCCTGATTATGGAAGATAAAAGGACGATATTAAGTATAGGTAAATATTTGGTATAATATATAAAAAAATGATTAACGTACAACCCTTCTTAAACTTAATGGTATGAATGTGAAATCCCGTACCGTTGAATACCCCGTACAATATAGTAAATACTATATCAACAAAACTTTGAAATTATGATATCTCTGGCATTTGGATATCCTGTACAATATAGTAAATCATATATATCAACAAAATTATGAAATGTAGTAGAATAATTATGATATCTCGGGCACTTGGATATCCTGTACAATGTAGTAAATCATATATATCAACAAAAATTTTGCAATCGAATAAAATAATTATGATATCTCGTAAATTTTGATATCCTGTACAGTATCAGGTAAAAAAAATATCGAACAAGACTTTTGGAATTAAATCAGAATAAATATGATGTCCTGTACAGTTGAATATCCTTGCACAATACAGAAAACAAAATATATAGAGAGATGGTCATCGAACATACGATATCTCCCGTATATGCCTATAATTTTAGACTAGATCGGTAGGTGAGGGGCTCAGATGTAAACAGTACACTCAATATGACCGAAAATATAGGTCTCCTTTTGGGACACCCAGTTAAGTCAAAAAATAAAAATTATCAATACAGTATATAAAAAATAATTATACGTTGAAAACTTACGTTTTGGAATATCACAAATCACAACTACACAATATTACTGTCGACGATAAAGTGGCCGGCCGTACTTAGCCTGGTTACTTAGGGAGAGTTATTACCTCTTTCTCTGGTTTCAAAAATTTCTCCTATTTATTTTAAAATTATTTCGGCTATGCCCTTGTGTGAAGGTTAATTTTAAATTTCATTATTTTAGTTTGCAACGTTTTGATTATATTTATTGATAAACAAAGCATGGCAAACCATCAGATGTAATGTTTATTGACCTTGCTACTTATAACAAAATTGTTTATATCAATTTCTTTCCTGGAGGTCAGCAATTATTTTATTATTAATTTATTTCGAATTAAGAAACTTTTATCTATATAGGGTGTTCTTAAAATTTCCTATGTCATATCTCGTGTTTATTACATGTCTTTCACCTTTGCTTTATTCGCTCTTCACTCATGATATTCCCTCCTCCCCGCAAATCCTGACAGCCATGTAACCGGACGACACATGTTTCGTATCAACAGATCGAACATCAGAAACAGCACTACACAACGTTCAAACACACATCAACTCACACATACTACGATTTATGAGAGAAAACAAACTTACGATTAACGCCTCCAAAACAGAGTACTTGTTACTCAGGAGAAGAGCAAGAAAAAACTCATTGCAATTACAGCTGAGTATAGATGGGCAATACATTACACCCAGTAATACGCAAACGTACCTGGGATATACTGTGCATGATAACACCAACGCTAACGCGCACATTGCACAACAGGTACTAAAAGCCAAAATTGCAATGAGCAAATTGTACCCGTTAATCTGTAAGAATAGTAGTCGCTCAACTGCAAACAAACTCTCAATATTAAACACATCATCCGACACATGCTAACTTACGCTGCCCCTGCATGTTACACAGCCACAAAACATAACTTTAATACACTGCAAGTTGTACAGAACAAGTGCCTCCGCATGGCAATCAAACACACAACAATCTACCCAAGACTTCCCAAAAACACATGGTTACATGAACAAGCCGACCTACCCGCCATTAAGGACTTCATCACCAAAATATCTACAAACTTTTATAGCCACTGTGTCCCTATAGTTATTTGTAAAACAAGTGTCACAATGACTCGTTTTGTAGTACGTGTTTAAAATCCCTTTTAAACTTAGTGATTCTCTTTCTACAAATCTAACAATTCATATATTTTCAATATCGGCTGTTACAAACGATCCCGAAACGAATAGGAGAAAACGCTAGTTTTTTGCTAGCCCTAGCCGGCTGACGTTCATTTGACATTTTATATTTCTTCTTCCTTGAACCGTCTAACAGTAAACATGTAGTTCGCCACCATAATTAGTTAAAGTAGTGTTTTTAGTGAATTAAGGAACCAAGCAAGTAAGATTAGATTTTCTTCAGTTGTATATAATTAAATTAATTACATTCTACATCGTTGCCGGCTCTCTTCCATCAGTGTTACTAGATTTGTGTGTTTGTAATAACTTTATATTTAATTATTGATAGATTTGGAGGGAAAATATTTCAATAAATTGTTTACTAAGTGAAGTGATATAAACATCCGGTCACTTCTGGTTTTTGTATACCTTTTCCTGAATCCTAGTCAATTGACTAATAAATCGTAATATAAGGTATATTTATATTATGTCTCGCTTTCATTAGTTTCCTATTACTCCCGTTTGATTTTTAAACCGTCTCTAACGGTCAATTTAGAGTGGCCCTTCGAAAACAAAATGCATTTAGCTATCGCATTGCTCAAGGTTTGAATTTAAGTTGGCAATTCTGTAGATTCCTAATTGGTCAGATCACAGATGGTTTTATTCAGCACTTCTGACTTTTGACATATTATAACCGAATAATTTTGTAATTGTAAACAAACTTTCATTTAAGCAAAAAGAGGATGATTATTTGTTTAAAATAGAGCTTCTTCGTATATGCTCTTGCGATCTATTTATATTATATCATGAACAGAATTATTTCTGTAATACATCTTCACATAGATATCTGGTAATTTATCCCAAAAATCGAACGTTTTGTATACCTATATATTGATCCTATACAATATAAAAATAAACAATTGATAATTCATTGATAAATAACCGTTAGCGTACTTTAATTATTAATAGTTTTAATATATAAATCATTCTAATTTACCTTTAATATAATAATTTGCTAGCTAGAACAACGCTAGACCATTTTATCTATAATTTGTGTCAAGGTTAAAGTCAAATGTCAAATAAAGATATAACTAAATTAAATAACCAACTGTACACTAAAAATTACTATAACAGTGTTCAAAGAGCTTCATTGTGACACTGTAAACAATGTTATAATGAAGTCTCTTTTATACGCGAATTATAAAAAAAATATTTGTGATACGCTCAGACCCGCTAGTCTCGCAGAAGATACCCTTAATAGCGGGTGTAAGCTTCTGCATGCTACACTATTCACATAACAAGTTGGTCGCCTCCTAACAACCAAAACCATCGAAATAGGGACTAAAAACCCCTATTTAAATCATTCACTGTCAACAGTCAAAACCAACACCCCATCTTAAATAACATCTGCCATGTTGCTGCCCCTCATAAATTAATACTCATTTCGATTTTGAAACCCTGTTTTTCAGCCGGTTTTCAGGGACACAACAGTCGAAAAATCTATAGTAAAAACCAAATAAAGTTGCGTTCACGTCATCATTGTGAACATTTGTAGCGTTGTCAGAGTGTTCACGAAATATGGAAATTAACAGAAAATAACTGAAGTCAACAAAAAACGTAAATGTAGAAAATTTCACAATATTATAAATGAAAACTACAAAATTATCGATAGTTTGATAGTTTTCGTTTAATATAGTGTGGAGTTTTTTCATTTACGTTTTTTGTTAATTAAATTTATGAATAGATTTCACAAAGTAAGGAATTCTAGAATAAAAGTGGTAAGGTTATTACTGACTTACCAAATCTTTTAATAAATAAATATAATAAAAATACAAGCACAAGTTCTTTGCATCGGCTATTCAGCTGTTTGGGCATTTTAACAATCACAGAAGAAAATGCTTTGTTGTTTTGAAAACAAAAACAGTTTTGATTATAAATATTTCTCACAAGAAAATTTTATAAAGCACGTAACTATAACCTCAAAAAGCGATGGCAATACACGAGTAGAAAAGTCACAAACAACGCGGCAACATGACATTATTTCTAGCAGTGACTATTTTACCGTCAATAATTGGAGGCTTCTTTATGAAAATTTTAACACAAATGTTTACATCGACAGACGTCTCAACCCAATAAAGCTATATTGCTTATACATTATTTTGGTACAAAAGTTTTTTTATTGATTGGGTTATCTTTAGAACCGATTAATTAACAAATTTAAGTATATGCACTTTTCGATAGAAATGTAGCCACACATGCGATAGAAATACGCCCTTGGTGACATAAAAGCAACTTTATTTGGTTTTTACTATAGGTAGTCATAATTGTATATGCGGGATAAAGCTATTTAAATCAATCACAACAAATGGGTAATGCATGAAGTACCGTTCCAGAGGAACGCCAAAGTAGGGGAAAATGCCAGAACATCGACCCTCACATATTTCTCACTACTTTTGTAAATAAAAATGACAAAATAAATATCTTTTTAATCGCTTAACTAGACAAACCGGCCCTTTCCGATATCAGAATACGGAATTTATTAGAGTACAGGGTGTCCCAAATTGGTGTGTTTTGCAGGGTGTCTCGTAAACTAGAAGAGATAGAAGAAAAGCAGTTAAGATGTTATGACTTCTTTTTTTGTTAAAGTAACGATAGCCTAATTCAATCTTTAGTAACTCCCTGCAGTTGGAAGATACAGGGGGATTATTGAAAACTGTCGAAAAATACAAGGTACTATAACTTCTTAATTAAGAAAAATGTAAACAAACGTTATAAAAACTTTTGATAGATATAATAAAAGAGTTCAGTGGCGCACAGAATTTTCTTGTTAAGGGGCTCACTAAGGAAATATAATGCAAACTTATGTTGTTTTAAATGGGACACCCTGTATATTTTGACGTTTTCCGTTTCATTTTTTAATTCTCATCCACCTGATATGACATATTATATATCCATTTTCAATGGTTGGAGCTACAGCGCAAATTAACCATTTATGGATGTTATCATGTGAAACACCCTTAAAAAATTGAGCACTCAGTAACGAAATTTAACATTTTATTATAAGGATACTGATGTGTGACAATTTTATTATTCAAAATTATAATTAATAAAAAATAAAACCAGATTAAAAAAATTAAAACAATAAACTTATGAAACAACAAGAAATATTTTTTTTCATTAAAATTAACGTGCTCGGCGACTATGGCCACTTGCACAAAACGATTACACTGCTATATAAAATACAATAAGACAGTAATATGATATGTAGGTTTGGTTAAATTTTGCTGTAAAGCTGCACATCTTTGAGGAATTGCAGTAGGCTGTTAATTTGCTCTGGATTATTTAGCAGATATCGTAGGCTTGATGAGAGGTGGTAATGTTGTCTCCTGGCTGAGAACTGGTGACATTCAGTTAAAATGCGTTTTATTGTGAAATGCGATTGACAAATTTGACAATAGGTTCGGTTGCTGGATGTCATTAGGTATCCATGCGTTAACTTAGAATGTCCGATGCGTAGTCTCCTTATTATGGCTAGATCTCGCCTTGTAAGTTCTGTAGGAGCAAGGAGAGGGCTATTGATTGACGGCTGTATTTCATGTAAAAAAGAGCGGTTTGTATCCCAGTGCTGTTGCCATATAATTTCCGTTCGTTTTTTGATGTGTGCCTTCAAGTCATCACATATTTGTATATTGTCAGTAATGTCAGTGAATGTTGAGGCAATTTTCGCGTAATGATCAGCGAGTTCATTGCCTGCTATACCAATGTGGGATGGAAGCCAAATTATAGTAACTGATATATCTTGGGAAGTGATAAGCTGGTGGTAAGTATATTGGATATTTTGGGCAATTGGATGTTTGGTAAATATATTTTGGATAGTCTGGATAGAGGCTAGTGAGTCTGTGCATATAGCTACATGCTTATTTGTTAAAGTGATGTGTTTGAGGGCTTGGAGTATGCTAAATAATTCGCCAGTATGGACGCTGCATAAAAGAGGGATAAGGGAGGAGTTAATATGAGAATGGGACGTTGTAACAGAGCAGCCTACTCCTGTTTCATTTTCTGAGGCATCAGTATATAGAACTAGATCGTATTTATTTGTTAGTATGATGTTATTAAAAGCTTTCATTATGAGTTCCCTTGGTGATATATGTTTGTCGTATCGTGTAAGTGATGTGTTGAGCTGAGGACTGATAATGACCCAAGGGGGAGTCTGGGGTAGTGGGAGAGGAGTTGTTTGCCGTAGATTTATGTCATTAAGTAGCTGTGCTAGCACTGATGGAATGGGTTTCATTGATGATATTGGGTGTGCGTTGTGTGAGGTAGATGTCGGTGATATAAAAAGGGTGTATACTGGATTATGGGGGTTCGAGGAAACGGAGGCTGCGTAAGAGAGAAGTAGCTGTTGTCGTCTTAACCAAAGGGGTGGTTCATTGGCTTCACAATAAAGGTTTTCAACAGGGGTAGATCGGAAGGCTCCTAAGCAGAGACGTACAGCTAGCTGTATTGTGTATGGGGTTTAAGAGGTCAGTGTATGTTTTGGAAGCTGACATATATATGTAGCAACCATAATCTAGTTTGGAGCTTATATGCGATCTATATACTTTAAGGAGGGAATTTTCGTCGGCACCCCAATGAAAATGTGAGAGGGTTTTAATTATGTTGAGCCTCTTACTACACTCACCTTTTAATTCTAGTAGATGTTGTTTCCAGGTAAGTCGTGAGTCATAAGCAACACCAAGTATTTTGCAGTGGCCAACTAGAGGGATACAAATGTTGTTGATCATAATACGAGGGGATGGGGAGGGAGGGCGTCGGCTGAATTTAATGATTTTAGATTTTGTGTAGGATAAAGATACACCTAGGAGGTTAGTTCTGTAACCAAGGGTATCGACAGCAGATTGAATTAGTTTCGATGTGGTAGACACAGAACGTCCGTGGCAGTATATTATTAGATCATCTGCATAAAGGACGTGTCTAATTGGTGAAGAAAGATTAGAGCATAAATCGTTTATCGCTAAATTGAATAGTGTCGGACTTAAAACCGAGCCCTGTGGAACCCCATCCGATTGGATGTAAGCTGATGAGAAAATGCCATTAACTGAGACTCTGTACGATCGTGACGATAGAAAATTTTGGATAAACTGAAATATGTTGCCATTGATGTTATGAAGGGTGAGTTTGTTCAGTATAGAGTGTCTACTAATGGTATCAAAGGCACCTTCAATGTCAAAAACAGCGGCAATACATTCTTGTTTCTTATTCAATGCCTCGGAAATATGACTTTGAAGAAGTACTAGGTTATCATGGACTGAGCGATTTCGTCGGAAGCCTGACTGCTCTTTAGCAATTATATTATGTTTGTCCAAGTACCATAAAAGCCTTTTGTTAATCATTTTTTCAAAGATCTTCCACATTGTACATGTTAATGATATTGGTCTGTAAGCACTGGGTGAGGTAACCGCTTGATTTGGTTTTTTAATGGGAATTATGACTGAAGTTCGCCACTGGTTGGGGATTGTGTTGGAAGTCCAAATTAAGTTATACATTTCAAGAAGTTTACGTTGGCCTTCAAAGGATATATATATATATATATATATATATATATATATCTAATGGCTTGATACCCCTGCTGGGGTTTCGCCGCCTCACGCTTTCTAGATCCATTTTTTTTGGGGTGGATCAGTCCCCGTTTTTCCTTTTAGAGTTTCTCTGTCAATGCTCTCCATAGTTTCCTATCCTTAACTTTGTCCTTCCATCCTCCAATTCCGGCTCTTGTCATATCTTCCTTCACCTGTTCCAGCCATTTTATTCTAGGTCTACCCCTACGTTTTTTTTTCCAATTTAAGCTATACATTTCAAGAAGTTTACGTTGGCCTTCAAAGGATAGTTTTTTTATAAAGATATAGGGGATATCGTCAGGACCAGAAGCAGTGTTCTTGGAGGATTGAATGGCCGAAGTTAGTTCTGTGTGAGAGAAAGAAGAATTTAGATAAGTGATGTCTTGAGTTGTTATGGTAGAAGATATAGGAGGTGTGGCAGTCAATACTTCATGTGGGGTGGGGTTGATTTTGCTTCTGAATTTCTCAAAAAAATGTTTGGCTATAGTTTCACCAATTTCTTGATTCTCACTAATTACAGTGTTGTTAGAGATAAGATTGGCTACTTTAAGACTGGTATTGTTTCCTTGAATTTGTCTAATTTTTTTCCATAGAACAGTGGGATTAGTATTTTCGTTGATTGAGGACACATAGTTTCTCCAAGAAGATTTTTTACTTTGTTTTATGGTATATCGAGTCTTTGCTCTGGCTTTTTTCAGTTTTAAGAGATTATCTTGGCTCTTGTTTATTCGGTAATTTTTGAGTGCAAATTTTTGTTCATATACAGCAATTTGACAGGAGGTATTCCACCAGGGAACTGTTTTTCGTTTGTTTGAGATAATATTTTTACCAATGTGTGCATTGGCAGCTGAAAGTAAGGCGTTTGTAATTAACGTCATGTTATTGTCTGTATTGTCGGAGAACGAGAGGGTGGATAAAGTGGTATATGTATGAGTTGTGTAACTGGGCTAGTCAGCATTGTTTAGCTCATGGTTAAACTTTGTTGAATATTTGGTTCATTGGATGATATGAAGATGGGATAGTGATTGCTGTCGTAAAGGTAATCGGCAGTTTGCCAAGTTAGTAGAGTAGCTGATTTAGGGTCACTGAAGCTCAGATCTATAGAGGAGAGAGTTCCGGACGAAAAGTTGAAATGTGTACTGGAGCCTGTATTCAATAGGCAGGATCCTGTGCAATTGATTACTCTTTCAATAGTTTTCCCTTTACCGAATGTATAGTTGGATCCCCACATTGTGTTGTGAGCGTTAAAATCACCTACAAGAATATATGGTGTAGGAAGTTGGTAGATAAGGTTTAATAGCTCTGTATCTTTAAGTGGGTGGTTAGGTGGAATATATATGTTACAAATAGTAAGCTTATTAGGACTCCAAGTGGTTATGGCAATGGCCTCAAGATCTGTTGTGAGTGGGAGGTGAGATGAAAACAGTTCGCTTGAAATAAAGTTTGATGTGCCGCCACTGGCACGAATACAGTCGGTGCGGATAAAGTGATATCCTTCAAAGTTTTTTAGCTTAGGGAGTTTGTAATTTGGTGTTGGTTTCTTGAAGGCATATTATTTCAGGCTATTCATCGACAACTATTTGCTGGATTCTTTCTAATTGAGGAAAGAATCCATCACAGTTCCATTGAATTAATTTGAAAGTGGCTCTTGACTTGGAGGTGATAAGGGTGGCTGTGAGGATTTTTGCAGGCATTCTTCATCAGTTTGATATTCGGAGGAAACGCTTATATTATCAGAGTCTTCAGGATTTATTTGTTGTTTAATTTTTATCCTAATTCTTGTAAGGCGGTTTTGAGGGACCTTTCCTTCGTTCGGTATACAGGAGTGATATGTCATTTAGTAATCCTTGAGTGTTTGAGGTGAAGATTAGAGCTTCCTTGAGAGGGTCTATATTCCCATGTGTATTTTCTAAGTAAGCTGTGAATTGGGTTTCTGTAAGCGTGAGATCTGATGGATTTTTTTCATAAATAGCGTGTATTGCCTTTTGAGTGGAGGGTGTTATATTATGATGATCAGAGATTATTGTTTTGGATTTTGTCTTTAGATGTTTAGAGGAGGTATAAGGGTTAGTAAATGAAGGGGGAGCAGTTGATTTGTTGTTGGTTCAAGTGTGATTTCCGGTGTGAGTTGGAGAGGGGTATCAACATTGCTATCAGTTGATATGGCCCTTTTTTGTCCGTGAGTTAGGGGAGATAGTATTTGAGTTATCTCAGTTTCATTCGAGGTATTTGGTAATGTGAGTTGTCTGGGAGCACCATCGAGAGAAATATTGTGTGTAGATTGTGAGATAGAGTTGGCGGGAGGTGGGGTGTCGTCTTGTGTTTGGGAAGTAGTAGTATTTGTGCAGGAGTCAGCAGTATGTCCTGCTTGTTTGCATAGGAAACATTCATGCTTATCAGATGATACAAATATTCTATATTGAGTATTTCCATGAGTAATTAGGAGAGATGTTTGTACGGAGAAGTTATCATTTTCAGGGATAACGTAAGAAACTCTACGGAAACTCATTATGTGAGCGTATTCACCACCTAGTACGCCACATTTTACAAACGAAACAGGGGAGGCTAACTGTAGTCCAATATCTTTTAGAGCTTTTTCAAGTATGGTGGGAGATACATTGGATATGAGAATACGTTTTGCCGGCGTAATAAGTCTTCGTATAGGTATAGTTGTGGAGTTAATGGAAATGCTCTGATGGGCACTGAGAAGATAATTGACAATATTACTCGAGGATAGATAAATACAAATACGGTTATTTGAGATTCGTGACGCAAAGGTAATATTTTTAGGGGTACAGCTTTTACATATTCAAAAAGAACGGTGTTGGTAATTGCATGTAAGATAATGGCTTGATCCCTATTTGGAAAAGTCGGAGGAGGAGGTTTAGTTAGGGTTGCAGCAACATAAGATTTTGTGCGGTTAGTTGTGATAGGTTGTGATGACGACATTTGATTTTGGTTGTTAATGGAGCTCATTTTTGTGAGCGGTCCTGGTTACCAAAACCACTTCACAATAAATTTTATTAATGCGACAGGCGCCCCAGAAGGACTCTGTGGGTAATATAAAAGGAATATATCAGTTACCTGTTGATTCTAATGCTACGCCACTGGAGAATTTAATTGTCCAACTAATAGTAAGAATTCGTAGTTTGTAAAACAAAAACACTAATTGACTGTGAATTATCACATGTTGATTATTATTTGCACAGTATTATCACAAAGAACTATTGATAATATTAAAGAAAACACGTAAATAACGTAAAAAGTTGTCAGAGTAGCAGTTAACGATGTTCACTCGTTGGCTGACTCCGTTGAATTCAACAAGAAATATTGTAACAAGTAATTTACCTATAACTAATTTTATTAGAATGTAAAAATTACATTAAATGTTCAAAATGTCCGCCGTTTTCATCGATTAAAAAGTTTTTCGTTTAAATAATCTTCAACAAATTCAGCATTACCAAAAATAAAATCAGTGAACTAAAAACAAAGTAGGTAAATATAGCTGATTATTGATTTTAAGTACCTATTTTATTATTATTTTGAAATTATTGAATCCGTTTTTTGGTAAATAACATAACGAAATAAGACGTCTGTCTTTTATTACCGATTTCACTTTTATTTCTAATTATGTTTAACCCGATACGTTGTTATATTTTAGTTTGTTTACCTCAATTGACATGATTGTTATATCTTATAAGAATGTTCATTTCATCAAGTAGGCTTTGGTCATCTTACCATGGAAAATAAAACAAAACCTGTGTTACCTGTCAGAATTAATTTTACGACGTGCAGTCTTGTCGACAACATGAATTTTGAAAATTATGAAAAATATGATATTCATGTGGCATATATTGAATGTCAAAAGAATGTTAGTGATGCGTCTAATTATATTTTCAACAATATCCAGAAAGAAGGCAACCTGACATGAGAATTTTTAAAAAACTCGATTCAAATTTAATCCAGTATGGATGTTCTGTGAAACCACGGCATAAGTACGAAAAGAATCATGAAGAAAGAGAGGTAAATACGTTGGGATATATCCAAGCACATCATGAATCTTCATGAGCCTTCAGTATCTGTGTTTGCGAAAGGATCTATAACCCAACTTGGTATTTCCATGTTTAAAATATCTTAGAAACGCTCTGTAAAATCAACATGAAGAACTTCCAAGTGGTGGCAGTAAGTAAGTAAATCTTCCGGTTTTGCAGACACTGTTGATAATGTGGGAAAATGGTTCTACTCACCTCTACAAAGATTTCTTTTGAATATAAGAAGTTTTCCTGCAAAAGCAGCTATGACGTTTTTAGTTTTTAAACGGTTTTATTTAGCTCACCCCGTTTGTTTTATTTATTCTTGGGTCAAATTTAGTAATTCAAATTTCACCCTCTTCCTGTCAACCGATTAATCTGAAATTTTGTATACACTTTGGATTTTGGTGACAATACAATTATGTTTATTCATTATCATTATAAATTCAAGATGGCCGCCGCTACAAAATGGCGGATAATTTATGTTTTATTAATCCCATCAATATGGGTATCAAATGAAAGGGCTCAACAAGCAGAATACAATATACTATAAAAAATTGAAATCCAAGATGGCGGCCGCTACAAAATGGCGGATAACGTAGGTTTTATCAATCCCATCAATATGGGTATCAAATGAAAGTGCTCAACCAGTAGAATACAATATACTATATAAAATTAAAATGCAAGATAACGGCCTCTACAAAATGGCGGATAACGTAGGTTTTATCAATCCCATCAACATGGGTATCAAATGAAAGGTCTCAACAAGTAGAATACAATTTACTATGCAAAATTGAAATCTAAGATGGCCGCCGCTACCAAGTGGCTGATAACAATTTTTTATCAATCCCACCAATATGGGTATCAACAAATAAAGGGGCTTGACAAGAAGAATACAGTGCACTATACAACCTCAATATTTAAGATGGGCGCAGCCACTAAATGGCGTATAATAATAAGATTTAAATTTAGAAATTGAATCTGTAATTTAGGTATCTGATTAATCCAGCCTGAATCCACCACCCAAGTCAAGATTTTGTATCGTGTTGAGGACTGTGTGGCGTTAGGGTGGCTAAAAATGATACGTCGTTAGCGGTACACCACCCAAGTTAAGGTGAAAGGTTAAAACGCGCCGAGAACTGTATGGCATTAGGGTGGATAAAAATGATATGTCGTTAGCGTTTTCCCCTCAAGACTCAGGCGCATCTTGTTGTACATAGCCTTGCCCCTTTATTGGACCTCTGGGGGGGTCGACCGTTTAAATGTCCATTACTCGTGGGAACAAAATGGTAAAAAAAAATATAAAAAATACAAACACAAATAAAACAGAAACTGCAACACAACGTAAACGAAGGCTTCAAAAAGCGAAAGAAAAGTATAAAGCAAAACGAGCTAAAGAAAGTGAAGGTGATAGAAATAGTCGATTACAGAAGCGACGGGAACAATTAGCGTCAAAAACACCTGAGCAATATGAGGCCAGGTTAAAAAAGCAACGTCAGCGATAGAGTAAGATATTTGCAGGGACTACGAATAGAGGAGTTGGAGTGCAATAAACTAACGGGCAAGAAACCTTGCAATAATGAAGCACTAAATGAATTACACAGAATGCGAAATAAAAACCAAAAAATAAAAATAGGTAAAAAAACTTTTTAAGTTAAACGGTTTTATGTTAAACATACATTGCAATGTTTAAGATAAATGTACTAAAAACCAAAAAATAATAAAATAGATACAGTCGTGGGAATTATAAACATATGCATAGACTAGACTAAAATAAAACCGTGGGGCACGTCAATTGTCTACAATCGTTGATTAAAATTTTTTTTTGTAATGTTACACTATAATTAGGCAGTTGTTCAACCGACAACGATGGACGTGTGATAAGTAGGGCTAGAATGTGGAAACAAGCTAGCAAGCTCGATTATAAGCGAGTTTTAGGGTTTCATAGTGGTGAGCGAGTAGTACTTTTATCATATGTTTTGTCGATTAAAGACAAACTACGAGCAGTGAAACGATTCCTCGCCAGCCAGCAGTGTGAATGTCCAACGATAAACTAGTTGAAACATCTCTTTTATTTACATGGAGTGTATAACTATTGGAATTTCCATGAGCAATAAAATAGTAAGTAATTTCCTCACCGTCTGCGGGCCAACTGCCTAACGACGAATTAAACGATTCTTCTATCGCACATTAAGTCGATAATTTGTAGACAATTGACGTGCCCCACGGTTTTATTTTAGTCTAGTCTATGCATATGTTTATAATTCCCACGACTGTATCTATTTTATTATTTTTTGGTTTTTAGTACATTTATCTTAAACACATTGCAATGTATGTTTAACATAAAACCGTTTAACTGAAAAAGTTTTTTTACCTATTTTTAATTAAATTTAAATCATTACCTTGCAATTGTAGATTAACTTGATTAAATACTTTAAACTGGTCCGTCAAATAAGCGATGTCATTTTTTGACGTAATCAGGTCGATTCAGACAAACACCTTTAGAGAGCCAACGTACTTCTGTGTGCAGCAGCAAGCGATTGTAGTCTTCATCATTTTCATTGCAAAGCTTATGAAACAAACGGTCATTCAATGAATTGCTTCTAATGATATTGATTGCTTTAATAACGTTATTGAGGGACGCATGCAGACGTTCATTTAATTTTTTTGCAACCAAATGCTCACGGTGAATAATAGAATGTACAGCGAGTACATTTGGCTGGGCACTGCTTTTCTCAAATGTGCTATAAAACCCTTATGACGCCCGGTCATTGCTGGAGCACCATCAGTAGCAGCAGAAAAAATATTGCTAATAGGAATTTCTTTCTCTTGAAAAAATTCTTGCATGATATTAAATATATAATGTCCCTTTGTATCAGATTCCAAATTCTTAGCAAATAATAACTCTTGATGAATTTTTTCTTCTTTTATAAATCGTACGTATGATATGAGTAGAGCTTCGTTACTTGGTAGAGTTGATTCATCGAGTTGAATGGAAAATTTGCAAGTCTTTAGGTAATCGCATAATGATATTTCAACGTCATTTGCTATTTCATCTATTCTTCTTTGCACTGAATTATTACTGAGAGGAATTTTTTTAATGATATCAAATGGTGTTTTATGATGGAGAACAGTTTTTAATATCTCTTCGACTGCCGGCAAAATTAATTCCTCGCCAATGGTGTGTGGTTTTCCTGACTTCGCGATTAACAATGAAACGTTATATGAGGCTCGTAGCCCATCATCGTCTCGTTTAGAAGACGATGCAAAAAGGTTCAATATAGTTGGCTGTTTTAAATATTGTTTTTCCAGTTCTTGAAAATAGAATGTATCTTTGTTCTTCTTATCAGGATGCATTTTATGTAAATGCTCTTATAGCCTAGAAGGTTTCATAGCTTCATTTGAAAAAACTTTTCGCCAAATTAAACACATAGGTAATGATTTGTTTGTAGAAGATTCCGCAAATCCATATTTTCAATATTCAATACCGTATTGCCGGCATTTCTTTTTTAATTTAGAAGTAGATTCAGCCATTTTCATACAAAGATTAAATTCTCAATAGATTTATAGATAGTAATGTTTATAAAATGACACACCACTCACGATTATTTACTACGGCAGAGCTTATGATTCACGACTATATATTGCGGCCAAGCACATACAACTAACTAACAAAAAATTCGTGGAGCTGTTGCTTTTATACGTTTCATTTCGTGCATGATTCAACTTGTCTGTGTGCGAACATGACGACACATGTTATTTTGTATGAACATCGCGTGTTCGCTTACCAACGTGCGAGGACAAGTCATATACTTCTATTCTGAACTAAAAGAAATTATTATAATTATTAGTATTATTATTAATGCTAATTTAAAACTGCTTATTAACCCTTATTAAATCATTTTTATTTCACCATTCCTCTTGACTGCTTATTATTTGCTTCTCAATCCGCTACCGCCCCCCTAAAAGGCTGCAGCGCCCACAGCCATTTTGGTTAATTAGCAAATATTTATGTCCCTATTCATCATATCCTACGCTGTCGTTTTTTAGTTTCTTCGCTGAAGCCGCTTTTACATACGTATATTTCCGAGAAGAAGTCTCCACATGTACTGTTCTTCTGTAGTTGATTGGTATTTTCTTTTCTTGGTAAAGGCGGAAATTCTTATTGGTTCCTCAATATTGGTTCCTGGTTGTTGTTTCTATTATGTTTGGGGTACCTTTCGCCTGCTTCGAAAAATATGTTGTCCAAAGACATTGCCTCTCTAATTAAATTTTGTCTTTTCCTCTCCGTGCAAACTCGACTGGTGCTTAGATGCTCTAAACTATTGCAATGAATGCACTTAATGTTGCAAATAGTTTCTTCATGTTTCTCCTTACCGCATTTATAACATTTACTTTTGTTTGATTTGCATTGCTTTTTGATGTGTCCGTAATTTAAACAATTGAAACATTGGAATACCGGCATAATATAGGGTAACACTCTATGTTCTATCCCACATATCATTACACTTGTAGGTAATGTTGTTCCAGAAAAGGTATAGCGGATCGTTTCAGTGGGAACTAAAACCATATTTTCGCGTCCTCATTTATTTTTTCAGTATTTAAAACATTCTGATTTCCTTGACCACCATTTACATTGAAGTGTTTCTCAAAAATCTTTTAGTTCCCAGAATTTTAATATTATTGTTTGTTGTATTCGAATAATTATTTATCGTTTAATCAGAAATATATGTATTTATATATTTTACAATGCCCTTACATGAAACATTTTTACTCGGAATAAACATATCATACCCTTTATTTTTAATTTTTGTATTGTTCAATACTTCATTTGCATCTGTATACGAATAAAATCAATGCTAATTCTATTTTGACCTTTTTTATTGATTTTAGAAATGTTATTAATTTTCAAATCAAGAATTTCACGAGCAATGGCTAAGTTATTATAATTACCAATGTTTTTATTGTTGTCTGTATTGGCTTCAATATATATTTCATTATTTGGTTACTTTTTTTTGCTAGTTTCTTTGGTTATTTGTTTTAAATTAGAAGGTCTATCACTCATTTCCATATCGTTATTATTCATAATAATATTATTTTCTATTTCAATAGGTGATACAGGGGGGCCCGGCCCCCCTGCCTTAGCATCCATATTAACTCTCTTGATTTATCGAGTATTAAAAATTATTTCCCAAATAAAAAAATAAATAAATAAAAAAATTATTCTATGTATTTAATAGGAAACCAGTTTTCTCTTTATTAAATAGAGAAATGATAGGTTTTAATTAAACAAAGTATTTGTTAGTAAATTAGCCTACCTCCTTACTTAGCTTTTTAAACTTCGTACTGACACTTGCGTTCACATCAAGCCTCAAAAACATCGTTGTATACGTTTTTTCATGAAACATGAAACTGTCACTCTACCTACTACAACATGATCTTTCAACAAAGGATGGCGTTACGATCTTGGAGTTGAAACTCTCAATATTTTAACTATTGGTACTGTCATTAAGTAACAGGGATAAAACAATAATGTTGCCAGGTGAAACTCACTAAATACACACTTAGTGCATTTTATTTACATTGTTCTTGCAGGTAAAAGTCAATTCATTATGTACATAATGACTTTTACCTGCAAAGAGATAATAGTAGTATATTACTTATGATGTTTTTCCACCATGAAAATTATTTAAGAGGCACGCTATGCACTTACTGATTTTTTCTTGTCAAAGATTTACTCTTCTCTGACACAAACGCGAA
Source organism: Galeruca laticollis (assembly GCA_963921935.1). Classification (NCBI taxonomy): domain Eukaryota; kingdom Metazoa; phylum Arthropoda; class Insecta; order Coleoptera; family Chrysomelidae; genus Galeruca; species Galeruca laticollis. The sequence continues at coordinate 209,976,467 of OY998176.1, read as the reverse complement.
ATAACCTAATTTTTAATGAAAATGTCACTGTGAGTTTTACCTTTTAACCGACGAATAGCAACTTAGTGATTTGCAGAACATGGAAGAGTTCTTGGAATGCGAAGTGTTTATAGACGGAAAAGTAGGTTGGAACTTTTTTCATACCGACCTCAGTTGGTGTTACCTTTAAATCTGAAACATCGAAGAAATCCACTTCAGTGGTGCCAAGAACGACTATTTTTTTTCAACATTCACCATCATGTGCAAGGTGATTGTCGTCATACACTGTCATTGGAAATTAAAAATATTGCATAAACATTCCTCTACTACATAATCAGTATAAATTTCTATCGAACATGAGCGAGTTAATTCAATTTGATAAAACCATCATATTATCGTTGATAAAAATATCCTTGATTACTAATGTATTTGTGCTGCTAATTATGTCTTCCGTTCTGTAATTAGTCACGCTATTTACGGATTACACGAATTTTTGAAAGTAACAATATTGTTAAGTGTGATATGGATCTACAAATAAAAAAAATTGTATATATCTGTGCACAAACGTTTTATACATGGTATTCCAACAAAAATGGCCACCCCAAATCATTGCGGAGGTAAAAACTTTCTAAAGAAGTGGTGAAATACGCCGACCTTGATTTCAGGGGGGGGGGGGACATTTTACCAAACACTTATATATAAGATCACCTCTCTCCCTACACAAATATTTAAATTGCATGGGGGGTCGAGTGATACCTCTTTTAAAACATCTTTGAGTTCTCTTTACAATCGTCTATAATTTTTTTATAATGTATCAATAAGTTAGTGGAAATAACTGTTTTAATACTTTCTAATATTTTATAAAAACAAGAATTTATTTTATTAAAACTAGAAGGATATAATTTACATTATTGTATGAATTGTTCAAATAGATCACGTCTTAATAGAAATGAAGCACTTAAAAAGGGTAACACATGTACGAAGTTATAGAGGAGCTGATGCTGATAGTGAACACTTTTTAGTAATTACAAAACTGAATCAAGATAAGCCACCTAGAATTGAACAAGATAATAAAAAACGGAAAAGATACGATTTAGAAAAATTGAAGGACGAGACCAAAGTAAATCACTTCCAACAAGAAATCAATAGAGAATTAAATTTAAGACCTTGCGTCGAGCAACTAGAAGAAGAATGGTCACAGATAGAAACTGTAATAAGAGATGTAACAAACAGGATACTAGGGAGCCCCAAGGGTAGAAAAAAAGATAAGTGGTTTGATGAACAATGTAAACAGGCGTTTGGAAAAAAGAAATAAAATCAGACAAAGACTATTAAAAGAAAACAGTGAAGAAAATAGACTAGCGAGTATAAAAAAGCAAGGAAAGAAGTTAAACAAATATGCAGAAATTTTTATCAAGGAATAAGAGAAGGGAAAGGCCACAACCGGAAAGCACCTTATTTTTTGAAAAGCAAAGAGGGATATCTAATAGGGGATAGGGAAGAAAAAATAAATAGATTTGCACAGTACTTTGAGGAATTGCTAAATGATGGTGAGGAAGAACTAGACGAAAATGATAATGAATCGGAGGAAGAAAATTGTGATGAGGAAGATCTAGCCATAACGGTACCAAAAAACTGGAGGGGGCAGAATGCTTAAAACATATGAAGAATAATAAGAGTGCAGGAGAAAACAATATTCCAATAGAAATTTTAAAATATGGAGGCGAACAATTAACGGAGAGAATATGGCAGTTGTTGAAACAAGTGTGGCGAGAAGAAAAAATCCCTAAAAACTGGAACAAGGCATTAATAATTCCAATCCACAAAAAAGGTCCCAATGAAGAATGCGATAACTACCGCGGAATAGCACTTTTAGATGTAACATACAAAGTTCTGGCAAAAATACTTAAAAATCGATTAGACAAATACCACAATGAAAATGTAGGAGAATACCAAGGAGGTTTTAAAGCAGGTAGATCGACAATAGACCAAATTTTCATTATGAAACAACTTCAGGAGAATGCTTACGAACAAAATTTAAGTCTGCATATGCTATTCATCGATTACAGATAGGCCTATAATAATATTAAAAGAAAAAAAATGTATGAGGCAATGAGAAAGTTAAAAATACCAGTTAAATTGAGAAGACCAGTGGAAATGACCATACGAAAAACCGAGAGCCAAGTAATTTTGGAGGGCAATACTTCTAACGAATTCAAGATAGAGAAAGGTCTGAGACAAGGAGACCCATTATCCACAACCCTCTTTAACCTAGTGCAGGAAATTATACTAAGAGAAAGTGGTATAAAAACTCGAGGTTTAATTTATGGGACGACATAGTACTTATGGCAAGATCCAGGAAAGAACTGGTAAGCGTATTTAAGCTACTGGAAGAGAAGGCAAGAGAATATGGTCTAGTGATCAACGAGAAAAAAACAAAATACATGGCGATGAAGAATAATGAAAAAACCGATATTATTATAAATTGGAATGGAAACAAAAGCTACAAAATATAAAAAGTGGAACAAATCGAATATTTGGGAGTCACTATCACAAATAAAAGAGATGAAGAAAGGGAAATAGAAAAAAGGTTAACAAAAGGCCGTAAAGCAGCAGGAATGGTATCACAGATGTTTAACTCAAAAGACATATCACGAACAGCAAAAATAAGAATGAACCAAACAATAATAAGACCATCAGTTACCTACGTTTGTGAAACCTGGACAATGAACAAAAAAGAGCAGAATAAACTAGAGATATGGGAACGTAAAATGCTCAGAAAGATTTATGGTGGAATAAAAGAAAATGGAATATACAGAAGAAGAACAAACAGAGAATTAGCAGATTTGTATAATCACCCAAGTATAACCCATATATTTAAAGCACAGAGGCAGAGATGGTTAGGACATATAGGTAGAATGGCAGAAGATAGATGGGTAAAACGAGTGCTGAAAGGGGGAGAAGGTGATAAAAAGAGAAGAGGAAGACCAAGGAAGAAATGGTTGAAGGAGGTTAGGAGAGACCTGAGATCAGTGGGAGTAAGGGACTGGCAAAACGAGGCGAGGAATAGAAAAAATGGAGAGAGAGAGAGTGAAAGATCTCGAAGCCGAGGGCCAGATAGGCCTGTATATTTAATTGTAAATAATTACACCATAAAAAGGGAATTAGAACAAATTTTGGGATTGTAATACATGTAAAGGACATTTTATATATTCCCTAAGACGTTATAAACCCATTTATATAAGTGTTATTATCCTCCAGGACAATTTTAATTAAAGAATTTTGTATTTTCATGAAAAACACTCAAATTGACAATTATCGAATAAAAAAACAAAATAAGGAGGCTTTGTTTTTGATATGTGAAAAAGTTTGTTGATTTAAAAGAGAATTGAGAATCGGGCGTTGGTGGAAGATGGTTAGCATCTATGTAGCTCTCCTCTACAAAAATTTTCACAAAACTATGTAAAAGTATATAAGTTTAAGTTAAAAACAATTATAAAATCATAATATCAATTTCGTTTCAATTGTGTAATAAAGTGCAGTGTGCAGAAAGAGTATTTCTTTAATATGAAATTCCCAAGAAAAAGAGACGAAATAAGGTCGGTGGTTTTTAAGTTTGTTTAATTTGGAATTCCAAAGAGAAAGAAATAGTGAACAATAAAAATATTATTTGAACGTTTACATTAAAATTTCTAAAAAAAGGCAAAAAAACAATATAAAATGATGGATATCATTTCATATCCATGGATATCCATGCAATTTTGATTATCATGCAACTTTAATAATAGTTATAATTTGTACTTGTTAAAATTTTTTTATTTCACATCAGCATTGTTTACATTGCACGTAAAGTACCATTTCACTTCTATTTCTTCCAATGCATGTTTAACTATTTCTATAACTATTCATCATTCACTTTACTCACATTTTGATATATGTATGTAACTGTATAGTATAATTTTCAATAATATATCAATGATTGCAATGAATGTAAGAACGTTATATTTATAAAAACATTCATCCAAACAACATCGACTGGGAACCATACGTTTTGTGTCGTTGTGAAACGATAAACGAGGATTTGTTTCTCCTATGCGCTAACGCAGTCATTTTGAGCATTCAGTGCGCATGACCAGTCAAGAATGCAGGAGCGGTGTAAAGAATATTTATGTAAAAAGAATTTCAATATAATCTCAACAATTTATTAAATCATTTCGTTAAAGTGTTGGTATTTTTTTTATCATTCTGTTTAATATTCATAATACATTTAGAAAATAGTGCTTAATTCATTCATTCTATAATAATATTTGGAGTCGATAAAAACAAAGGTATATATTTTATTCAGGAATAAAGCATACTAGAAAATTTTCAAAATTCAATATTTAAATGTGTATCAAAAATGGCACCTCCAGTTATCACAGAAACCATTGGAAAAGTTTTTGTCAAATTATTCCAAGTTTTTCACCAGAAGGAAATGATACTCTATCTACATTTATTATAACAGTTGATGATATGATTAAACTCTTTGAGTCGGGTACGTTTTCAATATGCTCAAATGTTAAGGTCCATTTGCTTAATCTCCACATCGTGAGTAAACTAAAAGATACAGCTCACACGTATATAACTTTCAATAATTATCACGAGTTTATTCCTGATTCATTTATTACGTGGAAAAATATACGGAAAGCTCTTTTAGAACAATTTGGCTAAGCAAAATCATAAGACACATTATTTAACGAACTACAGAATGAAAGACAAAAATTTAATGGGAACTGTCTGGGTATGGTGTACACACTAGATATAAATTGAGTGAATGAAACGACGAGTACTCAGTGTGTATTTATTATTACAATTCAGCTAACCGCTTTCGGCCATTAGGCCATTCTCCGAGCTGTCGTCGTAAAAAATCCTATAACAGGTGTCAAAAAACATCCAGTGAATAAAAATGAACCAATGTATGATGTTACGTCATTGTTAAAATAAAATGATTAAAAACATTAAAAATATCCTTTTAAGAAGGGGTACAAGTATATTTTACATAATGAAACGTCCCATTTAAAAGTGTAAACTAAATGATATCTGATGACAAGTTTGACGTTAATAGACGGTGGCTAAAAATTTAATGTGATGCGAAGATGTTATGCACCGGTTATTTTTGCCGACCAGAGGAGAGGTCGAGTGATCAGTGTTTAATTGCGGGTTGTCTTACACACATATTTTGAAAGGAACACTTTAACTAACGAAATAATATATTAACATTAAATAATTACGCAGGAATAAAGAATAATATGAAGTAACAAAATGACAAAACTTTTATATCTGTATGTCAAAATGACAATCAATGCTTCTGTTTTATTTCTGCTGTCGCAGACCTCGTCGACCAATCGTTACAAATGAACATTTCACCTACGTATTAATACAAATCTCAATATTCTCATGAGACACATTCAGCTTATACATAGTGACCCCCAAAAAATCCCCACAATAATAGTATATTGTAAAACAAGTGTCACAATTACTCATTTTGTAGTACGAGTGCAGTTTGCGTAACTCACCGCTACTACAATATGTCATTGCGATAAGAGTTTTACATACTATTTTTTATAATGAACGTGCAAAAAGTTTTTCATATAAATATAATTGCAATATTAGGGTTTTTTGTGTTTCTTCATTTATGTTGGTAACACTCACATGTTTATGAAGTTACTAATAAATAGTTCGGAATTTATGAATATGGAACTAAACAGCGAATTATTATGCACTCCACCAGAACTTTGCAATATTACTAATAATGCAGTTAATGATTTACTACCTGAAAAATCTAAACAAAAATATGTATGTGGTATTTATGTTTTGATTTGCTTCCATTTACGTTCATAATTCTGTCATTCATTAAGCATGTGACAAAATTTCAATGCTGAAAAATTAGAAATTGAAATACATACGATTGACATTACAAATCATGACTTAGATTATAATTATATATTGTTTATTTTTAATATTATTGTTTTTATTTAAATCATTTAAATTCTTCAAATTTTATAGAAAATTTATCGTCATGGGTCCACCGTCCAATGCCAGTTATAAATGTCAGTTTGTCAGCCATAAGTTAAACAGTGCCTCCAACTGTATAAAAAGTTACCAAAAACGATGCTGAAATGGTTATTTTGTGACACTGTTTTTGATGTCATAAAGTAAATTTTGTATACGTGAATTATAAAAATAGCTATTTATGTAACCAGTTATGAAATGCATCATTTTGTGTACCGAGTGAAATTTTTGCGGGGCGAGCGAGTTCCTTCAAAAAGATACGAGTTACACAAACAATCATTTCATAACGTGTGTCATACAAGATTTTATCTAATTTTGACAAGAAGAAAGTTTAGTTTACCTATCAATAAAGCATTTCATAACGTTTTATACAAGATTTTATCTAATTTTGACAAAAAGAAAATTTAATTTATTTTATGCGAGTCCTTTTGACAAAACGAAAATTTAATTTATTTTATGTGTTTTTTAACAATTTTTAATCAACCTTTCTGATTTGAAAACAGCACTTTTTGATTCCTAAAAGTTATGCAACCAATATTACACAAGACAATACTTTCATTTTATACATTAATTTCAGACTTTTCTTTATTATTTTACCATTAATATTAAATTTAAATTGAAAATAGCTATTTAACATTTTTTTGAATTAATTTTTAAATACAAAAATAAAATCTTCTCTGGTTGAGGCTCGAACTCTCAACCCTAGCATTGGTCACTGCTATCTTGTTGTGCGTTAGCCAATTGCGTCACTGCGGATATGCAACAAGTTTATTTATTTGTTTGACAGTTCGTCTATTCGAATTGTAGTTGATGAAGTATTAATAATTCCCAGTTATTTTCGTAAATATTTAATTAAGATTCTACGTAAGCGTAACATTCTACGATTAAAAATGGCTGATTCAGACTCAGATGTTCCAAACGAAATAGAAGAGGCCGCACAAAGTGCATTATCGGCCGTGATTCCACAAAAATTAAAAGCTGTGTATGATCTGGCCTATGAAAACAAACTTTTCGAATTGTGTCATAAATATTTATAATGCATAACATAAAAAGTAAATTGTTATAGTTGTTCTTATTGTTAGTAGTTCTCTTCAGTTCTAGTTGTTGTTATTTTTCTATAACATGACGTTAAACTTTCTTCTTTTCTCTCCTGTTTTTATCAACTGGTGATAAAATTAATTTTTCATCACCAGTTACATAATATTTTTCATTATGTAACTGGTTACGAAAAATGTGACGTTTGCTAACGGAAGTCAGTTTTGAAAAATGTGACTTTATATGTCAAAATTAGATAAAGAAATTTATTACACTGATGCCTTAAAGGCCTTTATTTCAGGATTACAGTCACCTTATAGAGAAACAGTTTATTATACAAATCCTCGAACATTACATGAACGTCTGGAACAATGTGAGCGTTATTCTAACCTAATGTCTCGATCACAAAATAGACCATGCGCTCAAAACAATTCTAGACCGCTTAATAATGTTAATAATAATCAGCAAAGATTTAGTTCTAATTTCGGCCCACAAAATTTTAGAAATAATAATTCCAACCATAACTCGAATTACAATCAAAGAAATTTTCCACGACAGTTCACACCACCCCAACGTGATGCAGTTCAACAAATAAGAAAAATCAACATTGGGAACCAATGTCCACAAGAACGACCTCTAATAGACAAAACATTCGTCAACATTTGCATAATTTAGAATATGGCTTAACAGTTAATCCGCTTAGTAACAATTTTTATCCTAACATGACTCACCGGATAACTATGCTGCTAATTACATAAGAAAAATGAAGATCCACTAGACAATCCCCAATATCACGAATTTCTTGCTTGAAAAAATTCTCAACAAAATGACGAGGGACATTTTCAGTCAGTCTGCCTCCCGAATGATCCTCCATAATACACTTGAATAATTTAAATAATATTAAACTACCTTATATTTTCTTGCCCAAATTAAAAATCAAAATTCGGATGCTCCTGAATCTATTATAAATCCTGAGCTTGTAAATAATTTTCCAACGGACGTTCTCTTCAAGGAAAATTTTGTAATAAAATCAGTATTTACAACATTTAGTAGTGATAAGAATATAAAAATTCCAATATTTGCAGAATATAATGTTGATAACGCCGTAAAATTTTGTATATTTAAATGGTATGATAAATTTGATGTTCTAATTGGTTATATTGATCTATATAAGCTAAATGCACAAATAAATTAGCAAGACAATATTATGAAACTAAATAATACTTTAATCCCTTTTCAACTAGGAGAGAAAAAAAGTAGCTTAATACCAGTTAACCAGATAGATGGTTATGCTTATTTACCTGAAACTAAAATACAGAAACCCTTAATAATACCACTGTCAATACATAAAATAGTAAACGGACATATAGGAATACCAGAGGTAAATTTAACCACACCCCTAACCAATCACTTAAATAATGAAGAAAAAGAAAAACATTTCTCTTTGTAATAAGTGCTCTTATTTATTTCACGATAATAAGGAAAATGTATCAGCTACAATGCATACTAAACATTACATTAGGGCTCAAGACGAAGATCCAGTGTATACTAAAAGTTTTAGACATCCCCAAATGTTACAACAAGAGATAAAAAAACAAATAGATAAATTATTAGATCAATAAATCATACGTCCAAGTATTTCTCCTTTCTCAAGTCTCGTGTGTACAGTCCCTAAGAAAGCTGATGCTTCTGGCAAAAAAAGTATAGAATGGTCATTGATTTTCGCAAGTTAAACGAAATAACTATAGAGGACAACTTCCCACTTCCTCGAATTGATGAAATTCTTCACAACTTGTGACGTTAATTTTCTTCCTCTTCGTCCCGTACTTATAAGTCGACGACTAAGTATCTGGACACGTCACAATTGACACCCCCAAAACTGCGGATTCAAGTATGACGATAACTGTTTACTATGCATACAATTACTACGATAAGGTTTTCTTAAAAGTAAATAAACTTATCAAATGTAAAATACAGTTGCATAGTACAATGAAATACAAAGACTAAAATAACATAAAGTGTAAGCTGTAATCCTCTATAATCCCTCTCTGACAGACAAAATTACCTGCTTTCATATTATTGTGATGTGAAGGTTATTTTCTCATATTTCCAGTATTTTTATATTTATTCTTCATCGGGCTTTTTACATGTATAAATATTATAACACAATCTGTTCCTTTTACATTTATGATGGACATTCTCGGGTTTTACAACTGAAGGGTCTAATTGGTTTTATTATAATCGTTTAGCCAATACCATTTACTGTGAAACGTATTGTACTACACATTTCCCTATTACATTTATTATTATCCAGTTTTATTAAAAATTATTGATAATTTGGTATTTTTATTTGCAGTGTTTGGGAATGTACGTAATCATTTCATTCTATAGAACTTTAAGCCAAGAACGATCCAAGAGGGCAGAGAGAAGAGCCGAGATACAACGCCAGCTATCAGGACAGAGCCAACAATCACAAACGTTATTACCGCAGCCCCAAATTGGCATAGTACCACCTCCAGTAGGCATTTCTCCAGTGCTAAGTACACCACCCCCATCGGAGATGACACAACCAGTACGGCCGCCACGTGAACGTTCTGCTGCACCGCCCGCCTCCGCTCCACCTGTACATGATTAATTAAAAAATATTTTATTGTCACAATTCGGTCAGTTAACCAAATACTTTCAAAATAACTAATATTTGGTTACAATCGAGGAACATTCCTGATTTTAAGAAATACTTTTTCTTACTGATATTTTTGAGGATATTTTATTATTTGTTTTCTGATTTTGGTATTTCATGTTTATGTAATTCCAATCCTCTTCTAATATCCATGACAATATTTTCTTTTATATTTTAATAAGTTTGTTACTTTTAGTATTATTTATTAGTAAATTTTATCATGTCGATTTAGTGATAGGGATAATTGATAAATGGGAGTGACTGTTCACTTATCAACAATTACATACTTATTTGTACCATTTTCAATATAAGGTCGATTGACCATGGAATACCACTATGACGAACAGTAATTATTAGTTTATTTACTGGATAAATGAAAGAAACAAATTATTCAGTAACACTTTGTTTTATCATTTAACCTACATATACACCAACAGATACAAACATACGCGCACAGACACCAACAGTCACATTGAGACACTAACAGGTATTAACAGATACCAACAGACACGATCAGACTCATGCATATGCACACTTATTGATTGCAGACTTAATTACTATTTATTAAGCTTAAGTTTCATTAAACTCTTCCAAACGACCTTGCAAGGAACAAGGATATAATTAGTGGTTTAACTTAAAATTAACGTTGTGGCAATCAGATATTCTGCTTATACTTAAAATACATAAAAAGGTCTGTGAAAAAAAATATTAAATCCTTTTCTTAATAATATTCACTTATAAAATACTCAACAAACATTACTCGAACACAATAGTATAACTAAGTATTATGCCGATATCAAATAATGCCAACAACCATTATAACGAAATTATAAAAAATTCAAACTGACCTAAAATGCTTCTCATGGGTCCAATGGTCCAATCGTTGTATAGCCAAAAGGTTATTAAGAATACCAAACAATAAAAAATATTTTCTATGACAAGCTTTTTTTTATTCATTTATTAAATGATCCTTACATGTAACAATTGAAAGATTTTTAATTAGTTGATTACATTGAATCAGTTGATTTTGTTAAGCTGGATGATGATGGATGTGTTAAATCACTCTCGATTTATTTTGATTTTAAAAACACTTCAATTAAGAACGATTTCTCTTTCAAATGTTAATAAGATGGCTTGTCAGCCGTAAGTTTTGTTTTATATAGTATCTGAAAAATATATCTTGGGTATAACAAGGAACGCAGTTATATTTTAATACCATATAATCGAGAGAGACGGAATGCTGTCCTCCCCTCCTGCCTCCTGTTACCCCACTGAAATGGGCGCCGGCATGGAGGCAAGAAGTAAAATCATACTTGAACATTATTAGCTAGACCAGGAGCTCCCAAACTTTTTCAGTTTGCCGCGCACTTACAGGTTTAGTATTTTGTCAGGGCGCCCCTACTCGCAATATGCATATATAGTTGTGTCCAACAAAGTGTTGCATATGTATAAAATATGTGCTTTGCAACTTGCCTAATGTATAGTAGCAAAGCGCAAGCATTGTACAACATTTTATTTATCACCATTGTAAATATATTGGCACTAGTTACAAAATACATGAATGAAAAAAACTCCAATCTAACGCTCATATAGGTTTATTATTAAACTAACACACAAGAATACATTAGTACTGAAGGAAAAAATCAGTGTGATGGGTGAGCTTGGTGATTTGCACACATTTTTTCAAAGCGGAGAATAAGGCTTGACACTGCCACTCTCAGTTCTTGCTCCACGTTGATCTTTGAACGATATTTGCTCTTTATCACAGCTACAGCTGAAAATCCAACATCGCATAAATAGGATGTTGCAAAGAGGATTAGAATCCTCAAAGCTTTTAAACTTAGAGCCGGATATTAATTTTTGACGGATACCCAAAACTCCACCAAATTAGAAGAAGCGAATTTTGATTTTAGGCTGTTGTCGCAAGAGAGTTCAATAAGACTCTCTTCTTCTAGTGAAGTAATTTCGGGTGGAGATTGTGTATGGAAAAGATCTTGAATCCATGCAAATTTTTCGACATTTTCTTCTGTAAAGTATTTTGCAAACCATTCCGAGAGTTTCGAAAGGTGTTCGATGAAAAGAGACAGCAAGTCTTCAGAAATAACGAGCTCATTAGAGGCTGAGAATTTATGAAATTCTGGAAAACAATTTTGACCGCCATCTTCATTAATTTATCTTATCCACAACTGAAGTTTTTTCCTAAATGCTGCAATTTTCTCTGATAGTTTCAAGATATGTATGTTATTGCCTTGGAGAGATAGATTTAAGGCATTCAGTTTGTCAAATATATCGCACAAATATGCCAGTTTTAGCAAAAAGTCTGGATCCTTAAAGTATCTGGAGCTTGCATGACCTTCCTCTTCCAGGGAAATGGGGATTTCTTGATGTAGCTGGAATGTACGGGATAAGACGTTTCCACGTGAAAGCCATCGTGCACTGGAGTAATATAGCAGCGCACTGTGTTCAGCTCCCATGTCCATATAAAGAATTTTGAATAGTCTGGTTTTTAGCAGCCTAGTTTTTATGTAGTTAACTACTTCTATGATACGTTCCATAACCAAATTCAATTCACACTCAACGACCTCAATGCAAATGCTTCCCTATGAATGATGCAATGGTTCCACTTGGCATACAGTGCTTTACTGCGAAAAAGTGCCTGCAATCCACCAAAACGGCCAGTCATTGATCGAGCGCCATCAGTACAAACTTCAATACACTTCTTCCAATCTAAATTATTATCTCTTATAAACTTGTCAAGAATTTGAAACAAGTCTTGAGCCATTCCTCTTTCATCGATAATTTTGTAGAAAAGAAGGTCTTCAACAATAATATTATCATCCAAAAAGCGTACATAACAAATTAGGTGTGCATCTTTATTACTGTCAGTAGCCTCATCAAGTTGCAAACCAAATTCCTTGCCTTTCATTTTCTCTATCAATTGATCATTAAGATCCTCAGCTATATGATGGATTATTCGACTAATAGTGTTGTTAGATAAAGGTACCTTTGAAATTACTTTTCCCGCCGATTCTCCTATCATGTTAACCATGCCGACAGCAGCCGGTAAAATAAGTTCTTCTGCGATGGTGTGAGGTTTCTTGCACTTCGCCACCCTGTATGCCACTTTGAAATAGTACAGTAGTGCGTTGCTAGGTACTGAAGTTTGTTGAGTAAACACATTCTTTTGTTATTGTACATTCTGCAACTTTCTTGTGAAAAATTCGCGTGACTTTCCAACCATCGTGGGATGAAAGGTTTCGAGATGTCGTTTTAGCTTACTTGGGAGCATATTTCCAACCGCTAGAATTTTCAAACAGAGCACACACTGCGGTCTTTCCTCATGATTTACTTCTGATGAAGTAAAACCAAAGTTTATATAGCTATCATCGTATTGGCGATGTTTCCTTCTTTTTACTCCTCCGTCGCTTGGCGATGCTTGATCACTCTGTCTCGATCTATCCATTTCCTTATTTAATAAAAATCTTTCCATCTTGTGACTAGCTTTTTACGAAAAAACGAAGCAACCGATCCGATATTAGAACGTTTATGTGTCCTAAGTTCGTAAATCACAACACTTTGTATCACTACTAAAACTCTCTATTACTATACTTCTATTTATCATAACAGTTCAACCGCTTACAATTTCTCTTACGTCTCATGGTAAACTAACCTAGCAAAGCGGACTACGGCGACTTAAATACTGTCAAAGAGCGCTCGCGAAAACTCTCGTCGAGCGACGCGCAGGTCGAATACGGGCTTCAGGGAATTCTAGAAACTTGCTCTGCAGTCATGCGTCGCCGGCGTTGCCAAACGTAACTCAAATTATACCCTATCAGGAGCGCCTGGCGGCGCCCCTGGTTTGTTCTCGCGCCGCCCCGGGCGCCGCGACGCACACTTTGGGAACCATGAATTTTTGATAAAATATATCGATTCTTCGACAAGTTTTCAATATAATTGAGCCATAATATTAGTTGACCCTAGTACCGCAAATTCCATACAATTATGAAAATGGCTTTTAGAATTTTCGTGTCTTTTTATTTTCAAACTCAAATACTCCAGATCTGTGACTCCTATTTCCGTCCAAGCTTTATCGCCACCTAAAATTAAGCAGGAGAAACAATATAAAACATTTTTTATTACGTTTTTTGAATTAATATCGCTACTAAATTTACGTATATAATTTTTTCCAATAGTTAGTGATATCTGGTAATGGCATACCTTTTACTTTTAATTCCATCTTTTCTTCATATGAATATTGTAATGTCCTGTATTTTATGAAGGATGGATATTAATAATAATAAGAGGTTACACTTTCACAAGTTATGATTTAATAACAAAGCAAGACAAGATTCAGAAAGGAAGATCACATCCACGTTGCTGTTGCTCTTCTGTCTGTTCTATCTGTGTATCGCCGGTTATCTACCTAGTAGGTATATGCAATACATTACACGTCCTTTTTTAAAGAAATAGTTAGTTATATTTTAGTATAGCTTAAATGGAATTCATTGCACCAGCAATATGAAAGTGGCATACATTTTAAAACTAACATAAAAACATTTTAGGAAAATATAAAACAATAAACATAACATAGTATCAAACTTTATATAATAATTATAATAGTCATAATAATTTTATAAATCTAACCGAATGGGAGGTTTAACCAATCTTCCACTGCGAGTTGTGACCAAGGTGCTCTGAGGAGAAGCCACATTAGGAGCACATTCAACTGGTTGTTCACTATTCAATTGTTGATCTGAAGTATTGGTTTCGGGGATCTCAACTTCACACTTTGTATGATAAGGTTTAAGAAATTGTCGGTTTCTTCTATAATCTGAATTATGAACTCTAACAGTATAATCATCAAACTCATTTTTATTTATAATTACACCTGGTTCCCAATCTCTAATATTATTTTGAACTAAAACATGTTGTCCAGGTTCTAAACGATTTAGTTGTTTAGCATGTTGATCATGAAAAGATTTTTGTTTATTCTGAATATGTTCTAATTTATTATATGTTTTCCGACAGGTAATAATGTTCTTAATTTCCTTCCCATTAACAAGGAACAAGGGACTGGAATGTCTTGTTTAGGAGTTGTATTATAATTTAGTATTGCCATGAAAGGATCATCACTAGATTGGATTGCTTTTTTGAAGAGTCCTTTGATCGTTTGGATGGTCCTTTCTATCATGCCATTACTCTTAGGATAATAAGGGCTTGAAGTTTTTATATCAATATATTTTTTGCAAAACTGTTATACTCACTAGAATTAAATGGTGGTCCATTTTCAGAAAATATTTCTTGAGGCAAACCTAATATTGAAAACACATTTTTAAAACTAGTAATGACACTACTCGCTGTCTTTGATGTAAGTTTATTAACTATAACATATTTACTGAGATAGTCGACGATTACTAGGAAATCTAACTGGCCAATTGTCATAAAATCAACACCGAGTTTTTCCCATGGTTGAGAAGGTATGGGGTGAGGACTTAATGGTTGCTTTTGATTACTTTTGGAGTATTGTTGGCAGATTGTGCAATTTAAAACAATTTTTTCAATGTCTGATGAGACTCCAGGGTAATAAAAAGAATCTTTTATAATCTTTTTACACGAGACA
This sequence comes from Galeruca laticollis, assembly GCA_963921935.1. Taxonomy (NCBI): domain Eukaryota; kingdom Metazoa; phylum Arthropoda; class Insecta; order Coleoptera; family Chrysomelidae; genus Galeruca; species Galeruca laticollis. The sequence continues at coordinate 209,961,102 of OY998176.1, read as the reverse complement.
ATACCTTGATGAGTCTTATGTGCTATTTCTAAAAACTCATTTTTAAACGCGTCTGGAATTAAAATTCGTTTTTTATAAAAAAGTATGTCGCTTTGTAAGTAAATATTATGGCGTATAGGCCAATATTGTTTAACATTAGCTTGTACTGAGCTTTTGTGGTCAGGCCAGCCAAAAATTGTGTAATGTTCAACTTTCTGGAGCACTGGATCTTCAATTATAGTCTTTATCAATCTTTTTTCATTTGCTTTTGAAGTAGCTAATACTGTTTGAACTTTTAGATTAGATTCTAAATAATCTGTATTGAGAGTTTCTTTCGTTGGATCTCTACTTAGAGTATCAGGAATTTTAAAAGTTTTCCTGGAACGTATATTAAATTAAATGTATACCTTAAAAGTCTCAGGCTAAGCTAACAGATTAATAATAATTGCCACTTTAACATTGTCAGGTTTAGAACATTTGCCGCTTGCTAACAAATATAACTCAAACTTCTGTTTCCACAATGTCCAATTTTGAGATATGTTACCTTCAAATTAAAACGTTTCAGGGCACCTTAGAGACTCAGCCATATTCAACTTTAGTTTTCTAGCAAGTGTTTTTTCAGACTCAAAGCGTGCCGTAATTCTAACCTCAATTCTCAATTTTTTCTGCTTTGCTCACTTTTACCAGCTGCTACTGTAATGTCCTGTATTTTATGAAGGATGGATATTAATAATAATAAGAGGCTACACTTTCACAAGTTATGATTTAATAACAAAGCAAGACAAGATTCTGAAAGGAAGGTCACATCCACGTTGCTGTTGCTCTTCTGTCTGTTCTATCTGTGTATCGCCGGTTATCTACCTAGTAGGTATATGCAATACATTACAAATATTTAAAAAGTCTGTTTACATTAATTAAACTGAAGACCACCTCCATCGTTCACAGTTTATATAATAATTGTCAACAATATATAGAAGCACCGCACTATAATTACATTAAACTCGCTACGACCCTACGACGTAAAATCCAACCATATGCTACGTCGCGCTGTACTAAACGCAGCGACCTACCCTGTTAAAATCATTACTTAGTTTTAGACCGCCAATGGGGAGAAGTGTGATGATACGTTTCAATTTTGTTGTTGTGCGAATTCAATTACAGAAACTTTAAAATATAATTCTTCATTTAATTTAATACCGACTTACCATGTATATTACGAAGTCCAGTGCCATTTATTTTTGCAAACCATTTATTATCTCGTACAACTATAAACAATAAGCGGATGAGTAATTAAAGAGTTATATAGTTATTAACGTTACAAGGCAGATATGTAGCAAATAACGGATGAGGTTGAATATTGTAATCCGAGGCGCAGCTGAGAATTATAACAACCGAATCCGTTATTTGGGTTCTGTGGGTTATCTGTGATTTGCGTATCGGCCGTGTGTCGTTCAAGACTATTCGTAATCCCGTTGAAAGATTACATTTTGATTCCGAGGATTTCTGTGCAACGAGTTTTGATTTACTGCCGAAAATAACTTAAGAGCGATATCAAAAAGAATATGAAAATTTTGAAGAGTGGCGTAAAACCAAAAATGTAAAGGTGGTTAATGAATATGAATATTATTAGCCTATACGAAAGGAAAATCAGAGGTTTATTCTCGATGTGGACCAAAATTTCAATGTTGAAACTTGCTTTGAAAGTTTATGACAACGTGCCGTTTCTAGGTTAGTTATTTTAAATCGTACAACATACCTGTATTACCAACAGAAATAGTATTTTCACATTTGGAAAAGCAAATAATTTTGTCTGAAGAAGAATAGCAGAATAAAGCTTTGAAAAAAATATTTGAACAAGTCATTTCTTAACGGCCACCGGCTGTTATGAATAACGTTTTCTTTCAATAACTTGTGGACTGTAGACTATTGATTTTATTATCACAGTAATAATATTTCAACATCATTTGAATAATGCAAAACTAAAAAGTTCATGCTAAGTTACTACACGTGCTGTTTGTTGAAAGCTCTTGCCCCGACTCTGCCGTTCTCCTTCTTCTTTTTCATTGGACATATAGTCTGACGGTGATGCGGCGTTGTCACGTTGTGAAATATTTCTGATAGCTCAGACACCGGCCGTTAAAAAAACTTAACAGACGGAGACTGTTAACATTAACTTTTCAATTGTCATCTGAATACCGTTAATTCAAAATAACAGTATGGGATTACAAAAACATTATTTTGTTGTGTACTAAATGCATGAATTCTTATCTCCGCGTATTATCATGTTAACATTTGCGGCAAATCTGATGTATGTGTTAGTTTCATTCACTACAGACTTGCGTTCGATGGGGCGATTCTGAGCTCGGATCAAAGAATCGTTCGACAATTGAGGGACGGGTTTTCCCGTACCGAAATTACCTGGCAAAGGTGGTTATGACTCCTTCATGTAGTCGCTAACTCGAAACTGCTTGAGGGTAGAGTTGGAGCTTCCGCGAATTATTGTCTGTCGTCCGCTAATTATTGTCTGTCGTCGACAGTCAACACGCTGGAGATAGTGGTGTGTTATTCAGACAGTAGAGTTGGGTTTATTTTCTCAATTAGTTAATATTGAAATGGACTTTGAGGGTGGTTTAATTGACCGAATTTGGCGAGTTAGCAAAGGTAACTTTAAAGAACTCTTAAAGGGTCATTAAAGTCGGTGCAAAATACAAAATCCACTAATGATACTTTAAAGGACCTTTAGCCTCTAAGGGTCACTTGAAAGAAAGTCGGTGCAACAGGCTGTTAATCACTTCGGTTTTTCACTGGTCCCAACAAAGTGAGTTGCTGTGCTGCGATAGTAACCACTTGTTGATGTTTCTCAAAAAGTCAGAAAGGTCTTAAAATCGCACATTCGGAATAGCTTCAAGTTTAGAAATAGGTGAAGCAATCGGATCTTTAACGCGCCTGAACACGCAGAAATGCATTTGGAAGCAGTTTTCGGCATTTGAGAAACAAAGAAAAATGGTACAATTCGATACAAAACTAGTTCCCGAAAACACCTTCGATAAAATTCCATTCATATAAAGACATCTATAACAATAATAACTAGACTGAGAACGGGAAGTTGCCGAAATAAAAAGCATTTATTCAGAATAGGATGTGCTACTGATCCATATTGTATCTGTGGACAAACGGAAGACCTAAATCACATTGTGGCCAACGACGATGACATACACACACGATTTTCCTTCCAAAAACCTGCTTTTCTTGTTTTTCTCGCTCCAATTTTTTGAGGGGTAAACCAATACTTTTCTCGCGTCTTAGATAGGGTTGGGCATAAATAAGTGAGATTTTCATAGAATCTTTATTATATTTATCTAAATATCACAAACAAATATCTATTGAATAATACTCATTTAACAAAACAAAATTAAAAAATCTGTTAGTTTTAATGAAAAACATTGGTCTTTTTCAATTTTCCCTAAATAAAAAAAAACTTTGTTCAGAAAAACAAATAAAGAATGTCATTAAACTTTTTGGATGCTTGGAAGTGCTACTAACACATCCAAGTTTATTCTCCTATAGTACTGTAACAATATCCTTTAACGTATCTATATCCGAATTTAATCGCTCAAATTCAATTTCTCTTGCTTTTATTTTTTCAGGAGAAGGAGAACCGTATCTGTGTATTAAACAATTTCCGTACATAAAGGTGGCGTCACAAGGTTTGTTCTCACACGAGTTTCAAACCATCAGAAACAGTCAGGATTCTGCGCAATCCATTTCTCCGCGTTCATAAATAAGTTTCTAATTGTCTGAAAACAGCTGGACGTTGGACAGTTGGACAACCATTAATGAAACCTGTGTGAGCATCGTCCTGCTGTTTTCAAACAGAAGAGAAGTTTTGTTGTCCCCTCAACTTGACCCCAAATCAATGGGAGTCAAGTCTCGCGGACAACAGCCCACCCACCTTGCGGCATATGGCTATTGCTGTTTTCAAACAATCAGAAACTTATGTATCAACACAGAGAAATGTATTGCGCAGAATCCTGATGGTTTGTGATTCCTGTGAGAACAAACCTACAGTAGCCGCCGGGTAAATTTTAAAAAGAACGCAAAAAGTTATTTGCAAAGGATAGAGAAATAAACAAATAATTATTTCTGTATGGTATCGATTATCGAAATATAAAGGCATATACGGAATAAATATGTATATGTATAAAGGTGTAACCCAGTAACCTCATGCAATCGCTCGACGCTCGTTTCTAGCGACAAATCTGGTTACGTGACACTATTTTGAATTTTCTGTGACTCGAAAAAGTAGCGACTAGTCACAAATCGCCACGACGAAAAGCAGCGACAAGTCGTGACGTCACCGCCATAGACAAATAGTTTCTCTATGGTCGCTGCGACGAAAAGTAGCGACAACATAGCAGCTTGCAGCCACGGTTCTTAAATATAGGCCAATCCAAGACCATGCCCTGCGCAACACAAAAATGGTAGTTGGAGGACAAGCAATTACAAAATAAACATAAAATTCCGTGCAGTGAGAGCAAAATTTCTTATTCATGGTGATTTTGAGTGGTAAAGAACATTTAGAGACTCGATTTTTTTCCCTAATAATACTATCCATGGCTGGAAACACAATGTTGGACTATTATAAAATATTGCTGGATTAACATCCAGATGAAGCTGCCTCATACAAAGCCAAAATATCCAAAATTAATGGAGTTTATCCATTTTCATTAATGGAAAACCTGCAAATAACATAATGAATTTTGATGTTTGTTGTAAACAGAGTAAACACACAAACAAGTAGCTAAATCATTTTGTAAATGCTACAAATGCATTCTAATCAACTTCAAACAATAAAATTAGTGGATATTAAACCAAAACTAACATTTTTCTTGTTGTGTATGTTGTATTGTACTGAAAGTATTACTTGTATTTCTATATTTATTATATCACTTACTTAACAAAATCGTTTGGCAGCATACATATCATATAATATATCTACATCGACATATATATCGGAATGTGTCAATCATAGATAAAGGATAGGTTAGGTTACGTTGATTTTCAATAGATAGATAGGCAACTCAGTATTAAGAGTTTGGTTCACTTATTACCGCGCCCTCTGGCGAGTGTAGTCAGAAATAAAGCCAAAGCGGGAACTGTACATATAAAATTTAAATTTTTTTTCTGGAACTGGAAGATTGTTTAAGAATTCATGAATAAAAAAAGTTATATAATAATTAATATAATATAATATACAAATATGGCCTTCTCAACCGAAGTATATATGGTATTTTTTTCACTACTAATCGCAGAACTAATACCGAAAGACCTTACTTTTACTTTAAAATTAGTCATTTCCCCAATTATTCAAGGATATCGAAATATCAGCTCGGAATACTTGTCAAATCATTGAATAAAATCATTGAAACTAAGGGGATTCAATAAACGTCATTTCTACTATTATCTTAAATAATTTTCATATTTTCTGATCATTTTCATTGTCTTAGGATATTTCCTAGAGTTTATTTTTCATGTTCATTTCATTGAATAAATAAAGTTTTAGGTAAATATTGAGCTACTTCTCATTAGACAAATGAGGTAAATAATAAGGTTTTCTCATGTTAGTAGTGAAAAAAATAACATATAACAGATTTTGTTAATATAATTATCACAGCTTTAATATTGAAAGTAACGCCGGTACTCACATTTTCATAGTTTTTGGAAAATCGATGCATTTTCACAGTGTCGCCCCGGCTTCTGCATGTTTGGGACACAACGAGAAAACACCATATTGGACTGGTTTGGTTAAATCAGTTTAATAAACACACAAATTAAAATTCAACTTAGTCTCAATACAACATTAATTGGAATAATAATGATAATGAGTTGGACTAGATATTGGTGTTGATAAAAATAAATCAACCTAACCTAACCTATCCTTTATCTATGGATAAACATTGGGCGAGAAATCGATGCGCCTGCGTATTGTGTTCCCGTAAAGCCGCTGTGATGTTGCCATATCTCAAAATTATCATTAAAAACTTATGATTTTTATTTTAATCAAAAAATACAACTTGAATAGCTTCTGTAGTGTAGGGTATTGAAAGATAAGTTAAAATACAAATCCAAACTAAAATTTAAGTTTTATGTAATGATAATGAAAAAATATGTTTATACCTATTACATATTAGTAACTTTAATCAATGTATCAGATGATTGACGAAAAACTGAGGAATTTTTCTTTACAGATTTGACAACGTTCAAATTTAAGGTGATTATAGCGCCTCTGGCGAGTGTAGTCGCAAACAGCTCTTATGGGACAAACTGCTTCATAATAGTTACCTATGCAGTGTCAATTCCCCCGCATGACAATTTCAGTTGACAGACAACTGCCAACTATTGAAACGTATATTGATTCACAAACACTATACAAGTAACTGAATATAGAACATATCTTCCCCCCCTCGTATTTACAATTTTACAAATTAAGTCTATTAGGAGGTTTAATTGTCCGTGAAGATCTTCGAAGACTTTGTGGAAGGTCGCTTGGGCTGGGCAATGCTACTTCATTTTTATTACATAAATCTGGGACTGTTTTCTGATATTCTACGCTAGGTGTAACTGGTGTTTCGTTTCCCCTTCATGCTACGCCCATGTCGGGACTATGTTTTCGGTTACACCAGCAGTAGCGCTAATAGACACGAGATATAGCATGTTTCGCGCGCAATAGATGAATACATGCCAAGCATGGTAGAAGTGTTCCTGTTTTTACGCTTGCATTTTTAATGTTATAAATGTATCATTTTAAAAGTTCTAATAAAAAGGTTATGGTTTAGAACCAGTGCAATTTCCTTCAACTTTTCTACATGGTCCTTCGTAGTCGAATAATTGATTAATTAATTATCAAAATCACAAGTTTTACAACACGTGGTGCCGGAAAGCGATTCGCTAAGAGTGAATTTCCACCGTACATGTGTGATTCCAGTAGCCCATATCAAGCCAGTCTGAGTGTATTGCCTGAAGCCTACGACCTGCGTTCACAATTCAGTTGGACCTCCCAGGTACTTGTAAAATTCCTACACATATTCTAATTCGTTTCCTCAAATAAATTGCTTCCATTTATACATTTTTCATAAGTTTATCGGTTTAGTAATGTTTATAAATTACAACTTATAAATAATCAAAGTAATTTGTTTACTACTACTTACTAGTATTTTCGTTGTTTCGTTTATTTCACTTAAATTATTGTTACAATTTCTCCCTTTAGACAAATAAGTAATCTTATTTCTTGAATTGAGTACGTAATTGTTATTATGGTACTTTGAATTTGCATGTGTTTGGGTTATTTATTTATTTTATTACAAATCTCACTTGGTAAAATTATTATTGCTGTTGTGCCTAATTAAACATCTTAATAAATAATTGGATATCTACTACACATAATATATATTTGGCCATTATTTCATTTAAAAATGTCTAATAACGAAGAGATACAAGATGCTTCTCTTGAAAAGAACGAAAGGAAAAGAGCATCTTTAAAATCTAGGTTAACAATTTTTAAAAATTATGTAAACACCATTGAAATCAGCTCCGATGGCCCAGAATTTGGTTTTCCCTTATCTGAATTTAAGTTAAGGGTATCCAAAGCAAAACTTCTTTTAGACAATTTCGATGAAATTCAACTCGAGATCGAGTGCCAGACAGGGTGAAATTATTCATAGAGAACAATTTAAAAATGAATTTTACAGCGTAATTTCTAAGGCAGAAAATATTATGCATGCATTTAATGTCGAAGGAGGGGAATCGTTTCGAGAAAATAGTGTACACGGTTCGCGACATCGTAGCATTTCGAGTTCTAGCAGCGTAAGTCAAAATAATCAAACTTCATCAAATATAAAACTGCCAACAATTCAATTGCCCAAATTTGCCAGCAGTTACGAAAACTGGCTAGAGTTTCATGATTCTTTTCATTCTATGATTATTCAGAACACAAGCATAAACATGATTCAAAAATTTTATTATTTGAAATCCTCGGTTACCGGCATAGCGGAGAGGGTAATTAATAGCATACCAGTGCCGTCCGATAATTTTTTGTCGCGTGGAAAATGTTATGTGAGCGTTTTGCAAATAATGAGTTATTAATTTACAACCATACTAAATGCATTTTTAATTTACAAAAAATAACAAAACAGTCGTCGTCCAGTATCAGAAAATTAACTGATGGGTTACAAAGTAATTTACGATCTCTGCAATCATTGAATGAGCCCGTTGATAAGTGGGACACATTATTGATATTTTTACTGCTCGAAAGGCTTGATTCTGATACCGCAAGTGAGTGGGAATCTAAAAAAAACCCAGAAGCGAGTCTTAATCATCTATTAGCATTTTTGAAAAATAACGCTGATATTTTGGAAAAAATTGAAGCTAACAAAAGGTGTTCTGTTCCCAATAAAGATCGCGATCGGCATGAAAGAAATCCGTCAGTCAAATCTTTGGTAAGCACTCGGTTTCACTGTCTGTTGTGCAAATCCTGTGATCATAAAATCAATAATTGTCCTGAATTTTTAAATCTAAGCATTTCGGATAGAATTGAGCAAACAAAGAAATTGCGGGTATGTCATAATTGCTTACATCCAGGTCATCACAGTAGCACCTGTAAATACGGTAAATGCACCAAGTGCAGCAAAAAACATCACACGCTTATCCACATTGATAATCCGGGATCTGAGGTGCATGAAACACCAACTATTTCAAATCCTTCAAACTCGAACGCCTTGTCCACTCAGGCATTGTCTGGTACTGTATTCAGTCAAAATGTTGTACTTTTGTCAACCGTGGTAGTTCAGGTGTTTGATCGCTACGGAGTTGCGCATGAATGTAGAGCCCTCCTAGACAGCGGATCAGAATCTAACTTCATCTCCACCAATCTTGTTGATAAATTGGGTCTTTCAAAGGAGCGACCGATATTTCTGTGATCGGAATTACACAAACAAGTTCAAATGTAAGTCACAAATGTGATATATCAATTAAATCTCTTCTGACTTCATTTTCTGTATCGCTCACCTGTTTAGTAGCAGACGTTATTTGCGGTAAACATCCAGGCTGTCATATTGATTTATCTTCTCTACCAATTCCTCCAAATATCCAGCTGTCAGATAAAAACTTCAATGTTCCCTCAAGTGTCGACCTTCTTATTGGAGCAAGTCTTTTCTATGAACTTCTTTGCGTAGGCCAGATAAGGCTGGGACCGCGCCTGACGATTCTCCAAAAAACCAAACTGGGTTGGGTTATTTCATGACCTTTGTTAAATAAGTCCTTTCACGTGGTTTCTTGCAATGTTGCCATGTCCTCCCAAGGTGACGAGCTCTCAAGGTTCTGGGAAATAGAGGAACTGCCGAATTCTCGAATTTTATCCAAAGAGGAGGAAGAATGTGAAACCCATTTCAAACAGACGAGTACAAGAGATGTAGATGGCAGATTTATAGTTTCAAATCCCTTAAAGGACTCCGTCCAAAAATTGGGTGAATCAAAGGCAATAGCCGAAAAAAGATTCTATTCCGTTGAGCGCAAACTGCAACGAAACCCAACGATGAAGGAGAGATATATTTCATTTCTGAATGAGTATGTTTCAATGAACCATATGTCAAAGGTCGATGATCCTAAAAACACGATTAGTTACTATCTTCCTCATCACGGAGTTTTAAAAGAGGACAGTCTCACCACGAAGCTTCGCGTGGTGTTCGACGGATCCTCCCCTACCACTTCTGGTATTTCGCTGAACGACATCCAAATGGTTGGACCAGTCGTTCAAAACGATCTTTTGTCAATTCTTCTGCAATTCAGAGAGCATCTCTATGTAGTATCGGCCGACATCGAAAAGATGTATCGTCAAGTATTAATTTCCCCTTCTCAAAGGAATCTGCAGCAAATCTTGTGGAGGAATGATGCTTCGGAACCCCTTCAAACCTACGTTCTGAACACTATTACCTATGGGACAGCCGCGGCTAGTTTTCTTGCTACGCGCTGCTTGGTCGAGCTGTCTCAAGAAAATGCTATGGCCTACCCACAAGCTTCTAAGATCATTTCAAATGATTTTTATGTTGATGACTTGATTACTGGGTCAGACTCTATACCCGAACTTATTTTACTATGTCAGGAAATTATGGAAATATTGTCCAAGGGTTGTTTTCCTCTTCGTAAGTGGGTATCCAACGAGCCGTTAGTTCTGGACGGCATTCAGGAATCAATTAGTTCTTCAAATATTGCTCATTGCTTTGGACCAAATGAGAACAGTAAAACATTGGGACTCAATTGGTATCCGCAATCTGATTGTCTTACGTACTTCATTCCTTCTGAGCAACTTCCTAAAACTATAACCAAAAGGTCTATTCGTTCAGTCCTGCAACAATACAGGCTAAAATCATGCTGCAGCAGCTTTGGCTGGAAAAATTGGGATGGGATCAATCCGTGCCACTACATATTCATACCGAATGTCTGAAGTTTAGACACCAGCTACCTCAACTAAATAATCTTCAAATCAGTCGCAAGGTAAAGCTGTCTAATGCAGTCTGTGTCGAGTTACATGGTTTCTGCGATGCGTCTGAGGTAGCCTACGGCGCTTGCCTTCATGTGCGTAGTATTGATGAGTCCGGTAAAGTTCAGATCAGTTTATTGTGTGCGAAGTCCAAGGTCGCTCCACTTAAGAAAATAACAATTCCCCGTCTTGAGCTTTGTGCTGCTCTAATTCTCAGCAGACTTGTCACCAAGGTTTTGGCCTCTTCTTCTTTAACGTTTACTAAGCAATTTTACTGGTCCGACTCCACGGTAGTCCTTGGCTGGCTTAAGCTCTCTCCCCATTTACTAAAAACCTTTGTTGCAAACAGAGTGTCGGAGATTCAGGAGTCAACGGAAACTCCTTGTTGGAATCATGTAAGATCGGCGGATAATCCTGCTGACCTTATATCCCGAGGAATTAATCGATCAAAATTGAAGTCATCAGCCTTTTGGTGGTATGGCCCTAGTTTTTTTAAACAGAAGGCCGATACCTGGCCTTCTCAGCTTCCCAGTATTAATAGTGATGATCTCCCTGAGATTAAGCAAGCTAAACCTACAAATCTCGTGGCTAGCATCGGGTTCAAATTTCATTTTGAAAAATTTTCGCAATTTTCTCGCATGAAGCGCGCTGTAGCGTTTTGTTTTCGTTTTATTAACAACTCACTAGCCCGTGTCAAAAATACAGAGAAAATGGTTGGTCCAATTTCTGTCATTGAATTGCAACGTTCCGTTCTTTGCTTCGTCAAGCTTTTTCAAGCCGAATCCTTCCCAGCGGAGCTAAACAATTTGTCCAAAGGTCAATCTCTTCGCCCCCAGAGCAAGCTTTTGTCTCTCAATCCATTCATTGACCAAGAAGGCATCCTCCGGGTGGGGGGCAGGCTGGAAAACTCTTCCTACAGCTATTCCAAAAAACACCCTATACTCCTTCCGTCAAAGCATCATTTAACGAAGTTATTATTTGAGCATGAACACATAAGACTTCTTCACGCCGGACCTCAGCAGCTGTTATACTCTATAAGAGAGTCCTACTGGCCGATCCTCGGGAAAAATCTTGCGAGACAGACAGTACACAAATGCATATCATGCTTCAAGGTTCGACCGACATCCAAACACCCTCTTATGGGAAATCTGCCGGCTCCGCGAGTCACGCCTTCTTTTCCTTCCATTAATACCGGAGTCGATTACGCTGGTCCCTTTATCTTAAAGGACAGACGAAGCCGTGGGTTTAAAACATATAAGGCGTACGTAAGCCTTTTCATATGCCTTAGTACGAAAGCTGTGCACCTCGAGCTGGTGACCGATTTGACAAGCGACGCCTTCATTTCCGCATTAAAGAGATTTACTTCTAGAAGAGGCAAACCAGAACACTTATATTCTGATAACGGTACACATTTTGTTGGGTCAAATAACAATTTAAAGGAGTTAGGTAATTTCTTAAAACATCGCAATGATGAAATCTCTACCTCTAGTTCTTTTCAAGAGATTCAATGGCACTTCATAACAGCTTACTCACCTCATCTTGGGGGTCTTTGGGAGGCGGGAGTCAAATCTATGAAAGGACATTTAAAACGCATTTTATCCGAGGCATTGCTTACATATGAGGATTTCCAAACAATTTTAGTGCAGGTGGAAGCAATTTTAAATTCTAGACTTTTGAGTCCTTTAAGTCCTGACCCTTCAGACCTTAATCCCCTCACACCCTCGCACTTCCTCATCGGTCGCACACTTTCTTCAATTCCTGAGTCTAACCAACTGGAAGTAAAAATTAACCGCCTAAATAATTTTGAAAGACTCCAACAATTACGCCAGCAGCTTTGGAAACGATGGTCTGTCGAGTATATTTCAGAGCTCCAAAGTCGTCAGAAGTGGAAACAGAATGCATATAGTCTACAGGTTGATCAATTAGTCTTAATTAAGGAGCCAAATCTTAACCCTCTACAATGGCGCCTCGGAAGAGTCATCACACTTCATGAAGGTCAAGATGGAATTCCCAGGGTCGCTACTTTAAGAACTGCCAAGGATGAAGTGCAAAGGGCAATTACAAATTTGTGTCCACTACCCCTAACCAGTGATACTGAACAATAGATTATTCAAGTTTGAAAGCTCGCTCTTTCAAGGCGAAGGGCATGTTTCGTTTCCCCTTCATGCTACGCCCATGTCGGGACTATGTTTTCGGTTACACCAGCAGTGGCGCTAATAGAAACGAGATATAGCATGTTTCGCGCGCAATAGATGAATACATGCCAAGCATGGTAGAAGTGTTCCTGTTTTTACGCTTGCATTTTTAATGTTATAAATGTATAATTTTAAAAGTTCTAATAAAAAGGTTATGGTTTAGAACCAGTGCAATTTCCTTCAACTTTTCTACAACTGGCCTAATATTTCTTTAACATTACCGAAAACCCATTTATCCTCATGTATATAGTCTCTGCAAGCTACTCGCTCGCCAACTTGTAATTCTCGTGTTTTATTTATGTGCAATTGAGGTTTAGGTAACATAGTAATTTCCTCAGGGTGTAAAATATCCAGGCGTGATCTGATATCTCTTCCAAACATCATATATGCTGGGCTTACGCCAGTTGAGCCGTACGGTGTTTTTCGGTATTGTAGAAGGAAATTTTAGAGTTTCTTCTCTCTCCCTCTATATATATCACTCCCTCCTTGGGCTTTGAGTGATTGCTTCAATGTTTGTACATATTTTTCAGCAAGCCTGTTTGTAGCGGGGTGGTGTGGGGCACTTAATGTGTGTCTGATACCATTTTCTTGTAAAAACTTCTTAAATTCATAAGAAACAAGACTTGGTCCATTGTCAGAAATCAAAATCTTTGGAAGACCATATGTAGCAAAAATTTTCCTAAGTAGGTAGTATTTAATGTTGTAATATTTTTAATTATATATATTTCTGGCCATCTAGTATATGCATCTACTAGTATAAAGTAATAAGCATTCATAAATGGTCCAGCAAAGTCAATATGTACACGTTCAAACGGTTTAGTAGGCGCCTCCCATGAGTGTAGTGGCACATTTTCAGGATTTGATTTAATCTTACTGCAATCTATACAATTTTTGCAAATTCTTTCTATATCATATGAAATTCCTGGCCACCAACAATGTCCTCTGGCTAGAGATTTCATTTTTAATACCCCAAAATGTGCAGAATGTAGTTCCTGTAATATTTTATTTTGTAAGTATTTAGGTATCACAGCCATTTGCTGCCTAAAAATACAGTTATTTTGAAGGGTAAATTCAATTTGAGGTATATTAAACCTTTCTTTAGGTTTAAGTTCCACACCTGTTTTAAGGGCTTGTAAAAGTGGTTTTAATGTGGGGTCTTGTGGAGTCTCCCTTTCAAGTTCTTTACCTGTGACAGGTAATGTGTCTATTTGAAAAATTTCAAATTTATCAGGTGTATCATATTGAAACTCACTAGTCGTAGTTACAGGCCAAAGCCTAGAGAGTGCATCGGCATTACAGTGTGACTTTGTATTTTTATATTTTATTTGGTATTGAAAACCTTGCATGAACAGTGCATAGTGTTGCATACGTGTTGTAGTTAGGGTTGGTAATTTTTTTGAATGTGAAAAAATCTGGATCGGTGGTTGATTATCCACGTAAAGTATAAAAGGACGACCATATAAAATGTAATAAAACTTTTTGAAGCCAAACATTATAGCATATGCCTCTTTATCAATTTGGGCATACTTTTGTTGCACTGGTGTGAGAGTTTGAGAAGCGAATTGAATTGGCCTCTCAGAACCATCTGGGTACACATGAGACAACACTGCCCCAACGGCGTAGGGACTAGCGTCTGTGGCTAATATTAATGGAAGGTTTGGATCAAAGTGGGCTAGAACTCTGTCAGACATTATTTCTTTTTTACAGAGTTAAATGCCACTTTACAGTTTTTATCCCAATTGAATGGTGCATTTTCTTTTAGCAAATTGTAAATAGGTAAATAGAAGTAAGGACATTAAACTCCGCGAATGCAGGAAGTAACCACAGTTTGCTTTTTGGAAAAATCAAAATGAAACTTAACCTGGGAAGGAATAGAGAACCAAGAGCACACACAGAAAAACTAAACATCTAATCCATGTGGGACACAACCATAAAAGAACTATATCAAAACCGTTTAAAAGGAAAAATCGATAAAAACCCGATAGAAGAAAATTATGACATTAACAACAGTTGGAAGAGATTAAAAGAAAATATCATAGAAGCAACAAGTGAATCGCTTGGAACTCGGACTATAAGACCGCAAAAACAAGGAACGAACAAAACACCGTGGTTCTCCAACAAGGTCAAAGAACAGTGCAAAAAGAAAAAAAAAGCGTACTTAAACTACATGTCGTCACAAACGGCAGAAGCATATGAAGAATACAAGAGAATCCGTAACGATACAAAAACACTAGTGAGACAAACGAAAGACAACTACTGGGAAACCTTCTCCAAAAGATTGGAAAGAGACTTCTATGGGTTACAAAAATAAATCTGGCGATTAATAAGAAATCAGAGAACAGAAGCAAATGAACTCATCAGAACCAGACACGTAGGAAGAGATACCTGGGTAAAATATTTAGAGGAACTATACAAGGAAGAAGAGACCGAAACCGAGCCAAATACACCAGAGATAGTAATAAGTGATGAGAATAATATAAAAAAGGAAGATATAGAAACAGCACTCCAAAAACTAAAAAACAGAAAGAGACCAGGTCCGGATAACATCGCCAACGAATTACTTAAATATGGAGGAGAGAAGCTAAATCAACAACTAATAACCCTAATCAAAAAGATATTTGCCCAACACAGAATACCAGATGAGTGGAGAAATAACATCACGATTCCACTATTTAAAAAGGGAGATAAAAAAATGTCCGAGAACTATAGAGGAATAAATCTACTATGCACAACGCTGAAATCACCTCAAAGATAATAACAAATAAAATAAATGAATGTGTCTCACTAGCAGATGAACAACAGGGTTTTAGATCGGGAAGATCCTGCACGGACGCAATATTTGTCATAAGACAAATAACGGAAAAATCGATCGAATATAATCGACTGGCCTTCATGTGTTTCATTGACTTGCAGAAGGCCTTCGATCGAATACAATTAAAAGACATAATACACCTCCTCTATGATAGACAGATACCATACAATGTCATTAAAATAATCGAAAATATATACTCAAAAACTACGATCCAAGCAAAAATAAATGGTGACCTAACTGAACAGATACCTGCGAATAGGGGCATTAGGCAAGGGAACTCTCTCAGCTCGCTCCTATTTAACATAGTGATGGATGAAATCATAAAACAAGTACGCAAACTAAGAGGATACAAAATGGGAAATAAAAAGGTCAAAATTCTGTGCTATGCAGACGATGCGGTACTGTTGGCGGAGAACGAGGACGATCTGCAAAGGCTACTGTACCAATTTAACAAAACAGCAAAAAAGTTCAATATGATAATATCAGCGGCAAAGACAAAATCAATGGTTACTTCCAAGACGCTGATCAGATGTAAGCTTGTGGTGGATAACAAAATAATACACCAGGAAATGAAATTTAAATATCTGGGAATCGAAATATCTGGACACGGGGACGTGGAGACGAAAGTAAGAAACCAAGCTACATGAGCCTCAAGAGCAGCAGCATACCTAAATGACACAATCTGGCGAAATAAATACATTCGAACTGAAGCCAAAGCCCGCATATACAAGACCGTAATCAGACCTATATTATCCTATGCAGCAGAGACCCGACCTGAAACCTCCAAAACGAAACGGATACTGGAGACTACAGAAATGAAAATAGTTCGAAGAATAGCGGGAAGAACACTAACGGATGGAGAAAGAAGTGAAAACATAAGACGAACATGCGGGATAGATAACATCAATGACTGGGTACTGGATAGAAAGATAAAATGGAATGAGCACATTGACCGCATGACGGAAGAACTAATTGTGAAAATATCAAGGGACAAATCACCAGCAGGACAAAGAAGCCTTGGAAGACCTAGGAAAAGATGGAGTGACAACCTCCCAGGTGACTGAGCAGAAGCAATGATGTGAAGAAAAACAGGCAATGATGCCTATACACAGCAGGAAGAAGAAGAAGTAAATAGGTTTTAAAGTAGTAATTAAAATTTTCAAAAACCTGTTGTAATAATTCACAAGTCCAACAAAAGCCCTAACTTCTGTCTTATTGGAAGGAACTTTAGCATTTTGTATTGCATCCATTTTATTTTTACATTTGTGTACCCCGTATTTATCTAGTATATACCCGCAGTATTCAATTTGTTTTGTGAAAAATTGACACTTCTCATAGTTTATTCTAATATTATATTTAGCTAACCTACTAAAAACTTCTTCCAGTCTTTGAAAGTGTGTGTCATCATCAGACCCTGTAATTTTTATACCATCAAGAAAAACGGATACCCCTGGAATGTCTTTCAAAATATTTTCAATTTCTCTCTGCCATATGGCAGGAACACTTGCAACACCATACATTAATCTAGTACTCCTGTATAACCCCTTAGGAGTGCTTAATGTTAGATACTTTCTATCTTCAGGATGTACTTCCATGTGTAAATAGACCTGTTGTAAATCTAACTTTGTAAACTTATCTCCCCCTGACATTGAAGAAAATAATCTATCTAATGTAGGTAGAGGATATTCGTCAACTATTAAGTTTGGGTTTAGTGTGAGTAGATATACTAAGCCGGTTCTGGGACGGAAGTCGGCCATGTTGGATTTCGTTGACTGTGCGCGCGCACCGGAAGTGGCATCCATCTTGTGTCAATGGCGGACGTGTTACGTGTGTCGTATCCATCTTGTGTCAATGGCGGGTCGTTGGCGAGTATTTCGAATGTCGCGACTGTGACGGCATCCATCTTCTGTGACGTCAATCATGGTCCACATGTGTGACGTAGCACTTCCAATTTGGTGGGTTGTGTCGTTGGCGGGTGATTCGAATGTCGCGACGGCATCTTCTGTGACGTCAGTAAAATCCCTACGGCATCCATCTTCTGTGACGTCAATCGTGGTCCACCACAACACTTCCAATTTATAAAATTGAAAAAATGGTCGACCGTGAGATTCGAACTCACGACACACACAGCGACTTTCTCGTTCCTAACACAGTCCCTAACCGTTGCGCTATCGCAGGGGGTGAGAAAAATAATAATTACAAAGACAGTATTTAATGGATTAATGGGGAGGTGTGAGGGGTTTTATAACAAATTTCTTCACAGGTCTTTATGAGAAAAAACCGTTCCGTCCGACTAGGAGGTTGAGACATTATTGTGTGTGTGTGTGTGTGTGGAGATACACAAAATATAGGACACTAATATATCTGTAAACGAATCAGTTGTAGTATGTCATTAGTTGAGTATAGACGTCTATTTGAGGAGTTTATTATAAAAATAGATCGATTGAATAAGGATGTAATATTTTATGAAGAAAAACGAAGGGTTATGAAGCAAATTGCAAACCTGTGCCTTTCTGCTGCTGATACTACCGACTCAGATCAAAAGAAGTGGGAGAAGCTTACAATAAATTGGGTGCCAGACGAATTACAAAACGGAGCTCGACGACAGGAGATTTCAAGTGCTGTAGATTATATCTTTAGATGTCCGCAAACAACAACATATCCATTAAACAGAATTCAACCTACAAAGCTTTCACCATGATCAATATAACCAACACTAGCAGCATGTTCCATAGTATGAAAAATGAACTTAATAATATATTTTCAATGACTCTATGTATATTATTAGCATTCATATTCGTTTTATTATTTAAAATTTTACCAAAAATTGTTAAACGTAAATTTAAATCTTCATGTAATATATCCGCTGATGAGTAGATTGGGTGTTTTAATAAAAAAAAAATCCACTTTAAAAAAATAATTTATTATTGATATAATAATTACAAAGGTAATGTAGTATTTAAAAAACCATTGTTGGAGACGTTGTATATTTCTGTAGGGTCCTCCAGTGGTGTAGTAGGTTCAAAGTTTCCAGTTACCCATGATGTGTGTGTGTGTGTGTGTGTCATCAAACTAGTAGACTAAAGGGAAACACACGAGGCATTTCTTTAGTAGAAATTCAGCTTATTGCTGTGTGTTTGCAGCATAGTTTCCAATCATTTTTATTCTGTAATACTTGATGCCACATAAAAGAGTATCGAATGCCATGCTGTAATTTTTCAGCTGATGAGTAGATACTAGGTAATAAAAAAAAATCCATTTACTTGAAAAATTATTTATTCTTGATATAATTGAGTTATCATTGAACATTGAAGAAGATTTCATTTGGAAATTAACCTGATGTTTTACTCATAAAAAAAAAACATTGTTTCAATTAACAGAAATATTTATGCAATAGTCTAAAATTATATTGGAAAAAACAATATTTTACATTTTAATATGAAAGTATAGTAATATATGTTATAAATTAATATGAAAGAGTAATAATACTACAAACGAATGTCATAATTCACAAAGTAGTAATATATGCTATAACTTAATCCATTTACTTGAAAAATTATTTATTCTTGATATAATTGAGCTATCATTGAACATTGAAGAAGATTTTATTTGGAAATTAACCTGATGTTTTACTCATAAAAAAAAACATTGTTTCATTTAACAAAAATATTTAGGCAATATCCTAAAATTATATTGGAAAAAACAATATGTTACATTTTAATATGAAAGTATAGTAATATATGTTATAAATTAATATGAAAGATTAATAATACTACAAACAAATGCCATAATTCACAAAGTAGTAATACATGCTATAACTTAATATGTAATAGTTTAATATAAAAGTATAAAACTATATTTGAGTTCATATTATTATATATTTAAATATATGTGAAAAGTGAAAAATGGTTTTACAAAGTTGTATTCAAAAGTCAGCAAAAATAGTTTCATCTGAATCATAGTCAGAATCTTCAGGTTCTGTAGGTAAATTGAAATGAAGAATTAATCCATTTAAAATTTCTATTGGAAAATCAGTATATATGAGTTTTAGTACTCTTCGACAATCATTTTTAGATAGTGATCGAGGTACTTTAATCATTGCAACAGCACTTCGAAAATCTCTGATTAATTTACGTGATTTCTTAAGAAATTTTACACGCCGTTTGGCACGATCTTCAGTTTCGGGAGTAGGAGACATTTTTTATCTAAAAACAAAAAACATTATTCCAAAATACTGTAATGTCCCCATGGAAGCGTATCAAATGAATCGGGAAGTAATTTCCTTTTATCATCGTGAGGACTCAAAGCGATTTTTGTTTGTTCAATGCTATACACATTATGAGCGAAGGAACGTATCGTATTTTGAGTAATTGTCATCTGTTTCCAATTTTTCAAACAATCCACATAATCATCGAAAATTATTTTATTTTTCACAACACATTTTTTAATCCCCTTTGATTTTTTGACAACTTTGCCCCCCTGAACTTTGTAACTATACATTTTGGACCTTAAACCAACAAAATGGGTGATTATTTGTCCATTAGCTTCATCTTTCATCAAACCTAGTATTTTTTTATTAACTCGGGGTATGTTGTAGATATTGTTAATGGGATAATCTGATGTATCAAATTTGTCAATGTTTGCGTCAATTAACTGTTCGTATGCATCTTCACAAGTAAGTTGATAAACAAAACTATCAGTGTCGGTGTACATCAACTTACAATTGTCTACTCCCATTGTGGGAAGCATAAAATTGTAATGGAAGTCATACATTACAGTTTTCGAGATGTCAAGAATAACCATACCCACGTATATCGGTTTATTGAAAATTAGTTCAGACTTTTTCAATTCGATTGCCATCAAAGGTGGATCACCATCATCGAAAACTGTTCTATTGTGATAACGCGGACTAGCAATAAGATTTTTAGCACCATAACGACCCTCATATGTAGATACCAATTTACAAATTCTATGTTTACGGATGGATTCCATACATTTCCCAAACACAGCATTATTCATTAGTTTTCTCAAATCTTTCTCAAAGTCGCTGGTGGCTAAAGTCCTCAATCGATTGTTTAATTCGATGTAGGGTTGAAGCCATGCAGATTGTTGGAATTTCAAAACTTTGTGAACTTTTTCCAATACTAGTCCATGTTCTAGGGCTTGCTTTAAATTTCTATAATGTAAAGTGTAACTTTTTTTATCGTGTAGGGTAGTCATTAATTTTGTTAATTTTGAATCGGGTGGTTTGTGGTGTTCGGGACACATAGGAAAGTCTTTATGTAGATTATGCAACTTGTCTGGATATAACAAATCCACTTGAAGAATATAGCCTTCGGGGTTATCATCTGGGATGGATTTTATGAAATTGATGTCGTTAAATTTCTCCATATCATTTTCGATCCACTCGAAGCCATCAAAGGGCAAATGTTCACACATCGCTTTTCCATACAAATTATTTACATCTGTATAGAGAATATACATTGATGGTTTCTCAACATCATATTCAGACATATATTTATTATTTGCTTCACTGTACCTATTGCAACACTGTGATATTCCTCCTCTAATAGCCTTTTCAATAAACATTATCATATCAATATTTTTTAAAATTTGCAGTTTACATTTTGTAAACTTTAGCATCACATTCCACGCATATCCTGGTATACTGTAGAACCATCCAGGATCTAGACCATACGTTGCTAAAGCTGTCTCTCTAAAATTTTCAAACACATCTGCTAGAAGAAGAATATCGGTGCGCATGTATATATCGCTATATTCTCCAAGTGTTTTTACATTGAAAGACCGCCAAACATTTTTAGCGTGAGCATAATCATCATCAGTTACGTTCGCTTCATTT
Organism: Galeruca laticollis; assembly: GCA_963921935.1. Taxonomy (NCBI): domain Eukaryota; kingdom Metazoa; phylum Arthropoda; class Insecta; order Coleoptera; family Chrysomelidae; genus Galeruca; species Galeruca laticollis. The sequence goes on along the minus strand of OY998176.1, from coordinate 209,939,722 downwards.
AATTTATTATAAAAACATTCAATCGGTGGTAATTTATCATCATTCAATTTTTCCAAGTTATTAATATAGTCATAAGGAAAGATACCTTTACGTGTCAATAATGTAAATTGGATATTGGTTAAATTATGGTTTTCTTTTTTCAAAATTTTCAAATAATTGGTGTCCAAAGTTTTAACGACAGCATCCAAACTAGATCCCAAAAAACGAAACGAATCAATAAATCTGAATTTTATGTTTGTTTCCGAATCGTATTGTGTGAATGAAATGTATTTTTCCTTATTGATTGGTAAAAGGCTGACTCTACCACGTTTGGCAATATCTCTTATGATAAAATGGCTATCATAACCAGACAAATTGTGAAATACAATCGGCACAACAAACAGTTTTCTAAAATTTAAATTGCAGGATTGGTGCGCAAATCCTCGAAACTCCCCCGTAAAATGATTGTGATCACGTACAACTATATCTTTTTTATTAAACTTTTTTTCACATATATGACAAACAGTTGCATCATTAGTAGTTCTTGGTTTGACTACCATTGGTACAATTATTTTAATTTTTGAATCTACAAATTTAGCTATATCAGTCATTTCGTTAGCGAACCAATCCATACAATCCACACCTCTGTAACTTTTGTAAAACGATAGAGAATCGTCAAAAGAACATTTTATATAGTAGCCTGCACTGTAAGTTTTATGATGTTGATATTTGTTTGTTGTTTTAGAAATGATTTCATTACATTGTGTCAATTGAGATTCAAAATCAGCATAAATAATAAAAGGACATTTTTGCTTGTATGTATAATTCTTAAACTCAACAAAATCATATTTGGGAAATGAAATCTTTTCATTGTTTAAATTCTCACAAAGTTCGGAATGATCATCCAGTCTCTCACGCAATGAAAAGTAATTGAGACATCTATCACAAACATATTTTTTATGATCGTTTCTATTTAACTGTGAACTAATTAAACGCGATAAATCTTTAACCCAACAATAATGATATTTTACCTCAACAATAGTACTGTAATCATTATGAGATGGCGTTGTTTCATATTCGTTTAATTTCGGAAAGTATTTATCTTGAATGAGTAATAAGTTGACGTGACGGTCTAATTTTTTCCTAGTCAATCTTGCCGGCAATACTGTGTAAAATGTTTTGTTCACTGTTTCATTGTACTCTAACATATAAACGTTTATGGAAATTTCATTTAGTGTTTCAAACTTCTTAATTTGAGGCAGTTTCATTGGCATATCTAAGCCTCGAGTTTTCAAAACGGTGGAATAGTGTGGATATGATGATGTTCGGCTCACCTGCCCTGTGGGAGCGTGTAAACCTGCAACAACGCTCCAGAAAAAACACGCTTCATCATTGTTCTGGATGTTGATGCATGCATGTTTTTTCTGTATCTGCTCAGGCAATCGAATGAAAGATGAACCATTACCCATTTCGTATTTGTTAATTGCTATCTCTAGTGAAATGATTTTGCTTAATGCCCAACCGCTCTGTTTCTCTTGAAACTCTGACATTTTATTCAAAATACGATCTACGACATTATTTTTAAACCATTCTATTAAATCAGTTCCCTCATCAATGATTGCATTGGGTGTACTAAAATGTTTTTGATTTACCACCTCCCGATCATTCGATTGCTTTATATAATCACCAATGAGAGTAGTATTAACTTTTATTATTTTTAGATCCTTCAATATTTGTGAAATTTTAACGTTGAATAAATTAAAAGCATCTTTGAAAAATTCATCGATTACTTTATGTTTCAAATTTACAATAAGCCCTGTCCTAATTCTACAATTAAAAATAACCCCAACATCTAACCATTTTACACTTCGTTTTCTCAACCCATAACCCATATTTTTTTTTGTAATTGAATTAATTTGATGACGTAATCGCTTAAGTTCCCCAATTTTTGATTGAATTTTTCTCTTCTCACCAATGGAAAATTTGAACTTAACCAAAGTCAAGACACATCTCCTAACATGACGGTCTATTAATTTAATTATTGAATTAGCTAGCGGTTTAGAATAATGTTCTTTTAGGAAAGTTAACGTTTGATCAGCTTTGTTCATTAAATTCACCATTTTTTCACTTTAAATATATAATATACATATATAATAAATAAAAACTCACCAAGCGAAAACTAATTTTCAACAATTTCAAACGATATTGCACGATTTGGTCTGCCCACTTCAATTAATCCTCTAAATATGAGAGAATGCTTTTGAGCTTTGAAATAATCAAGTTGACATCGGTACTGTTCCGTCACTCTCTTGGGCAGGAATGTGATATTGTCTGCGAATTCTATCAAAATGACTTCACCACCAAATTTGCTTGAAACTAATTTTGCGCCTAAGATAGGGTATGCTTCCCCAAGCGTCAAATGTTGAAGTTTAATAATAGGCTTCTTCTCTGTAATTAACGACACTGAATTTAATGAAGGTAGATCCATCTACAAAAGAATAAATATGTGTTAATAAACTCTACCTTTTTAGTGGAACTTTATATCATAAAAAACAAAAGTGAACGATTTGTTATTTGAAGAAATAAATGAAAAACTTACTTTTTTCTGAGTAGCCTTCACACAACACACAGATTAATTTTAATATTCTATCACTGTTCAATGATAACTGATTTGTATGATGTGAAATATCAAATTTATATGGAACGATATCCCCCACTATTTGCAAGGTGGTTCTCTCAACGATACCCACACAAATTAAAATTTAATAGCTTCTCCTAATATTGAAAAAAAGCAATAAACGGTGTTCCCACGAAAAAACGAACTACTCTGTACCATTATAATTACGTCTATCTATTAAAATGTTGATTTGAAATGTTTTATTTATTCTCAAACATACAAACTAAAAAAAAAGCAATTTAATAAACGATGTTCCCACGAGAAAACGAACTACTCTGTACCATTATAATTACGTCTATCTAAATGTTGATTTGAAATGGTTTATTTATTCTTAACCTACGCACTGAAAAAAGCAATTTAATAAACGGTGTTCCCACGAAAAATCTAATTTCTCTATACCGTTATAATTATGTCTATCCATTAAAGTTAAATATTGATTTAAAATGTAAATGTTTTATTTATTCTAAGACCCACACACATATATATATGAAATATTATTCTCAAATATATTTCATCAATATAAAAAGTATTGTAATTTTCAAAAGCAATACATAAAAAATAATTAGTGATCTCCTTCTATCAACTTGGAAACATGAAACAAAATCATTGACAATTTTCGTTTCATTTATCAACTCACATACGATGGGAACATGAAATAAAACACAATAATTTTAATTAATTAGTTTTAATACTTCTCTAAATCACTGACAATGTTAACTTTACAAAAAAACATATATTCTCTTAGTGCAATGGCTAATTCGCTATTGTTGATGTCACACATTACTTGAATCAGTTCAAATTTAGTCAAATTTTCATTAGTTTGACTGAAATTTCTAATGTTTTCCACCAAATTTTCATAGTATTCACCAAAATTTATGGATTCTAAATGAGTGAGACGTGGGGAGATGAGGCAACGATCCGCTTGTAGTATTTGATAAACATCTTCTTTTCTTAAAGGTACACTGATATCATGTTTGGTCACCTCCAACCATTTAACACGATCAAATACCATTTGTCGAATGGTGCAGTAGTCTCCACAAGATAACACAGCTTCTTCTTTTTTTTCTTCTTCGTGAAATGATGCACTTATAAATGAATTATTATTTAAAATGTCGATAAATGTGAACCATTCGTATGAGCTGAAGTTGATTTTCTTATGTTTATCGGTGTATGATAGAGTGATCGCAGTACTGAACGTTCTTGCGGGGCTCAAACCACAACCAATTCGAAAATCTCCATCTGTACAATACTCTGTGTACAATAAGTAGTGGTTTTCCTGTTTGGCTGCCATTTCATACACTTGTAAAATATGATCTAATTGTGTGTCATAATTAACATGACTTTGTGTAGCACTAAAATAGCCGCTGTCTTGAGAACTCATATTGACGACTGAGAATCTAACCTACAACTCTCTCCTCTATTTATACTCATTCACATCTCCTACTACTACAAAACAATATATTCATGAGTAGTGAAGCGATGTAATTACGTGACTACATCTGTGCTTTGTATCCAGGTGTTGTGTTTTCTATCTAAACCTAACCATGTAACAAACATCTTGTTGCCTTTTCTTTTAAGTACTTTCTCCACCAAGTAAATGTGTGGATTTGACGTTTTCTGTAGCTCTTCTTCGTAAAACCCTCCACTGATTGGGATACCTTGCAAGTCTTCGAGCAAATATGTGGTGGGATTGGTTATTTTAACTTTAATGATTTTGAATAGTTCAGTCGTCCAATTGGGTGTGTATCCCTTTTCAAAGACATGTTTCGACTTGCTTATACGAACAATATCACCAACTTTAAATTTACGAAGTCCGGCAATCTTTAGATGTGTATAGGTTTTGTTTAAAATATCTTTTTCGTTGGATTTATTGACATTGGAAGGTTTATATTTGGTTGTTGAATGTTTTGTGTTATTGTAATCTCGTGTAATTTTAGGGAGAATGTCAATCCATCTATAGGTACCATTTAAACTGAAATGTTTGTAAAGCTTTAATTTCAATGTTCTAATAACTCTTTCTGCCATAGAAGCTTTTTTCGTGCTAAATACACTATAATGATTAATCCCATGTTTTTTCATTAGTTGTTGAAACTTGCTGTTGTAAAATTCCGTTCCTTGGTCTGATTGGAGATTTTTAGGAACTCGTTTTGTGTTGGTGAGAATGTCTGAGAATGCACGAGTTAACTCTTCACCGGTTTTTGTCTTTAATGGACGTGTCCATAAAAACTTTGAAAAGCAATCGATGACGACTAGTATCATTTTGTGATTTTTATTTTGATTAGCGTAAGGTCGCATTTCAGCTAAATCCATTTGCCATAAATCATCTATGCCTTTGACAATTGTACGTCTGCGTGGATAATTTTTACGTATAGGTTTATGGAGTTCGTTAACAAGCTGGACTTTGGATGACATGTTTCGTAAGCGCATGCACTTTCTAAACTGATGATCCATTACTCTTCTCATCTATTTTCTTCTTTTGTTCAATTTCATGCTTCTTCTTCAAGTCCCTGTCCAAAACTTGAAACGAACGTTCTATGTATGTATTATACATATCGATCTTATCACTGATTAGAGTATTACTTTTCGACAATTTATCCTGTATTTCTTGTTTAAAACTCTCCAAATCATTTCTCAAAAATTCCTTGCCCATAGCAACTACCTCGTCGACGTATATTTTAGTTGCCATATCTCGAGCTCTGACGGGAGGATTTCTCGAAATAAATGCAGCAATTTCGTTGATTTTATTTTGATGAGATACCAATTGCGTTTGTAATGAGGGGATTATTGTTTTTTGAAGTGTTTCGAGCTCATTATGGTACACATGTAATTGTTCATCAACATATAGTTTGTTAGCAACATCGCTATTTGCAGTCGGCATCTTTACATTACAAATTTTTACGTTTTCTGCATCAATATTACCGTCTAGAGTATGTGGATACGATACTTTCGGCATATACGGCTTAACCCGCTCATTAGCATGATTGCGGCGATGTCCAAACTTATCGACAGACATGATTGAAATGATTATGTTTTCCGTTTGTTATTCAATTATATTGGCCTCTTTCAACTCATTGATTATTGCAATTATCTCGTTGTTGTGTGAGAATGAGGTGTTGCCAGCTTCCTTGGATGCAATCAGTAATCTTAAACGGTCACACAGCTCATTGGGATCGTCCCAATAAATGTATTCCATCGGTTTTTCGTTGTATGACAAAAGAGGGCCACCACCACCGCCGCCGCCGACAACAAGACCTTTTCCTACATTAGTATATGGAGCGGTTTGAATGGATTGTTGTTGTTGTTGTTGTCGTTGTTTCTTTAATATTCGAGCTGATGGAGGTTTGGTTATAGTACTACTACTAATATTTGATGAGTCAGTTTTAAACAACGGTCTAATTATGTTGCGATACTTTTCGGTAGCAGTACTTTTCAGACGATCTGCTGCATTGAGATGAGCTTTTGTTATTGTTAGCAGAGCTTTGTAATTATTCAAATCATCATCAGAGTATTCATTGGGATGATTGTAAAACACAAGCTGATACAATCCCGAAGTCCCCGGTATATTTCCTTCTCCACCCCCCTCATCCTTCTCTCGTAATATGTTTATATTACCGTTTCTTTTATCGAATGCAATTCTACGTCTGCCCAACATCCAACCAATTTCATCATTATATAATGGACCATAACTTCTATCAATTTCATCATCTTTGCGAAAGTAATCTTCAAGATATGGTTGACTAATTATTGGATATTGATCTAAATAATCTTCTATGACATCACGCGAAACGTTGGGATGTGTGCCTATATCATAATCATCATAATAATAATCGTCTTCTCCTTCTTCATCATCATAACGTATATTTCCTGATTCATCCGTCTCGGCTATGGGTTTTGTATCGAGAAATGATACATCAGCATTTTTTTCTTTTTTTGTCGTTGTTTCCTCTTTTGGAGGGATGAATTTTGAAACTATGGCTTGTTGTAATGATTTTGAGGATTTGACCATTTCTTTTAGCGGTACAGATATCGGTTTAAATAGCTTATTTAGAGATGTATCATGTTCTGATTTTCCTAATTTTAACGCTAAATATTTCTTGCGAATAGATCTCGCCAATTCACTGATTTTTTTCTTACGCATGGCAATAGCAACCTTATCGTTGGACATGGTGACGATGACTGAGGATAATGTCTAGTGCTTTATGAATTTATCGAATCCTTTACGGTACCTACCATTATTTAAAGCAAAATCTTTTACAATCACCAATGTTCCATAGTTGTTAGTAGTCGACCAGCATTCTGAGCAAATCTTTTTAAATTCTTCAAATGTCATGTCTGGTGACACATGTTCCTCAAATATATGTTTTAGATTAATTTCATCCTGCTTGAATAACTCAATCATATTACAATTGTCACGTATGAGCTGTTTTGGTATTTTCGAATATGTTTGACATAAGTAGGCCGCGTCAATGAGCTTGTGCCTACACATTGAATAATATTCACGAATTTTCTGTTGTCCATCGCAGGCAACATCATCAAATATGAATATCGAGTTTGACTGCGCTTTATCTGGACTAATAATTTCCTCATTGTCTTTAAATGGAAAATAACCAACACCTTTAACTTCTCCTAAGACTTCTTGCAACAATTTATATTTTGGTTGAAATAACGACTTGGAATAAACGTAAACATTTTTGAATTTAGCACCATTTGGATCGAATAGGAGCGACAACATAACATTTGTCTTTCCACACCCACTAGGACCACAGATGATTGCACGAAAAGAATTTGGTAGTAGTTTACCATGTTTACCAACAGATGATGGATTAGAGGTAAAGTCCAAGTTTTCAATGGGTAGCGTCTGCTCTTGTTGAACGATCTTCATCTTGTGAAGAATTTTATTAGAGTGTTATTCTATAAATATGGATATCGCAGCATTATCATACATCAGTCTTAATGTTGGTGTTTGAGGGAGAAGGTCTTTTGAATTCTCTAATAAATAAACTGCCATTCGAACTTCACTTGCCTACCTACAATTATTGTGGTCGTAAGTGAATATAACTTGTCTTTTTTTTCGTTAAACATATATTACGTACATTTATAGCTGGAACAAAACTACAAAAGCGACTTGCACGTGGTGACGCAGGCATTAATCCTTTAGACGACGCCTGCAAACAACACGATATAGCTTATTCGCAAAATAAATCTCTTGAAGAACGTCACAAAGCAGATAAGGAGTTGGAAGATAAGGCTTGGGCTCGAGTAAAATCAAAAGAGGGATCTTTTGGTGAAAAAGCTGCTGCATTACTTGTTACTGGTACCATGAAAGTGAAACGAAAGTTGGGAATGGGAAGTCGTCCAAAGAAACAACGACGTTCCTTTAATCGAGACGTAGTGCTAAAGGTGGGAAAATCAATGAAGAGAGGAGCATCTCTAAAAGAAAGCGCCTTGTTTGCCTTACGAGCAGCCAAATCACTTATTAAACAATTTGGTGGATCGAAGAAAATTGTTGTTCCTCGAGTGATACCAGTAAAATCTGGAGGTTTTCTACCACTTATACCTCTGTTTGCCGGTCTCTCAGCACTCGGAGCACTATCGGGTGGAGCTGCTGGGATTGCAAAGACTGTCATTGATGCAAATAATGCTCGAAAAAAATTGGAAGAAGACCACCGCCATAATAAGGTTATGGAACATGTCGGAAATGGTTTATATCTGAAAAAGTATCCTAGTGGCAGAGGATTTGGATTGTATTTAAAAAAAAACTCGCGATAAAGCTACCCAATCGTCCACTGTACGACACCGATATTGCGCGTTATGCAAAATTATATAAAATCTCACACTTTCGTGGTGTTTTCATGCGTGACACTCTACCTAAATCCGGTCCTCGACGACAACAAGAGTGTGCAGTGGTTAACTTGGACTCATCCAAAAACAGTGGAACACATTGGGTAGCATATATAAAGAAAAACAATGTCATCGAGTATTTCGATTCATTTGGTAATTTGAAACCGCCCAAAGAACTTGTAAAGTATCTAGGAGGAGGAGGAAAAAATATTTTTTATAACAATAATCAGTATCAAAACTACGATCAAATCAATTGTGGACATTTGTGTTTGAAATTTCTACTTCAACATCCTTGGAACAATGGGAGAGGAGTGGGATGACATTAAAACATTATTAATGCAAAAGCCACGAAGTTTTACTGTTGATGCGCTGAAAAAAGTCCCCATTCAATATCTGATTGGGTTTGTCAGCCCGTCTGAATTGTTGGATATATGGCATAAACTACCTAATGACTACAAAACAAATTTTGAGCTACAAATTCGTCTGCCGTGCTTCGTTCACTACAACCGTCCCGATTGGACAACGCATTGGGATGGTCCTGCAAGTTCTCAGGCATCTTGTTTTCTATGTCAAAGTGTATTAAATAAATCTTGAACATAGTTCTGTGTATTATTTAAAGTACCTTCATCCCTTGACATGCATCAGTCATCATGTCGCAGTTGTTGAGAGTAAATAGCACAAATCACGTATTTACATTCCAACCTCCTACGCCTATTGTACTCTATCCTGAGAAAGACTATGAGTTAGCACTACGTTCCTTCCACTCATACCATAGTATACCAAACATTGAAAATCGCAAATTTCACTACTACGATGACAACAACATGATGCAGAGTTTTGATATACCAACGGGATGTTACGAAATCGCTGATATTGAAGCGTTCATACTAGACAAGTTAGGTGGTGGTGGTGGTGGCACCAGCAATCCATTTGAAACTGTATTTGCGTTAAAACCCAATAATAATACGTTACAATGTATGATTTACAGTAAATATAGAATTCCGTTCGGCGAGCAGGATACTCCCAACTGTCTTGGCGACATATTGGGTTTTTCTAGACAGATACTCGAAGCCAAAAAATGGTACTCTTCAGATCTACCCGTCAAAATTATAAAAGTATCTAGCATACGCTTCGAATGTAACATTACCACTGGAGCCTTTGACGCAGACAGACCTGCTCATACTATTTACGAATTAGTTATAAAAGTAGATCCTGGGTACGCCATTGACGAAACTCCACATAATTTACTTTATTTACCTGTTATACCACAACGTGAAATTACTAACGTTACTGTGTTGGCTTTGGACCAAGACGGACATCCTATCAACTTTCGTGGTGAAAAGAGTACCTTGGTGTTGGAGCTTAGAGCGAGAAGCAACAGATGGGATTGATAATTAATCATAAAAGACGTTCCGCTGCACATTCAGTTCCATTAGTTAAACGACGTCCTTCAAAGCAACAGCAGCAGCATCTTACGTTTGCTAACAAATTGTTCTTGCAATCTTTAGGCTTTTTGTTGAAAGAAAAACGATGACAACCATGTATGGAAAACGTTCTCGTATGAACGATATGCCTCCAATGTTTGATATCTATCGCAAGCCGAGATTCGATGAATCGATTCGCAAAGCTGAATACAGAACATATGCTCCGTTCATCAAATCGTTCAGTTGCAGTGACATTGTGGAATTTAGCATCAATCAAGTTGATTCGTTTTTTGCAATGAACGAAACATTGTTGTGCATTAAAGGTTCGCTCAATATACATGGAGCCGGTGATGTAAAGCTGGCAAATAATTTTGGTGCTTTCCTTTTCGATTCGTGCACATACAGTGAAAGCGCAAGAGAAATGGAAACGGTTCGAGATCCTGGAATCGTGAGTGCTGTACGTGCCATGACGTGCTACAATCAAGAAGATTCCAATCATATGGCTATAGCAGGCTGGAATTATCCCAAAGATCCCATCCTTAATGCTCCAGATAAATCATTCAACCTACAAATTCCTCTCAAGCACATTTTCAACATTTTCAATGACTATCCCATGATTACATGTGGACGGCAAACAATACGTTTGGTTCGAGCTCGAAACGATAATGATTGTGTATATATCACAGAAAAAAATGTTGCCGGTGTGACTTCCACTACAACTGTTAGCATAAACATTACCAACATCGAATTGAAAATCAAGCATATCTACCCTAATGATGATATTAAGTTGGAACTGATGAGGACCATTCAAAAGGATCAGCCTATAGTTATTCCATTTAGAAAGTGGGAGATACATGAACTGCCATCCATCACCAGAAATGCTAGACGTGAAGTTTGGGCTGTTAAAACTACAACTTCAGTGGAACGACCTCGTTATGTTATTGTTTTCTTTCAAACCAACAAACGTGACAACAACACAACTGATCCAACTTTATTTGACAATGCAGACATTCAAAGTATCAGGTTATCGCTAAATGGAGAGTATTATCCCAATGAAAGAATGCAGTTGGATTTTACCAAGAATGATTACAATGAGGCATATTTCAACTATACTGAATTTTATCCTAGCTATATGAATTCGACACAGAAGCGTCCTCTGTTGGATTATTCCTCATTCAAGAGGCGTGCATTGTTTGTTATCGATTGCTCGAAACAAGAAGAAAGCATGAAGGCATCTACAGTTGATGTAAAACTTGACATTGAAGCAAACATTGGTTTCCCCGAAAATACCAAAGTATATTGCATCATAATACACGATTGCGTAATGGAGTATTTCCCCCTCACCGAAATTGTTAAGAATTTAAACTAGAATGTGCTACTGCTGCTGCACGTTAGTATTCTAGCAATCATCATCATGAGAGTTGCATTCGTGGACATCCAAGGATTCGTCGTTGATGGATGCTTTGTTCCCAAAGAACTCACCATCGAGATTGGTTTTAAGCAGAGTCACTACATGTTTTTGCCACCTCAATCGTTTGATACATTAAGTCAGCGTGATAAGAAAACTGTGAAATACCTGGAAAAAAATGTGCATGGCATTCGATACTCTTCAGGTGACATCGAGTATAGCGAAATAAATGTAATATTGGAAACTAAGCTGTTGTATGCTGCAGACTTCATTTACGTACGCGGACAGCAAAAGGCTGAATTTCTACAAAAGAAATGTCACATTTTTAGTGTCTTTCCCATCATTATTGACGTCTGCAAGTTTGATGGTACATCATTGGCAACTGGAAACTTTGAACGTGATTCCTGTCACGCCACTGGAGGATCCTCCAGAAATGTACAATATCTCCGACAATGGTTTTTAAATATTGCGTTACCTTTGTAATTATTATATCAATAATAAATGATTTTTTTAAAGTGGATTTTTTTTTACACACACCATTTAGACGTCCCACTCAACAAACTAAATATCTTTTTTAACAAGAAACGTATAAGAAACAACCCCTGTATACATTTTATGACAAAGAATCATAGACACTTTTGATTTCACTCGTATGCTGTGAAGGCATCAATCTTGGAATATTAAAATGTAAAGTGCAACTTTCAAAATTACGTGGGGTCACTGACACCCAACGCAAAGTGTTAAAACCCAAATAAGACATTTATAAATAAACCATGATAGCGCAACGGTTACGGACTGTGTTAGGAACGAGAAGATGCTGTGTGTTCTTAGTTCGAATTTCACAGACATCCATTTTTTTTCAATTTTATAAATTGCATGATTTTTTTTTTCAAGCGGATTTTTTTTTTACATACACACCATATGAAATTTAGACGTCCCACTCAACTATCTTTTTTAACAAGAGCGCCAAAAGTATCTGGGGTCACTGACACCCAACGGATGAAGGTAAAACCCAAATAAGAAATTTATACAAATAACCTCGATAGCGCAACGGTTAGGGACTGTGTTAGGAACGAGAAAGTCGCTGTGTGTGTCGTGAGTTCGAATCTCACGGTCGACCATTTTTTCAATTTTATAAATTGGAAGTGTTGTGGTGGACCACGATTGACGTCACAGAAGATGGATGCCGTAGGGATTTTACTGACGTCACAGAAGATGCCGTCGCGACATTCGAATCACCCGCCAACGACACAACCCACCAAATTGGAAGTGCTACGTCACACATGTGGACCATGATTGACGTCACAGAAGATGGATGCCGTCACAGTCGCGACATTCGAAATACTCGCCAACGACCCGCCATTGACACAAGATGGATACGACACACGTAACACGTCCGCCATTGACACAAGATGGATGCCACTTCCGGTGCGCGCGCACAGTCAACGAAATCCAACATGGCCGACTTCCGTCCCAGAACCGGCTTAGTATATCTACTAGTGTGCATTTGAAATCCCCGCAAATTCGTATATACAATTTCAGTTGACAGACAACTGCCAACTATTGATTCACAAACACTATACAAGTAACTGAATATAGAACATTTCTGTTAACACATTTAAGGTTTTTTTAATCTAAATGCCTTTAAATTTTCTTTCATACTATAACAGCCAATCAAATGATCAGGTTTTAATTAAATTTAAAGGACCTTCAAAAAGTTGCAGAATGCAGCCCTTTACAACTAAATACAAATATTAAAAGAAGTATCATAAAATTTTATTATCAAAATTAAAGCTCCTGTTGGTTAAAATGGCATAGGAATATTTGTCACCCTACAAATTCTCACATCAGTTTAGTGAAAGAAAATTTCAATTTTGATTATGAAATTGGCCCTAAGAAATAAAAGGCAGTCTGTAGAAGCAGTGGTGGAACAATATACCCATATGTGGGCCTGTGTGCGAAAATTTTGCTGGGCCCCCATTATGCGAGGGTATATTGATAACCATATTAATTTATGAATTGTGGGTGCACAAAAAAGAAATGGCTATAAATGATAAGCATTTATTTTCCAGAACATAGAAAAATATCAAAAAGTACAAATCAAAAAGAATGTGTGATAGTAGTTCTGCAACTGTGTAGGAGACATAGGAAAAAGATAAATGACTGGTGTTCAGCTATCTTTACAGAATGCAATTCAACATCACAAAGTATTTTAACTACCTTTGCCCATTTAATAGAACCCTCAAATCTTTTTCTTTTGGAAGTTGTAGTACTTATTCCAGTGTATTCACAGAAGAGATTCAGTCTGGATTCAATTTATCATGCAACTTACAAACAGGATTAAAAAAAACCGAGAGATGAACTGCGGAGATTCAGCTATAAATGAAGCAGTGAAATTTGCAGAAAGAAAAAATATCCAAACAATGTTAATTCTATCAGACTTGAAAAGCGCCCTACAAAAAATATCGGAAGCAAAAATATCGGCAAAACAGATGCAAATATAATAAAAACAAAAGAACTGATCTACAGAATGGGGGAAGAGGGCAATAAAGGATACAAATAATGTGGATTCCGGGGCACTCAGGGATACCAGGAAATGAAAAGGCGGACAAGGTGGCAGCAGAAGCAAGAACACTAACCGAAAAAGGCAACAATAACCTACACTATGCAGAAATCACAAAGAACATCAAGGAAAGGATCTGGAGCGAATAGGTTTTCAAGTACCAAGGGTTAGGAAGACAAAAGGGACAGTGCTATACTATGCTAAACCCCATACCAACAAAGAAGCCTTGGTTCAATGAGACTAGCAAATCAAGATTCCACATTTCAACTCTATGTAGGATGAGAACAACCCACTGCTGTACACCAGCCCACATAAATAAAATCAATATTAAAGACAACCCTCTATGCGACTGTGGGGAATATGGAGATCTCAATCATATAATTTTTAGCTGCCCAAATCATCGAAATAGTACAGAATTATATAAAACATTAATCAAATACAGAAAAGGACCAATCCATGTTAATAACAATCTTAGATACCCTCTAACTCTGAGGAAGCTTGTATACTTACCAAGTATTTGCTTGCTAGTAATAATAAGCTTTAGTGATATGGTTGCTGACTTAATTACCTGATGAAGTGTTCGCATGAAACATTTTTTGAGCAAATTTGACATCAAATTAATTGACAAATTTCTTTTAGCTAATCCTGTACCGTTATATCCGGTATACCTGGCGTGACCTTTGTGATTAGTTCTGGATCAGCCAGAGAACGAGAAAAGTCTATAAACCCTTGTTATACCTTATCTTTCCCTATCTTAACGGTGCACTCTTCGTGAAACTGCATTTTAGAAAGAACCTGGCCGGATGCTGTAAAGCAAGAGGTCAAAAAACCAGAAGAAGAAGGTGCGAGAGAGTCACAGAGTTAGGGGATAGGGGTACAGTAAATGGGACAGAGAGGCTCGCAGTGGTAAATAAGTAGTTTACCGTAGCTGCGCGCTCTAATCTCGATTGACGATTTTTGTTACTTTCGTCCTGCAGAAATCGTCAGATTATATATATATTTTTTGTTATTCTGGTATTATGTATTTCAAAATAAAAATAAAAACAATAACCGCGCTCGGGTAAGTCAAGACATCGATTTTTTTACAACTTTGTTACCCTCTCACCCTCTTAGGCTTCGCTCAAATCGTCAGATTAGCAGAATTGGCACTTTATGACTAGTAATTAACCCCCCCGTATCTTAATCTGACGCGCTGGAGTATTTCAGATGATCGATTTTTTTTACTAATCTGACGGGTTCCCCTGAGCATACCCCTGATCTGAACAGAAATAATTAAACTCTCAATACACGAACTTTATTCGACATAATTCAAGATAATTTTTGTTATTGATGCCTTCATAGTACCTATTTAAAGCACGCCTCAGCGTGTTTAAATCGAACTTTCAAACACGCGCGGTCGCAACAACAACAACTCGAGAAACGTAAGTATCAATTACAACTTTTTTTATTAGTTTTTTAATTGTATATTTTCATTGTGAACCAATGTCTTATTTGGTTTTTTCTGTAAAATTTATTTATATGTTCATATATACATTTTGTATCCTTTTAAATATAAATAAACTTTTTGGTTACTGATCTGACAGCAGTACCTCGTAACGTCAAATAAAAATAAATACTGTAATGTTTTTCTAATTTATTTAAACAATAAACGGGTGGGATAAATTTTAAAACACTCGGTATGGCTACTTACTAATTTATTTAAACACTAAACTAATCAGTAACACCTAATTTATATATACTCAGTATATTTACTTAAAGTAATTTATATGAACACTTAACTAATTTATATTCACTTATTTACTGTTTGCTATTTCGGTGTATTTCTGTTTATTTCACGAGATCACTTTATCAACTCCTCCACTCTTCCTGATCAGTCCCCTTATATATTAAAGCCATTTACACTAGTAAATTCCGGACTGCGGCTTAAATAAAAACAATTGATTCTGGCCTTTTCTAGACGACTCTGGTCACAAAAACAATGTTTACATAAGATAGTCGTAAACTCGTAAACAGTTTTTTATAACTGCCTATTCGCCATAATTTTAACTTTTATACCTGGCTTAGACAGAGTCGGATTTAGGGTCTATACCAGTGTGCTGTTTCGTAACAATACTATTTAGGATGGACTTTCACGAAACTTGGCTGGGCATCGAGGGCGGACTTTTATGAAATGAAACTTGGCTGGGCATCGAGGATGGACTTCCATTTTTTTGTAGTAATAATATACGCGTGTTTGAAAGACCTCTTTATCCACTTATACTTTAATACATATTAATATATTTATTACGTATATGCTTTAATATACTGCTAGAGAGTTGAAGTGATTGTAGTACGTAGACGTTAACGCAAGAATATTACGTTTACGTTCTATTGTATATATTCAGAGTTGAAGTACCAGATGAAGTCATCAACCGTTAACGTGAAATTTTGATTACATACATTAACGAACCTAACTTTTTGTTTTCTGATTTTCTACGAAAATTTTAGCTTGGCAATTAACATTTCGAGAAATTATCCATTTCATTCTCAAATATGGATAAATAAGAATACATAAACTTATTTGTAATACCCCAGAGTAAATGTTGACAAATAAATAATGGATAACCTTCACATCAAAGCCAATCCCTTTACATTGTATCAAGGTGTTCTGTGCATTGTATACAAAAGTTCCAACTCCCAAATTTCCGACAGGGCTTCGGACAGCATCGATTAACGTTAGACGCTTACGTGAGAGCACGTACGTTAACGGAGGTCCGTAAACCTTAACGTGAATATTTATTCACTGCGCATGAGCAACTGTCAATTTACACGTTTACGTTAACGTTCATGACATCACTTCAACTCTCTTGTAGAGCAACGTAGATGTCAAGTAAAGAAACATTGGCGACAAGTATTGAAACTAAGTATGTGTTCACAAGAACCGTTAAAAACGCTAAACTGTAAATAACCAGCTTATCAAATATACTACATTTTCCACCCCTCAGTATTAATGACGAAATCTTGTAAATGACTTGGAATACGTCTATTCTCTATTATATTTTCTCAGCTCAATTACTGGGGCTTCAGTGCTAGTCGTTTTAAAATTTATTGTAGGTTGTTGCGGTATTTCAGAAGAGTCGTAGGTATTCAGAGACTGTATTATCTCATTGGTAGTAGATTCTGGGTAATTGGTGCCACCTTGTGTTTGAGAATTTACTTGAGTTTGATTGCTATCCGTAACTGTTGGCACTTCTTTTCTTTCGCCACAAGGAGCTAAGTGTTTCAGAGATACTGTCAGTTCTCGGCCATTCTGAAGACGGACAAGGGCATGATTAGAGTCTGATTCTAATAGATCTACTTCGTCGACGAGTGGTTCGTATTTAGATAACCTCACTTGACGACGCATAAGTACTTTTCCGGGAGTCAAAACAACCATGATGGGATCGACTCGCCATTCGGTGACCTCCGGGAATGTTGAAACATGCGTTCATGTGGAGTTTTATTAGTGGCAGTACAAAGAAGTGACCGGACACAATGAAGGGCATCTTGAAGAACAATTTCCCATTGAGAGGTCTTTAACATACGAGACTTGAGTGCCAACATAATAGTCTTCCAGATTTCATTATATCTTTCTACTTGGCCATTTACTGGAGGGTTATAAGGTGCAGTACGACTGGTTGCCACGCTAAACTTATGTAAGTATCTTTTAACTTCATCAGATATAAAAGAGAAGTCTCTATCAGAATGGATGTAGGATGGTATTCCGAATACAGTAAGAAGATTATGTAAATTCTGTATTACCGTCGCTGCTGACACATCAGAACATGGGAAGGCAAAGGGAAATCGTGAATAATCGTCAATGATCACTAATAAATATCGATTCTGTGATGTGGAAGGTAGAGGTCCCTTAAAATCGATATTAAGCCTCTCAAACGGTACTGTCGCTTTTATCAATTTTCCTGTTAACTTGACGAATCGTGGTTTCAATTCGCAGCATATCGGACACATATTTGTTATTCTCCTTATTTCATCTATTGAAAATGCCAAATTTTTACTTCTAACATAATGATATAAACGAGTAACTCCAGGATGACAGAGAGTAGTGTGTTCCAATGTTTGTCCGTTAGTCTCTAGATTACAGTGAATTCTAGTGAATGCGTCTGCCACAGAATTAAATTTGACAGGTCTATTATGTCATACTGATACTCGGATAATTCTAATCTCTATCGCAGAAATTTCTCGTTTTTGATTTTGCTACTTTGTTTTGAATTGATCGTAAACGAAACTTATAGTTCATCAGTAATCAGTAAATTGCCTATTCAGGAAGAAATTTCGCTATTTCGTTACTGATTCAATTATTGCGTAAGCTTCCTTCTCGATGGCAGAGTGATTTCTTTCCGACGGAGACAAAGCTCGGGAGAAAAATGCTACTGGGCGTCCTTGTTGCGAAAGAGTCGCAGCTATTGCGTTTTCGGATGCTTCAGTTTCTACTACAAATTCCAATGATTCGTCGATGCATTTGACAGCCGAATCTGCAATCGATGTTTTAAGATCTTCAAATGCCTCTTTAGCTTTGTCGTGTTATCTAAGCAAGTAGACGCCCTGTGGCGGTTAAGTAATAAGTCTTTCAAGTATTTGTCAATGTTTCTTCTTCAACAGGTAAACTGCTAGCAGTTACTCTTTTTTTAGACGAGCGACAGACATTACGGAAGTGCCCCTTTTTGTTACAATTTCTGCAAAGTGCTTCACGTGCGGGACAAATATTACGAGGATGTTGAGACCTTCCGCAAAAATAACACTTACTAGTTGAAGCCACCGAATTGAGGTTGAGGTTCGATAGCGTTTTCAGGAAGACTATTTTCGGATATCACATTCAAGTTTATAGGTGACGTGCCAGAAGTGAATGAATTCGACTGAATAACTGCCATTTCTAACTCCTGAGAGTAAGCTTGATCAAGAGTAAGAGTTGTATTCTCCAAAAGTCCTTGTCTAATTTTTGGATCTCTTAGCCCTCTTATAAAAGAGTCTCGTATATACGCATCCCTATTCTCGGATGCAGTTACATGTTTGAAGTCGCATTCTTTAGCCAATGAGTTTAATGCACACAGATATTGATCAACTGATTCATTTGCTATTTGAGAACGCGTTGCAAGTTTGTGTCTGGAATAAATTTCGCTCACCTTCTTGACAAATATAGCTTTAAGAGTACTGATTGCTGTGTCATAATCTGCAGATTCGCTTATGTAGGAGTATACTGACGATGAAACATGGTTAACAAGTAAATCCAATTTTATCTCTGGAGTGATCTCATTTACCGTTTCAATAAAGTTTTCAAACGTTCTCAGCCAATAAATCCATTCCTCGGCAACAGTTGGAGACGAAGGATCTACTTCTAATTTCTCAGGTCGAAGAAATCGATCCATAGTTGAAAATTATGTCGAATAAACTGATCTGAACAGAAATAATTAAACTCTCAATACACGAACTTTATTCGACATAATTCAAGATAATTAATGGCAACGTAGAAAATTATTATGTCAAGTAAACAAACATCCGCGACAAATATTAAAACTAAGTATGTGTTCACAAGAACCGTTAAAAACGTATCCTCCATAGACAAATATTTCTCTATGGTATCCTCCCTCATATTAGGTGCGTTCTTTTTGACTGAGATCTCAGTTAATCTCAGCTCACATCAGTAATGTGAGCGTTCTTTTTGTTTTACTCACTTTAAGTGAGCTGAGATTTTTTCTCCCCCTTCACCGATGCTGAATGTGTTGTAAGGGGGTATCAGTTGGAATTGAGTCGGAAATAAAGTGGAGGGGATGAAGAAATATTTGATTTGTTTGGTTTATTTGTAGTTTTAACCAAGGTTATCTAAAGTTTTAACCATTGACATATAAACAATAAACACACATAATCTATTTTTCTTTTGTTGCAAATTATGTATACATTAATTATCATTATTAGATGCTGATACGAATCTGTCGTATAGTTTAAATATATCGACAGATCGCGCGCTTCAATTGAGATGTCGTTCTTTTTGGTGCTTACTCACATCACTTTATCTCAGATCACCTTAACTGAAGTGATCTGAGATCTCAGTCAAAAAGAACGCACCTATTATTCTGCCGCGCTCGCGTAAATCCCAAAATCCCCTCAGGCTCCCCACTATTACAGAAACAATTTAACTTTCAATGACTAAATAATACTGTATTATTTAGTCATTGTTAACTTTGTACCTCTATTTGTCCTCCAGCCGCCATGTTGGTTTTAATTTGACAGGACTCGTGGAGTGGCCTATCGGGAACATTCCCAAGAGGAAGAACATAACCTCTAATATTAATATTGTCAATTTAATTAATATCTTTTATCTTTTGACATTGTTCTCAAGTACGCAAATACTATTGAATATAAAGTGAAAATATGTCTGAACGTGAACGGATTATTCCTATACAAATGGAAAAGGGTGAAAGTAGTTCTCAAGAAGTTTCTAGTACAAGTGAAACTAATAACGATCACCAAAGGGAAACCTCTCTTCCGCCCGAAAAAAAGTCAGCTCAGCAAAAGAAGCCAAATGTTCAGATAAAACCATTTAACGAATCCAAGGGTTACGAGGAGTATTTAAAAAAATACGATGTCTTCGAAGAACGTGGTAAATATTCAATGTTGAACATAAACGTACCAGAGAAAATAATCCTTGTAATAGATAGAGCTCAGGATGAACATTACACTAACTTCATAGCAAAAAATATTAAATATACACCTATGACTATGTTAAGGAAATGCTTACATCTTTTTGTCAAGTTGAAAATTAGTATTAATAAAAATCACGAGTTTGCTATAGTACTATTAAACGAGAATAATGCTTCGTGGCATATGAACTTTACCTCTGATTTACGAAAAATAGACCATGCTATTGGAACAATAACTCAGTGTGAAGTTGAAGATACATTTGATACAAGTCTAATTTTTGAAGAAATAATACCAAATATAAAATTACCAGAAGAAACTATTGCTCCTCCATATATAGTTCGTACAGTGCTATTTTATGGGCGCTCCTATACAATACCTGAAATAAATTTTACTGAAGACATTCAAGCATTATTAGATCATCCATTTTTTATTTTCGATGTTCTAATGACCCATGAACCTATCGATAAGAGTAATCATTGCAGTAAAATATTTAAATGTTTACAAAATATTGACAAAAAAGGAGTTTCATATTTCTTTCCTGTAGGTAGAAATACTTTAAGATTGCATAATTCTGTTGCAAAACTGCTAGGCCATGGATTACAAAGGCCTTTGCAAAAATTACAAAAGGTTTGACGATGAAATATAAATATCATTTTTAAACATTGTATTTGTTTCATTATTGTTCAATACCTAAAACAATATTTTGTCAAAACAGTTTTATTGTTTTTATTATAATTCTTTGTTTAACTAAAATTTACTTACAATTTCCTAATGTATCATTTAAGGGTAAAACCACACTGTGACCTAAATCGTATTTTATGCAATGTCATGATTAGCTATTAATACACGAGGTAAGTTACACACAAGCTGAAGGCTAGTGTCTTAAATAATGTGAGAGTGTAGTAATGAGCCATTACATGAGCGTTGCATACACTATTTTTTCTACAACCAATAAAAATAATAAAATAAAAGTAAGAATTCATTTCAAACTAATTATATTTAAATATATTCCAACATTTTTAAAAAATGAAAACACATTATTAGTATCAATATCGGTAGTGTGTCCATAAAGTTGAGGATTTGAGTTTACTTGAAACTTCTTCTAAATAAACTAACAACACATTTTTCGAAATAGATGAAATATGTTTTGAAATTTTCCAGTCTATGCATTGCCTGTATAATTTGTTTTTATTTCTTTGGAACATTCATTTTTGACTTTCTCGGTAATTTCTGGTGGTGTACAAGATATTTCTTCACTACTTGGCATGTTTATATACTTATTAGTAGTTTTGACTCATTGTGATTGAATGTTAATTAAAATTAAACGTCAAACAAGTATGTTGAAACATACGACTTGATTATCCCCAAGTACGTGCTTCTGTAGGCCGAGAATCCATTTCATACTGAAAAGTATGTGTTTTCATTGGCCAAAATCTATATAGAATTGAAAATCCGTATTGAAATGAACAATATCAATAAACAGATAGCAGATATTTAATTCGTGTGGTAGAAAGTAGAAAAATATTTATTGCTTTCTTAAGGGAGAAGAGCAGGGCTCATTTGGATACTTCTTTTAAACAATAATATAAAATATCAAATATATCATTTGAGAAATGACTCATAGTTATATCTAAGCATGTATAAATATAGTTTATTGCATTTAAAATTGTGTTATTGATTTCTTTGTATTTTTTTAGAAATTGATGTTATTACAAAATTTTAAATGCTCAAAGTAAAGTAAAATTTATTTAACTACATTACATATACAATATATGTTCATAGCAAGTCATGTGAGAAACCGAGAGATAATATTTATAAGTAGTAAAGATATAAAACATAAAAAATATTATAAAAAATACAATTGTTAGAAAATTTCTAGATAATACAACATAATGTTAATAGACAAAACAGTTTTTATAAAAATTACAGTTATTAAAAAACATATAATAAGGCAATGAATATGTTCCAAACCTTTTAATGTAATGAAGAAATTTTATTTTAATTAAATTGTTCCTGATATTTATTTACAGAGTAAAAGCAAGATCGTTTCATGAACTGTTTAAGAGATTTTTAAAATTTGTTTAAAGTAGATTTTTTCAATTCCTCTGCTAGTGTATTATATAGAACAAGATTTAATGATTTTATTTGAGATTTATTTAAACGATAACGTTTGTTTCTAATATTTGTGGCAAATCTGGTATTGTGTTCATGTATATCAGAATGCTTTTCTAAAACATTTCTCATTTTATGAATCTCTGCTAAAACATAATAAAGAAATAAAGCAGGTAGGGGCATTATCCTGAGTTCAATGAATACATTTTTAAAAGGTTCACGGAATCCAACATCACACAACAATCTTATGGATTATTTTTGTAATTTGAAAATGTCTAAAGCAGCAAAAGAGTTACCCCACAAAGCAATAGCATAAGATATATGCGAGTGGAAAAGTGAGAAATAGGACATTTTAAGTGTGTTAAAACTACTTGAGGTTTTTAACTGTCGTAACACAAAGAGTGCTGTTGCCAACCCATCTTTTAGGTAGTCCACATGAACAAGCCACGTGAGGTATTCTCCACAAATAAGCCAAGCACTCCTAGTATCACTTTTCTAGTAGGTAGTAGAGAATATTAGATTTTGTGTTTTATCATTAATTCAAGCCTATTTCCTAATAACCATTCTTCAGCTTTTGATTTCAAATCCTTAAGTCCAGTTTTTCCAGATCTTTAGTAAAAAAAAATAAATGTGTGTGAGAAACCGATGTTAGGTTATCAGTTTTTAAAGTAATTATCCCGGTTGAAATATGCAATTTATTTTAAGAAAAATTAGCAGCTAACATTACATGACATAAAAACTTTTAAAATTGATAGTTCTGTTTTTTTAGTTACTAATAATCAACAACCTACTTGTTACGATATTTAAAATTATATCTAACACCTTCTCCTAATTTTAAATATCTTAATTAATAAACAAGAGTTCTTTCACACACTCTGCTGCTGCGATATATTCAGCTTCGGTGCTTGAGAGAGATACGATTGGCTGTTTGCGGGAACACCATGTAATAGGTCCATTAGCAAAAAACACCACATACCCTGTTGCACTTTTTCTACTTTCTCTGTCACCCGCGAAGTCAGAATCACAATATGCTGTCAAAATATAGTCTCCATTTTGGACACTTTGATCATTTTTAAAGCAAATGCCCATATTTTTAGTTTTGATTAAATATTTTATAGTTTGTTTTAAGTTTGAAATATCTAGATTTGTAGGATTTCCCATTTTTCGGCTTTCATAACGGACTACATAAGAAATAGCAGGTCTTGTTTTATTAGCTAGATAAAGTAAGCTTCCAATGGCTTCTCTGAATGGAAAATTTTTGGGTTTCTTGTTTTCTTCTTTATATTCCTTTGTATCTTCAAAATGAATTGTTGGAGCTGAAATTGGTTTTGCTTCTTCTATGTTAAACCTTTTTATTATTTCTTCAGTGTATTCCTTTTGACTGATTAATATTGTTTCTTTCTCTATTTTTATGTTTATTCCTAAAAAATTGTCTAATGTTTTATATTTTACTATGTGTTAATTTTGCTCCAATCCTTTTAATAAATCTTTTATTTCCTGTTCATTTTCTCCCATGATTAAGCCATCATCAACATATATAGCAAGGAAAAGATTACTTCCTTTGTTTTTAAATATGCATCTTTCACTTCTTAGTGAAGACAAACCAAAATCTTTTAACAAACGTGTAAAATGCTCATTCCAAAGAAGAGGAGCTTGTTTTAGACCATACAAGGACTTTTGAAGACAGCAAATTTTGTTAGTATTATCTTCGTAGCCTTCAGGTAATGACATATAGAGCTCTTCATGAAGTTCGCCATATAGAAAAGCTGTTTTGATGTCAAACTTTTTCTTTTTGTAGTTTTTTTGACTGCTAAGCCAAACATTACCCTTAGGGCTGTTGAGCTGACTACTGGACTAAAAGTATCTTCAAAATCTATCCCATACTCTTGTTGACACCCTCGTACTACCAATCTGGCTTTATATCTTCCATCATTTTTTAATTTGAACACCCATTTGCTGGTCAAAATCTTTTTTTTATTAACTTCTGACAAATCATCTAAGTCCCAAGTTTTATTTCTTTTTAAAGAATCCTTTTCTTCTTCTATTGCTTGTATACAATTTTCCTTTTCAGAGCTGTTGACTGCTTCTTGATATGTTAACATCAACATAATCGTTATACCTTTTTGGCAAATTTATTTTACTTTCTCGTCTGTTTTCTATTGGGTCTTCTATTTCACCTTCTCCTAAATTTATAATTGGTTCAAATTGTTCATTTTCGTATTCATGCTGAATCTCTTCATTTTCGCTGTCATCGTTCAGATTTTCTCTATTTCCATTGTCATTATTTAGATTTTCTTCTTCTTCATCAGTCGATTTGAGTTTTGTAATCTCGTCTTCTTTTTGCATATCTTCATGGTTTTCTTCTTTGAAAATAACATCTCGAGAAACTATACTACTCGTTTTTTATGATTATCAAACAATCTATAGCCATTTGGTGCATAACCAATAAAGATATATTCTTGGCTCTAGTTTTTTAAGGTATCCTAATGTTTTTGCAAAAGTTTTGCAACCGAAAAATTGAAGTCCGGGCAGATAAGGCTGCTTTCCTGTCCAATTTTCCGATGGAGTTTTTCCAGTAATGCTTGATTCGGTTGGACTGCGATTTAGTAGATAAGTGGCTACATAAACAGCTTCACCCCAAATTTTTTTTGTTAATCCTGAGTCGAATATTAATGCTCGCGTCTTTTCTAGAAGAGTTCGGTTTAGGCGTTCAGCTTTGCCATTCATCTGGGGAGAATGAGGTACTGTATAATCCAAGACGATCCCCTTCATGTTACACCACTGTTTTAGTTTTAAATTTGAGAACTCGCCTCCGTTGTCACATCTTATCTTGTATACTCTTCCATTTTTATGAGCCTCCATTTCTTCTATACATTGCTTAAGATAATCTGTAGCCTCATATTTGTGTTTTAATAAATATACAATTGAATAATGAGTAAAATCATCCAAAATAGTTCAAATATAATTCTTTTCACCCCATGTTGTAGGTTCAATTGGACCACAGATATCAATATGTAATATTTCTAGTGGACGAGTAGCTCTTGACCTTGTTGTAGAGAAAGGATTTCGGACTTGTTTTGATTTTATGCTGACCTCATATTCTTTTTCAAGATTATTAAAATCATTCTTGTTTACTTCCATTCCGTTAGAAATAGTTTTTTTTTTAAATTCTGTAATGATAAGTGCCAATTTTCCATGCCATTCACTAGCTTTTATTTTATTTGTTTTTCACCAATCAAGCTTT
Source organism: Galeruca laticollis (assembly GCA_963921935.1). Lineage (NCBI taxonomy): Eukaryota > Metazoa > Arthropoda > Insecta > Coleoptera > Chrysomelidae > Galeruca > Galeruca laticollis. Next base: position 209,913,799 of record OY998176.1, on the reverse strand, counting down.
CATTATATTTACAAAAATATATTTCATATGGCCCATTGCTTTGTTTTTCTCCATTTAATACTTCAAACCCATTTTTTAAGATAACTTCTTTATCTTTGGTAAATTTTACATCACTCCTTTGTCTGCTATAGTACTTACTGATAAAAGATTTTTACTTAGATCGGGCACATATAACACATTATTTACAATGCAAGACTTATTAGTAATTTGTCCAACACCTTCTGCTTGTATCGTTTCATTTTTCTTTGTTACACAGATTTCGCTTTTCTTATTTTTCACAAATTCAAAAAGATCTTTATTTTTATACATATGAGACGTTGAACCAGAGTCCACAATAAAGGTGGTATCAAATTTTGAGTCACAATTTTAATTTTCATGTGTTAGAAAGCTTACTTTACTACCATCCTTTTTTGACTTTTGATAAGTTTTTCGGAAATAACAGTTTTCTTCTTTATGGTTATTCTTTTTGCATATCTTACAACATTGTTTTGCTCTGCAATCTTTCATAAAATGTCCAATTTTCCACAATTAAAACACTTACGTCCTGATGCTTGGTTAACAAATACTGCTCTAGATCAGTGTTATCTAATAGTTTTTTATCTGGTAAACCTTTAATGCAAAATTCAGTAACTTTTTAAAAATTACTATCGTTCAAAGTTTCTTTGCTTACCTCAGCCAATCGTCTATTTGTGATGGGAATTTCAATGTCAATTGTATGCACAACCTCTCATTTCACCATCTTCATTTACTTTATCTTTTATAAATGACCTACCTAGGACTTAGAACCTGGTATGTGCTCTACTTCAAAATTATATTTTAAAATTTTTAAGCGCATTCTTTGTAGTCTGGATGTAATTTTATTAATATCTTTTTGCTGAATGCCAATTATTGGTTTGTGATCTGTTTGTACTGTTATTCTATTACCATAAACAAACTGATGAAATTTAATTAAATTAAAAAAAATTGATAAATACTGCTTTTCAATTTGTGCGTACCTTGTCTCAGTTTCAGTGAAACGTCTTGAGTGAAATGCTATGGGTTGACCTCCTTGCATGAGGCAACCTCCCATACTATACTGGGAACTATCACTTTGTATTGTAATAGGTAAGTTTGGGTTCAATAATTTAAGGGTTGGTAAACTACCTATAACTTTTTTCAAATTGCTAAATGTATTATCATGATCAGCAGTCCACAAGAAATTTACATTATTTTTTATTAAACCTCTTAGAGGTGCTACTATTTCTGACAGATTTGGTATACATTTTATTAGGTAATTTACCATTCCCAGAATTCTCAGCAACTCTTTTTTTATTTTTTGGCACTTCCAAAGCCCTTATTGCCTCTACGTGAATTATCTGGCTTTATTCCCTCTTTGGAATAAATTTTCCCCAAGTATTTTACTTCGTGTACTTTGTATTGTAAATCTAACATTAAACTGTTTAGCTCTCTCTAATACTTTATTCGTTATCAAATTGTGTTCTTTTTCATCTTTACCAGCAATTATTAAATCATCAAAATATATTGGAATACCAATCTCCAAAGATTCTTTCGTTTACTCGTTGGAAAACTTCTGGACTACATCATAGACCGAAACATAACCTCTTAAAACGATATTTACCGAATAGTGTTATAAATGTGCATAATTTTTGGCTATCTTTATCTAACCCTATGTGATAAAAGGCATCTGACGTATATCTATCACACTGTAAACACTTTTCCCCCTTAACTTTAAACCTATTTCTTCTGTTGTTGGTGTAGGATCCCGATCTGCAAATATAGTTATTTAAATGTATAGGATCTAAGCAAATTCTTAATTTGTCTGAATTAGGTTTTTCGACACAAACTGTATTACTTACCCATTCTGAAGATTCATCAGCCTTCTCAATTATATCTTTGTCTACTAATCCATTCAGAGTATTTCTTAGCTTACCTTTAATTTTTTCAGCGACTTTTCTACAATTACTTACAACTGGTTTGTAAGCCTCTTTTAATAAAATCCTTTATTTAAACGGAACTTCACCAATACCCTCAAATAACTGTTTATTCTGGTTAATGAAATTTTCTTTAGTATCTCTTTTATTGTTTAAGTTAATCTCATCCATTTTGCAAATTATATTTAATTTTACACAGGTTTTTAATCCAAGAATAGGTTTGCCTTGTATATCTACAACTAAGAATTTTACATTTTGAATATTGTTTTTAATTAAACATTTTAAGATTATACTGCCTACAACTCTGATTTTATTATCGCCATAAGCTATAATACTTTGCTCTGAATGTACTATATAATTCTCCCTTTCTAATTTTGTTATATAATTTAATGGAAGTATGTTACATTGAGCCCCAGAATCAACCTTAAACTTAATTACACTATTATCAATACATACATTTTATGTCCAAATTTTCTCTAGCTCTGAATTATTATTTTCATAAATGTTAAACACAGCTAGATTATCAATAACAAAATCTTAATCACGCGAATCATATTCATCAACAACATTTACATACTGATTACTGCTCATATTTCTATTATGACTGTTAAAATATTTACCTTTGTTCTGATTTACCTTACGGTTACTAAAATTATCTTTTTTATTATTGCCAGTTCCTCATGACCACACTTTGCACATTTTTTCCCAAATGCAAACATTTGCCTTTAATATGACTTCTGCCACGTTTCAAGCAACTGTACTCCTTACTATTATTATTGCCACTGTCGCTAGTACTAGGGTAATCTTGATTATATCTTCTTCGAATTAAATTTACTTCATCCCTGTTTAAATCCTTTGTTTGGAGCTTAGTAGCTTCTGTTGTTCTACAAGTGTTTTCTGCAGTTTCTAAATTTAAATTATTTACTCCCAATAGTTTTTCTTGCAAATTATGATCCTGGATCCCTAAAATTATCCTGTCTCTTATAAGACTATCTTCTTGAGTTCCAAAATTGCATGGTTTAGCTAAGAATTTTAAGCCTTTTATAAAATGATCCATACTTTCTCCCTCTGCTTGATTTCTTGAGAAAAATTTGAAACGATCGAACGTTTCATTATTATGTGACTCGATGTTACACAGTTGTGGACACTGGATGCCGTCAGTTCCCAAACTCGTAAATACCAAGCAGTTTAGTGCAGTTAGTGTGTTTATAAGTTAAATAGTAGAGTGGACACTGTTATTGTCAGTTCCTTGTATGTTCTTACGTTCTGGAAGAAATACCGCTACATCAACTACAATGCCAGATACCGAAAATAAAATTCAACAGGTAGTAATGACACCTGAAATGTCACAGGACCTGATTGCAGGTATGAGATTAGCAGGTGTAAACCACAATCAACAGAACGTAACAACCGTAAGTAATAACTCTAATTTCTCCGCATGTAAACATAAATTTTACGGCAATAAAAACGAAGATATTGAAGCCTTTATAGATGCTATTTCGGTGTATAAGGAATGTCTGAATATCTCAGATGAGCATGCACGAAAAGGCCTCAGTATGCTGCTTCACGATACTGCAGCAACGTGGTGGCAGGGAATCAAGTCATCGGTAAACACGTTCGACGAAGCTTTGGACTGCTTAAGACATGCTTACGGTTATCCGAAGCCAGCATATCAAATTTATCGAGAACTATTTTCGCGCGAACAAGGCAACGAAAAAACCGACATTTTCATTAGTAAGGCGCGCGCGCTGTTGTCACGTTTATCAGGAAATTCCGAAATTTCCGAACATGTACAATTAGATTTAGTTTACGGTTTATTAAACGCTCGCATTAGAGAAAAACTAGCTCGTGATAAAATTTCAACATTCAAAGAACTAATTGAAAACGCCCGTACCATAGAACAATATCTTTCGGATACAACTCAGAGAGGTAGTCAGCGGTCAAGTCAAAATGCAATTAATGTAAAATCTGAAACCGATCATTTAAATGCAAATCATAAAGTGAACAATAAAAAAAAGAGAATTCAATGTATATTTTGTAAGAACTTTGGTCATATCAGAGACGAATGTCGCAAATATGCTGCGCACAAGAATAATAGTGTTATTGACACCGTTCTACGGGATTGCGGAGTTGCCAGCTCTGCCGATAATTCTAAGATCTTCTGCTATGGCTGTAAAACTCCAGGTTATGTGAAATCCAATTGTCCCAAATGTAAGTCGGTTGAAATTGATCAGGTTAGCGTATCTAGCGAGTTCCTTTGCACATCGGTAAACAATGTCGACGGTCAAGCCGCCGCTTCACCTATGCGTCCACTCACTCGGGTTACCATTCAAGGTCATCATGGATTTTCATTCCTCGATTCTGGTGCCCAGTCCAGCATAGCCGGAGCTATGCTTAGAGATGTTTTACTAAAAGAAAATACCCCTTATATGACCAAGTCGATGATTATGACATTGGCGGATGGCAAAGCGAGCACTGTCAATGCCTTATTTTTCCAGGTTAAAATTGTGTTAGAACATCGGGAATACCCGATCACTATAATTGCCGTACCTGAACATGATCAAAGTAGAACCCTATTAGGTTCCGATTTTATCAAGGCAGCTAATATCATTTTAGACATCCCACGCGATTGTTGGTATTATGGCGACTCTCCTGAAGTTCGATACTCTTTTGCTCCTGAACCGACTAGAACTATTGCACCTAGCTTTAATACCATCCATCTAGCCCGAATCAAATTGAGAGAAAATGAAGGTGTCAACCTCCCGCCGTCAGACAAATCCCTCTTGAATAAGCTTCTCGATCAAAACCGTGATGTATTTTGCCCCAATAAAGAGCCGACCCCTTTTGCTCAGCACACTATAATTCTGACTGACAGTAATCCCATATCAGTTGCTCCGTATCGCATGTCAGCAATAAAAAAACAACAATTGAAGCAAGAAATTGACAAACTCCTTGAGGACGGCACAATCGAAGAATGCGAGTCGCCTTACTCCGCGCCGGTTGTCTTAGTACCCAAGAAAGACAACAGTGTCAGACTGACAGTCGATTATCGCAAGCTAAACGCGATCACCCGAGCAGACAGATACCCTCTTCCCAGAATGGATGATTTGCTGTACGCCACTAAGGAAACAAAGTTCATGTCAACCCTGGACTTAAAATCAGGTTATCACCAAATCGCGGTACACCCCGATGACTGAGACAAGACAGCGTTTATATGTCCCTTTGGTACCTTTAGGTACACTCGTATGCCTTTTGGTATGAGGAACAGCCCCGCCACGTTTCAGCGTCTCATTGATAAATTTCGGGTGGGATTGCCAGATGTCTACCTATTGGCCTATCTAGATGACCTAATAGTTATCTCCCCCTCATTTCAAACCCACTTGCAAGATATTGCGCAGGTTTTCGCTCGTCTAAAGATCTTCAAATTACACTTAAATCGTGCTAAGTGCACCTTCAGTTGCGACTCGGTCCTTTACCTTGGCCACGTTATCACTCCGTCTGGAATCAAACCGGATCCTAATAAAGTTTCATCTATCATGAATAGACCGGCCCCCAAGAACGTCAAGCAACTGACCTCATTTCTTCAAACTTGCTCATGGTTCAGATGATTCATTGAAAATTTTGCCGAAATAAGTAAGCCTTTGTCCAACCTTCTCAAAAAGAACGCTAAATGGAGCTGGGGACATGTCCAATCTCAGGCCGTGGACCGGCTAAAGACTCTTCTGTGTTCAAGTCCCGTCCTTCGACAGGTCGACCCTGATCTTCCCTTCCTTCTTCGTACAGACGCAAGTTCGTATGCACTCGGAGCATGTTTGCTTCAGGGGGAGTATCCCGGGGAAAGGCCTATTGAGTATGCGAGTCGACTACTCACTCGTTCAGAACGAAACTATTGCACTACTGAGTTAGAAGCATTAGCGGTTGTCTGGGCATTAAACAAGTTCCGTGGTTATATTGAAGGGTCTCCTATAGTGGTTCAAAGTGACCACCAGCCCCTACGATACTTGATGTCGCTAAAGTCACCCTCAGGTCGTCTAGCTCGATGGGCCTTGTCCCTTCAAGCGTATGATCTTCGAATCGACTATACTCCCGGCAAGCTGAACGTTGTTGCTGACATGCTGTCACGTCCCCCTATCGAAGAGTTGGAAGCCCAATATGTTCAAGTGGACTTACCAAGAGAATCCACAAGTGAAACAAGAAAACAACAACTAGCCGATCCTGATTTACAGAAAATCATTGAGTCATTTGAAAATCCTGATCACGACAATACCGACTACAAACGCCGGTCCGAGCGCGGCTACCTGATGATTCAAGGTGTCCTATTTAGGTATACCCCAGACATGGATTCCGAGGAAGCACAGCAAGTGGTTCCCAAATCTCAAATTACGAAGATTCTGGCTGAGTACCACGACTCTGCTCTAGCTGGACACTATGGAGTAGACAGAACCTACCATAGGATAGCCAGTCGGTACTACTGGGTTGGTATGCGCAAGGCAGTAGCAGACTACATTGCTAAATGTGTAGATTGTCAGCGATACAAAGCGACGAACCTAAAACCGGCCGGTCTTCTCCAAACCCCGGCCCAAGCCCAACGCTTTGAAGTTCTCGCGATCGATTTGTTCGGACCACTTCCGGAAACCTCTGATGGATATAAGTGGATTTTTGTTATAGAAGATACTTCAAGTCGATGGGTGGAAATATTTCCCCTTAAAACTGCCACCGCCGAGAACTGTGCTCGATGTTTAGTTGATGAGGTTATCCTCCGCTTTGGCCTACCTCGGCGAGTCATCAGCGACAACGCTCCTCAATTTGTTAGCTGCGTAATGCAACAAGTTGCCCACTGCCTTGGTTTCAAACAGTCGCTTATCCCCGTGTATTGGCCTCCCGCAAATCCAGTAGAACGTAAAAATCGCGACCTGAAAGCACAGTTAGCCATTTTGACTGGTGCTGACCACACCTTATGGAAAGACAGTATCCCCGCGGTTAGATTCGCTATGAACACTGTTCGATCCTAGTCTACCGGATATAGTGCCGCATATCTCACCTATGGGCGCGAGTTACGCACCCCGGACGATGTACGAAGAGACTTCCGTGCCATCGTAGTTAACGATAATTTTATCCCGGAGATAACCCCCTACTTAAAAACTCTCAGTGAGACACTCTACCAAGCACGGGAAAACAGTTAGGTACAGCAAGACAGACATAAAGTGTTCGCCGACAAAGCACGACGCGACTCCCCAACTTTTAAAGTGAACGACAAAGTTCTCGTGGACGTGCATGTCTTAAGCAAGTCTGGAAGCTCTTTCACCTCGAAGTTCGCCCCCCGAAGAGACGGACCCTATGTGGTCACCAAGATGGTTACCCCTACCACCTATGAAATAGCATCCCTACTGGACCCCGATACTCCCTTAGGGAAGTACCACGTATCAGCGCTGACTCCGTATCACGACACCAACACGGCCGACAGTCCAGTTCCAGTGTTGCCGTTACGGCGACGTGGTCGACCTGCCAAAGTTACCCCGACCGGTCCCGCTGAGTCCGACTCTACAGAGAAAGTTGCCGAACCTGAAGATAAGGAAGTGGATGTGGCTACTACTTCCCCAGCCGATTCCGAAAGTGATCACACCTCAGACAACCCAACAGGTGGCGCGTTACGCAGGCGACCAGTGAAGAAGCCTACGTGTTCTTGTTGTCACTAGCCTACCTCTTGCTCCTACTCAAGGGACTTCTCGTGGAGCAAAGGGGGAGGTTGTAAAACGCGCATACATATAAAGGCCAAGAAAAGAAGTACAGTGAAATAAATGACTTTTGACATACCACCGTTTAATATTTTTAATGACAGTTGATTGTAAAAAACTCGTTGTCAGAATATACTTTTGGCGCACTTCTTTGTATAATTTTGGGCACCTTATTACTAATTAATCAGAATAATTCCATATAAGTGAACCCCCCTACATCGTAATTTTTATGAAGGTTTTGATCAAACACAAGATTAGATGGCGGTTTAAATCCGCTTGAATTCCCCTCTCCACATTTCTCCTCAAATTTTTCGTCATTTTCTGCACTTTAAATAATATAATTTGAGAAGGAATGGCTTATTTTGATTTCGATACCTTTTAATCAATTTACTTTTTTTCAATTTGTAGGAAACTGTATTTTAATTTGTATGAAAAAAATATTCAAATTTTTGTTTTTTGTAAGTGTAATTTTTTATATATCTATCGTCAAGAAAAAAGAATCTTCAATAATAGTAATTTTTCTGAAATCGTCAAGGAAGCTTGTCATGACAGAACTCAGGTTGGTCATGAAAGTGTCAAAGATTTTTACAAGACTCCTGTCACTTTATAAGACTCATCTGTCATTTTCAGACTGCAATTAAATTAGAAATCGTCACATTTATCTTATGAAACGTTTATTTAATATAATTAAAAACACTAACAATCAAATTAACAGCACGGCTCTAAGCATTGAATAAGTACTCCAGAGGCTTGAAGACTTGTAAATTTTACTTTCTTCAGCAAAAAAAGTCAGCATCACTTCTTCCGTAACTTGATTAACTTTATTGTTATTACACCAGTTTTTGGACTTCGCATATTGTTTCTCATATCTTTCTTTGGACTTATCCGGAAGCAATTCTTCCACTGCAGCAGCAGCAGCTTCTTCAATTATTTCAGTGCGAAGAGTGTTTTCCATATTATAAAGCACTTCACAACACAAATTGTGACACTTCAAAAATATTTTTGATTTGTTGTTGATTCATTGTCATGGATATTAACTTCTCATACGACTTTGATGTTGATATCTTTTTTCAGTTTAAATCTATTTTTAGTTTTGAAAAACGATTTAAAAAAAATATAATAGATCACTGGTCATGAAAATGTCTCAGCTTGATTCGGAGGCTTTAAAGAGATAGTCGGATGCTACGCATCCTCGTACTCTTCAATAAGCCTCCTCTTCTGCAAAGTTTCACTTTCATGACTTGTAATGTAATATACTATTACGTAACAAGGCCGGAAAGTACTGTTTTTTCGGACGAGTAGACAAGATTCCAGGGCGAGCGGCAGGCGAGTACTGGAAGTCTGCGACTCCGAAGAAACAGTTTCCGGTCGTGTTGCGTACAATATTTTTTCGGCAACCGTGTAGAATAACAAATCATTGAGACGTCACATTTCTTTATTATACATTTTAACTCTTATTTGAATTAAACAGAATAGAAAATACTATATATTAACAAAAACATTCTAATTCTTATTTATATTAATATTTATATTAGAATTTCAGCAACTGCTAATATTGAAAAGATTCAATTTGTTTGAAATGCTTGGGTATATTTAAATTGTTGAAGCCAGAACAAGAAGGCAAAGTTTCCGTTTCACATTGATTGTTTTCTTCTGATGATTTTTGAATGGTCTTGGCAATTTTAATTTTGTTTGTAAGTGAATTATCTATATATCCTTCAGCCACATTGGTAGACTTCCAGCCACCGTGTCTCTTCAAGTTTGTGATGTTTCCACCATTATCAGCAAATAACGTTGCCGAAGTTCGACGAATATTATGGCCTTTGTATTTTAGGATTGGGTAAATGTAAAAATTCTGCGATTTTTATTCCGAGACTCCCAAAACTGTGGATACCAACAGGCTGAGTTGAACATTTTCCTTTTTTGTAATTCACGAATAATCTGTTATGTGGAGTATGGGATGGATGTAAAGATAAATATTGCCTATACAACAGCAGGTTTTCTTGCCCAATTACAACAAAAGTTCTCTCAATATGTGTTTTGGAATCCGGTATTTTCACAAGCAACATATCTTCCTTGTCGTTTATTAGATAAATTGACATTTTTGTTAGTTCTTTTCGTCTACACGCACCGGCTAATCCAATAATTGTTGCTACCTGAAAATTAAGTTGATACTTTATATCCTAGAATCGTAATATTTTGTTAAAATTACCTTCAGCATTAGATATGTTTCATTATCCGCTTCCCTAATGAATTTGTTGATCTGCTCACTGCTGAAGACTTCTGATTTCTTGGCTTTGTAACCAACATTCTTCCTTTTGAGAAATGCGATAACCTTTGGGGAAGTGGCTATGTTTATATTTTTCTTCACTAAAATGGTACTTTTCAACATAGAGTATATGCTCCACAGAGTAGAGGATTTGACAGTATCAGATTTTTGCGCCACATAAGCCAAAATTACATCCTCTGTAAAAGTTTTGCATTGCTTCATATCCATCCATTTCGTGAACAAATCATAAACGTTTTCGTACATGGATTTTGATTTTTCAGGTAATAATTGTGCTGTAGCAGTAGCTGTTATATTGGAAATTTCCCAGGGCACATTTTCAAAGTCACTATCGCTGCTTTTCATATTTTATTGCGCTTAAAAACATGCAAACTTCTGACATTTGTAGTTTTATGTCATTTACAAAAAGTTTTAATTCCAAGTTTATTTTAGAATATTTTATTATTTTTTAATTATAAAGTTCGTGGGTTCAGTCGCGTTTTCACTTCGTATAATAATCTTTTTTGTATAACAATGGAGTATATGAAAAAATAATAGTTTTTTATATTTTATTCAAGAAATTTGAGTAACAGATAAGCAGAAATAGAAAATGGATGTACATTTATCAACGTGAAGCGGATGGTAGAATTTTTTGGACTGCATAACTTCAACTTCTATATGATATAAGCCTTATGTCAGCGCCAGTCACAGTGAAGTGTGAAATCTGTGGTAATTTTTTTAAGAAGCGAGGCCTAAAAACAGATCAAAACAAGACGCATGGTGGACAAAATTTAAGCTCGATTACAATAGAATGTTTTGGAAATAAGGATATAAAAGATACGAATTTTCATATAAAGTTGGCAAAATTGAAGAGCCAAAGATCAGTAATCAGAAGAGTCCCAAAAGCTTCAAGGGCTCTTTGTGCCTCAACGCTATCTAATCTGATTGAAGAATGCGTAAGACAAAACACAAAATTCTATTACTACCTGGGAAAATCTATTGCTTTTTCCGTATAATGTTTTGAGTCTTCCTTCTAAAAATTCTAATAAAAAAGTATCTCTCTCTACTATAATCAAGAATAATTTAAAAACTTTTGAAAATATAGATCATCATTTAAATTTCTCTGATCAACAAAACAGAAATTTCTCAGTTCGGAAAAACATAAATTTATCAAAAAATAGTCAAATTAAAAATGTCATTAATAAAGTTCCTGACGGCGACTTGACATCCGCAATCAAAATCTTAGCTTCAGATGACAGTTTTGCTGATGTCAGTGCAGCCACTTTAACAAATTTAAAATCGAAACATCCTGTAAAGAAACTTAATAGTACGTTCCCTACTCTGATTTCGGAACCTATTCCTTTTCTTATAACAGAAGAATTTGTGAGTAGCGCAATATTCCTTTATTGAACATTGAAAAAGAAAATCTGCTTCAGAAAGCTATCAACTTACCAGACAAGGCTCGTTTGAATGCAGCATTTTCAAAGGAATCAGGAGCATGGTTGAACGCTATACCGTCGGCCCCATTAGGTACGCTTTTAGATGACGAAAGTTTCCGTATTTCTATTGGTCTCCGTTTAGGTTGTCAAATTTGTGTAAAACATCAGGTGCGTTCTTTTTGACTGAGATCTCAGATCATTTCAGTTAAGGTGATCTGAGATAAAGTGTTGTGAGTAAGCACCAAAAAGAACGACATCTCAATTGAAGCGCGCGATCTGTCGATAGATTTAAACTATACGACAGATTCGTATCAGCACCTAATAATGTTAATTAATGTATCCATAATTTGTAACAAAATAAAAATAGATTATTGTGTTTATTATTTATATGTCAATGGTTAAAACCTTAGATAACCTTGGGTAAAACTACATATAAACCAAGCAAATCAAATATTTCTTCATCCCCTCCACTTTATTTCCGACTCAATTCCAACTGATACCCCCTTATAACACATTCAGCATCGGTGAAGGGGGAGGAAAAATCTCAGCTCACTTAAAGTGAGTAAAACAAAAAGAACGCTCACATTACTGATGTGAGCTGAGATCTCAGTCAAAAAGAACGCACCTATCGCTGTCGTTGCGGAGCTGATGTTGATGAATATGGTAAACACGGTCTAAGCTGCAAATTAAGTGCCAGCCTGCAGTAAATGACCTGATCAAACGAGGCCTGTCATCTGCAAAGATTTCCTGTTTGTTGGAACCGTTAGGTACTTGCCGCGACGACGGTAAATGTCCAGATGGTATGACTCTCATTCCATGGCAACGCGGCAGACCAGTTATATGGGATTTCACTTGAACTGACACTTGGGATCCGTCCCATGTCCGATCCACATCTACTTCCGCAGGCGCTGCAGCTTTACAAGGCGAAACTTTTAAAATCAATAAATACAAAAATTTGGAGAACATTTACATTTTTATTCCTGTAGCAATTGAAACCTCTGGTGTTTTCGGTCATGAAACTTTAAAATTCATTAAAGAAATCGGTAAAAAAATAACAGTAGAAACCAATGATTCAAGAGCAACTTTGTTCTTTATACAACAAATAAGTATTGCAATTCAAAGAGCAAACGCTTCATCTTTTCTCGGCACGTTTCCCCGTTCTAAGCCTCTTGAAGAACATTTTATGAAACCTAATCATAAGAAACCTAATTCTTCTACCACTTTCAAACTTTCTCACATTACAGACCCTAAAATATGTGATCTTTCCTTTTTCCGAAATTCTTATTCAACATCTTCATTCTCTTCTTCAGAATATGTGCCTTCTGATAATACATGCGTTGACAATTTAATAAATTATACCTCCAACAAGCTTTTGAGCCTCAGTGTACTAAAAAATATAGATAACCACCAGCCAGATGATGTCCCATTCAAGGAAATACTGAAGAAGATGACTAATGCTAGAGAATGATGCGATTCCTATACGCAATAAATTATCTTTGACCATAACAAAATATAAAACTGATTTACCCCCAATAAAGTTGAAGACATCAAATAAAAAGGTAAACGACCAAATAAATGTTATTTATACTAACAGTGTGGCATACTCTAACAATACGAATATAGACAATTTGTCTGATGAAGATGATAATGGAAATCACGCATCAGTAGCCGATTTGAGTAAAAAAATTAATGACAAACTCTCCAGAACAGTAAAAAATGGTACTAAGCTCGCCAATAAGACAACTAAGGTTAGATCCAAAATATCTGATGTGACCAATGGAGTGAAACCACTAAGTACAAAAATATCTACCAGAGTTAAAAAATCTAGCAATAATGTTTCGGTGACCAAAAAAATGACATTGCGTCCAACAAGTGTCAAAATAACCCCGACGTTTTGCAGTCAAATTCAAAATTGGGAGAGAATGAAGACGTAGAAGAAAATAATGGGCCAGAAGTCGATAGGGTCGTAGTAACTGAGGAATCAATAAACATCAATTCCCTTTCTAAAAATAATCCTAGAGTTAACAACTTTTCTTCGTACATTTCATTTTCGATTTAAAGATTTTCAGAAAGGAAATGAAACTCAACAAGAACAAAAGGACACGTCTAAAAATTATGTAGATAACAAGGAATATATTAACAAAGTGAATCAGACCAATGATCTATCGACATTAACCAAACTTTCCAGCACCGCAATATCTACATCCAATTCAATAGCAACCAAAATCAATTCAAATTCCTTATCACGCCGATCAAGTGAGAAAGACAATAATAGAATCCGAGATTATTCGTACACAATGATAGTAGTTGCGAAAGAGCTCTTAACAATATCTCCACAATCAAATCCATAAAGGGTATTCCCCAAAAATCTTTGAGTCTCAAAGGCCTCAAAAATATTGGTAACACATGTTTCATGAATAGTATTATCCAATGCCCATCAAACACAAGGTGGCTATTAGAATATCTAAAGAAAGACGCATACATAAGAGATATTTACATAAACATATCCAGCTTGAAAGGAGCACTAATTAAAGCATTTGCTGAAGTTATTCAAGAGCTTTGGTCTGAAGACGGTTCAGACAGAGTGGTTAATACAGTATCATTGAAAAGTCAGATTCAGCGATTTACTTCAAGGTTCATGGGATACACTCAACATGATGCACAGGAGTTTCTACGTTACGTATTAGCAGGACTTCACGAAGATGTCAAGAAGGTATATGGAAAACCAAAGCCCATATTAACAGAAATTGATGACAAACTTAGTGAAATTGAGAAAGCACAAGAATCTTGGTTGAGATATCCGAGAATGGACAACTCCAAGATTGTGGATAACTTTGTCGGTCAATTAAAATCAACAATCAAGTGCACACATCGTGGTCACTGTTCAGTTACCTACGATCCCTTTTGGGATTTATCCTTTTCGATACCCCAAAGAACAGGTCAATTACGACTTTCACAATGTTTAGATTCGTTTACAAGAGAAGAAACACTCGACGGTGATGAGAAACCAACATGTTCGAAATGTAAGGAACGAAGATGATGCACTAAATCATTCTTAATTCATAAATTTCCGAAAATATTGGTTATTCACCTGAAGCGTTTTTCGCTAACAGAAATATTTAGTGGAAAACTTATTGTTGCAATAGATTTTCCAATAGAAGGGCTTGATATGAGCCATTACGCGGCTGATAATGTGGCACCTTGTATGTACAATCTCTACGCTATATCAAATCACTATGGAACCATTTACAATGGTCACTACACAGCATATTGCCGACATCCCTACACGGGACAGTGGCACGAATATAACGATTCAAGGTTGCTATTAATATCGTGGAAATTTTTAGTTAGTGGAGAAGCATATGTTCTCTTCTATGAACAAGATGATACAAAGTCCCACCTTTAAGTTTTTTTCTTCATTAGTTTTTAAATTGTATATTTTCATTGTGAACCGATGTCTTATTTGGTTTTTTCTACAAAATTTATTTATATATTCATATGAAATAATCATATGAACTGTCAGCCGTTATTTCGTTGCGATGGTAACGACTGAATCTTTCCGGACTTTCTCAAAGAAAAAGCGTCCGGGAAGTGGGTACATCCCGGACAGTTGCCGAAAAATAATATATTGTATACCTAGGCGGTAAAGTGGTACTTTTCAGGCCGAAAGAAGATATGGACAGGCGAGGTAGAGCCGAGCCTGGCCACTTCTTGAGGCCTGAAAAGGCACTTTACTGCCGTGGTTTACACATAATTTTTCATCTTACACAATAATTGTTGGTAATATTTTTTGTACAAAAATTTTAGTTACTAATATAAAATACAATAATGTGAATCATTATTTTTCACAGTGATAATACAAATTGCATTACGTATAGTACAGTTGACAGAAGAGATGCCTTGCTTGGGTAAATTTGATAACTGAACTGAACTCAAAAAAGGAAGTAAAGTTAAAGTTGTTGCTCCTGTATCTATTATATTTTCTATTAAAGGAATCATTTCAGCAGTTTTAGTAGATGTAGATTCGTTAGGTGTGTTAGTCATAGTAGAAGATGCGGCCATGCCGTTAGCGTTGAACAGTTTTCTAGTGACATTTATTTTATTATTTAAACAATCTTCAACGTTTTCTGTCGCTACGCTGGTTAACTGACAAGTTAACTTCAAATAAACATCAAATATGACAACTCATGATTGAATTAATTTGTAGACGTTGACAACTGTTAACAATAATTTATTATTTCTACTTCCGCTACTAAAACCGCACTTTGAACACGGGTTTGACATGCACAAAACGACTCTTTAAACACTAGTGTTTAAAATGCGAAAAGTCACATCTCGTTTATCTTTTGTTTTTTAAACGTCAAATCAAGTGTATGTTAAATTTCATGCTCCTTGATAATTTTGTTATTCTACGTCATTTGATTTATCAGTCAGCTGTCAGTCATCGTCCGTCATCTAATGAATATAATTCAAATATAATATAATGTTTTCCTTCCCGCGGGCGAAGAAAAAGTATATAGTAAGCACCTCGTGTTAAAAACGTCTTTAGTCACTCGTTTCACAAGGAACTCGTTCCGCTTCGCTTCACTCGTGCCTAGTAAAACTCGTGACTAAAGTAACCGTTTTAACACTTGGTACTTAATATACTATTTATACTGACGTTTAGTGTTTATTTTAAGCAATTTCCGGTTATTTCTTTAGACTATTTAATGTGATTGAAATCGGATATGCTGTTTAAAGTGGGATATCACTAAAATTGGCAATGTTTATTTGATTTACGTCATTTGGGTCGCCACCTAGCCTGAAAATCTAACATTTATTTTCTCGGCTTGCCGTGGAAAAGGCAACTTTCTCGTCTCTCTAAAGCCGGTAAAATTCAACTTTCTTACAGTGTAGGATAAAAAACTTTTTGTCTTAAAAAAAACCACCAATTTGTTTAATAAAAATGAAAATAACTACTTTTTACAAAATGCCCAAAAGAGAATTAAAATGAAATGTCAGATAAAAAGAAAATATTGAAATCAGTTATTATTTTTTCGATTGTTTTAGTTTTTGGTTCTGTGCCCAACTGATACTTTTTTGTCGATAAATATATTTTAAAAATTATGAAATTGATATTAAAATTTAGAATAGCAACGAAGCATTAGTAATAGTTCCTAATTTGTTTCACCGACTGCACCTTCCCTAAATAGTGAGCTATTGTTATCCTTTACATAGCTGAGTTCTCTGTTTATCTTCTGCGCATTTCAGGGGTCTTCCTTCGTTTGCAAAGCTTGTACAAGGTCGAGACCGTGACGAGCACGAGAGCTTCCTTGCTACATATACAATCTTCCTTTTTGTCACAACTTATTCTTCTCAATTCGACTTTATTCCCAGTATTTCCAATTTATCTAATTAATTTTATCTATAGACTAAAAAGCTTGTGAAAATCAATAAACGGCAGCTCCATATTGATACTGAGTTCTGTGCTTCTGTTCATTAGCATAAATAACAGGCTACTCTCCCAGTATACATCAATATTATGAATGTATAAAAATACGTTAAGTAATATTAGCGAAATCATTAACTACCAGCCCAATCAAATTCAATAATTTAACGATATTTTAATTAAATAATTGATGGGGTATCTGCTACTTCACATAATTATTAGTTTATTATATTATTATTTTAGAATTAAGTTAGA
The DNA here is from genome assembly GCA_963921935.1 of Galeruca laticollis. NCBI lineage: Eukaryota > Metazoa > Arthropoda > Insecta > Coleoptera > Chrysomelidae > Galeruca > Galeruca laticollis. The sequence goes on along the minus strand of OY998176.1, from coordinate 209,896,745 downwards.
TGAATGACAGTTTTGTGTTCCGTCAGGCGTATATATAGCTTTAGTACCTAATGAATTTAGGTATAAACTTCAAAGTGACATCAGCTTGCGACAAATACGATTTTCAATAAAGTTTGAAATGATTACGATGTTTCTAGTAATAGTTGCAATTTTGTATTGTTTGTTAGCAGGTATGTACAACTTTATTATCTCTCACTAACAATCAAATGAAGAAAATATTAAATGTATAACTACTGATATGAAAAATATATTTGGACAGTCCCAATGGCATCTCGGTGTTAATTGATAACCTATATTATATTTAAGCGATTTATTATGATAATAAAAAACCTTAAATTATATTATAGATAAAAAAAACTTCGGCTGCAACAATTATCGAAATGATACTCTATAGGTATTTACGCAAACCTAACCTGGATCAAGTACCAGGTTCTTAAATTCACGTTACGGGTTGTTACTGGAGGTATCCCAAAGCATTTTATTACTCGTTCGAGAAACTATTTCTGTGCTGTCGCTATATAACGAAGTGCAACAAATTTTCCACTTCTTCCATTTTTTTATGTGAGTGGTTATGTATACAACAAAATTCGAATTTTGTTGAAGTAAATTTGAAATAATCTATTTAGTGTTCTATGGCGTTGACTAGATATAATCTAGTCGGTTGAATAAGACCTGTCAGTAATGTAGTGTCATATACAGGGTGTTTTCAAATGGCACGTACAACGTTTGCATGTAGATACCTCTCGTGAAATTGGACAAGATGATATAGGGATTGATATAATGTTTTAATTTGATAACTTTAAAATGTATGAATATATTGATCTGACATTTGGCAGGTTGTTTCTAAATGTAAAAGGGCATATTTTGATGGAAAAACATGTTTCAATTCTTGATCCAGTGGTGTACATTTGGAAGAATATGTCCGCTCCCATTTTTTACGCCACTGGCATTTGAAGCTATTTTTATTTGATTTTGTATTCCTCAATAGTTTTCACGTGAAAAACGCATAACCTTTACATATCAAAAAATTTGTAGTTTTCAAGATATTTAATGTTTTTATGAAGTCTGCAAGATCACTTTTTAATAAAAAAATAAAAAAACTATTTTTCTTGAATGTTTTTCAATAACTACCAAACTACTAATGGTTAGAATATGTAACGGAGGAGGAACTGATATCAAGAATCCATACAGGTACAGAAATTATTTCCGACAATCGCCAGTATTTCCAAAGTATGTGATTTTCAATGAGAAAACGTTGCAGATTATGTGTAAATGTAAATGGACAAAATTTTGAGCATCTTTTGTAATTTATTGGCTGCTTAGTTAAAAATTATGTTTGAATGGGATATTATTTAACTTTGTAATTATTTTATTTTTTATTGTCATGAATTCTTCTGTTAGTAAAATCACAAGTTTGGAAAAGTATTTTCAACAATCCTCTCTCAATGTTTTATATGCATTGCTGTTTCACAAATTAGTTCCTGTTACATATTCTAACCATTAGTAGTTTGGTAGTTATTAAAAAACATTCAAGAAATTTTTTTTAATTTTTTTATTATAAAGCGATCTTGCAGACTTCATAAAAATATTAAATATCTTGAAAACTACAAATTTTTTGATATGTAAAGGTTATGCGTTTTCCACGTGAAAACTATTGAGGAATACGAAATCAAATAAAAATAGCTTCAAATGCCAGTGGCGTAAAAAATGGGAGGGGTAAAGTGACATATTCTTCCAAATGTGCACCACTGGATCAAGAATTAGAACATGTTTTTCCATCAAAATATGCCCTTTTACATTTAAAAACGACCTGCCAAATGTCAGATCAATATATTCATCAATTTTAAAGTTATCAATTTAAAACATTATATTTTTCATAACTTTAACACCCTGTATTATGAAAAGTAAATGGGTTGGACCCCTCAATCCCTATATCATCTTGTCCAATTTTGCGAGAGGTATCTACATGCAAACGTTGTGAGTGTCATTGAAAACACTCTGTATATTAGAATATAAAATACTTGTCTAGTAGACTGTAGATTTTGTATATTGCTTTAATTAATAAAAAGGTATATAATCATACCAAGTAAAAAGGAATATCCATCCCAATATTTACTTTTACAACAAAAGGTTATGGGCCCAGAAAACAGGCTTTCAGAATAGTGTGGTAAAGTGTTAAATAAATTTCCGAACTCTGAAACATGTCGTCGTATCAGATGCCGTCCATTGAAAGGCTTAAAGGTCGTGAGAATTACGATACATGGAAGTTCGCTGAATTATGTCCATGTTCAGAACACAAAAACTGCCAATGAAGCATAGGACAATTTATAAGCTGCCTTCCAAGATTCATGTCTTACAAGACGTGTTCGTTTACTACGTATACTGATAACAACTCTAGAAAATAGTGATTCTGTTGAGGGATATGTTAACACCGTTGTAACTGCCGGCCGCTCATAACTTGTCAAATATTGGCTAAACAGTTAGTGACGAATGGATAGGTACAATTTTGTTAGCTGGTCTACCAGAAATATATAAGCCAATGATAATGGGGATCGAAAGTTCAGGGACTCCAGTAACAGCAGACTCGATCAAAACCAAGTTGCTTCAGGATATATCAGTAGCTCCGAGTTATGAAAACAAGTCAGTGGCCATGTATGGTACCAGTGGTTCAAGGTTTAACAAAGCTAAGCAGAATGTAAAGAAAAACAAAAAAGGAGTACGTTGTTTTAACTGTAACGAGTATGGACATTTTGCAAACCAGTGTGACAAGAAAAAAAATCCTGTTGATAAAAAATCGGATACCGGAGATAAAAGGTCAAGACAATCTGACTCTGCATTATTATCAGTGTTCGCAGTGCAGGACAAAAATGACAAGTCGTTGTTTTTAGACTCAGGTTGCTCAGCGCATATGACAGCAAATCGAGATGTGCTAGAAAATATAAGAAAGTCCGCAAAGTTGACTGTTGCCACTGCAAATAATGAAGAAATGTGTACGGAGGCTATCGGTGACGTCAATCTTTATCGATCAGTTGGTAAAAACAAATATTCAACCATCAAATTACATGATGTATATTTTGTTTCCGAATTAAAAATGCACTCATTGTCAGTTAGTCAAATAGTGAGTAAAGGTAACACTGTAATCTTTAACTCTAATGGAGTTAAAATTTACAATGGTAATAACAAGCTCATAGCTATACGAGTAGCTAGGTTATAAAATAACCTGTTTAAAATTGATTTAGTTCCATCACAAAATAATGGTTCCGTCTGGTTCAACGATGCAGAAAAAGAATGCAATCTATGGCATAGGCGTTTAGTGCATGTAAACCCAAGGAGTTTGAATACAATGAAAGAGGGACTGGTATATGGCTTAGATTTCTCGGATAATTTCGATCCGAACTTTGTATGTGAAACATGCGTATTAGGAAAAAGTCACCGTTTACCTTTTTATACAAGTAAGAGTAATCGTCACGATGTTTGGAGTTGATACATTCGGATTTGTGTGGACCGATACAGGATAAGTCACTATCTGGTTCTCGATATGTACTTACTTTCCTTGACGATTATACACATCATACAACTGTATATTTTTTGAAGAATAAGAACCAAGTAAGGTAAATTGCCAGTTATTGTCACTATTAGAGCTAATTTTGCCCTTAAAGATATATATTTCACTTAAATAAAGCAGAAACCACATCTTATCTATTTCGTGCTAATTTTGGAGGGCTTATTGAAATTAAATAGAAACATGCATTAAAATGCTATTTTTTGCATAATTTTTTTTTATTAGTCCATTTTTGGACCTAGTAATTGACATGCAAATAAAAGAAAATTCCAATGATTGACATGCCAGTTATTGACAGAAAAAATATACATATACTTAATGCAGGCAAACGTATAATTATTGTTGTTTACATTGAACATAACAACATAGAGAAGAAAATAGAGAAGATAATTAGTGGAATATTAATTGCTAAATAAACACTTATAATATCCAAAGACCAGGATGGGTACTTAAATATTGAACGAAAATTAACCAAACATCTAAACTAAATCAAAATAGGATATTTTCCACATCAGCCAGCTCAGAAAATTCGTATATAAGTCTGTCACCAGCAATACTCATTTTTGGAAATGGCATTTTTTTAATTATCTGAGTTAATTTAATGACAGAAACATCACTTTAATTTAATTTGAATAGCGTCTTTTTTTCGTTGCAACAGATCATCCCTACAACCTCAGCATCTGTATTGTCAATTATTTCCTGAATCACACACATATAGTTCTTGGAACTATTATTTTCACAAGGAAATGCAACTACAACATAGTCGCCTTCTCTAACTGGCTTCTCCTGCTCATCTTCCTCATGCAAGTTTTCATTTAATTCGTTGTCTGCAAATGCATCAAGGCCTTCAATACTGCTTCCACTTGGCGCCCATTCTTCCTCATCGGATTCAGACTCACTCGATGTATTGCATTTCTTTTTCTTTAAAAACTTTTGTTTCTTAACTTTTCCGCTTTCATTAAAAACTTGCTTCTTGGCACCTTCGACTTTTGTGTATTTTTTTCTTAGTTTATTTTGTTCTCTCAATATGGATCTCTTTTTTTTTCTCTTCCATCATTCGTAATTTTTATTCTTCTTTTTGTCTGTGGTAATTCTGGCATGCTGCCGATGTCACCACCGACGGTAATTTTCTTTAGTTTTTCTTTTTTTGGCACTAGCAGTGTTCTCAGGCCAAAACAATGCCCCTTTAAATGGCGATGGTACATCAAATGGCAAGTTAGATTTAGACAAAAATGGCATTGATACTGCACCAGAATATACGCTACTAGAAATCGAAGGTACAGCGAGATCGCAAGAAACTACAGTTGAAGAATCTTCTCACTGCTGTTGTTCTCAATTTCCGGAATTGTTTTTTTTTGTTGTTCTTATTGAGTATTGTCATGTCTTGTTTCCTGGTTATTTGTCCAGAGTCGTTCTTGAATATTTTCTTGTGATGCTATTTCATTATTGTTTTGTGCTGTTTCTTCCGAGGTTTCTTCGCCATTTTTTTGGGATGCATATTGGACATTTCCTTGTCCTTGGTTTCTTCCTTCGGTTTCTTTAAAAAGATCTTGCCATTACAGAAAAAGGGATGTATCCTCAATTTTACACTGATTGCCATGATTAAAAACTTGTTCAAATTCAGTTACCTTTACCTTGCCTATTTTATTTTCAATGGTCTTTAATGTTATTAAGGCATTAATGTCATGCTGCTTTGATCCTGATCTTTTATTAGCAGAAATTTTGTTAAATTTAACATTCTCTACATTAAAACCAGAGACTCTGAATCCATTTTTTATTGTATCGATGGTAATGCAGTCCAGGGAATTCTTCAAAACAGGAGCAAAGTTCTGTTTTTGTAGTTTTCGTCCATCATTCTGAACCCCCTCCAATTGCGAATCTCCTTCTTCCAAGCAGTTTTCAATGGACGAAAAACCGACACATCCATTGGTTGCAGAAGATGAGTGGAATTTGGAAAAAGGGCTATTAGAATTATGCCATTTGCAGAACAAAATTCGGACAAATAGAGTGTCATGTGTGACACATGTCCATCCATAAAAAGCAAAACTGGACGTTCTATATGTTCCCTGTCGAGCCAAGGTACAAATATATTCGTAATATAACAATAAAATGTGGAACCACACATCCATCCATTTTCAAAAGTACCAATTCCTCACTCCTTAGGAATACTTTCCGAAATGTAGCTTGGAACCCTGACATAGGAAAATACTATCATGGGTGGAGGTAGCTTTCCTGCAGCATTGGCGGTAACGAGGACTGTCGCATTTTCCTTTTCGTCTCCGGACACATTGTAGACATTCTTTTCGCCTTTTATAGTAATAACCCTGTCGCCTTTTGAATTAAAAAAAAGCACTTTCGTCGGTGTTAAATACACGATGTGATTCTTCAGTAATGTGTAGCACGTCTTGGGTGGTCATGAATTCTTTTATTTCCGAAAACCAGCCTCTAATTTGTCTCTTAGAAACAGCTTCTCTGGATGTAGCTAAATTTTGAGAGATTCGAGTGCTTAGATCAGGATGCCCTTTCAAAATAATTTTGAACCATTTATCTCCTGGTCCCATCCTTGAAATAATGTTTCCTAGTTTTTTTCTTTATAATGTATTCAACACTGTCGAACAACTGTACTTTTGTTATTGAGTAGTGAATTTTTGCTAACTCTAGTATCCAGTGAACAAGGATATCTTCTTCTGCTAGGCTAAGACTTCCAGCTGGTCCCATTGAGCATACTCGTGGGGATTTGCCCGACACTTTGTACATTAATGTTATTCGAGGAACACCAGCTCGTTTGGCAGCTGTAGCCACAGGCGTTCTCTTCTGGACGAGATCCAACGCTTGAGCAATTTGATCTGGTGTATAATTTCTTTTTGGTGCCATGTCCAATCTGGAAGAAAATATTAAATTTTTTAATCATCCCAGTTATTGACACCCTAGTGATTGTCCCTGTGTCAATAACTGGCAAGAAACGGTTTTACGTGAAAATTTTTGTATTCGCAACACTGTCTGTCACTGGAGAAACCGTTAAGCTACAAAACAGAATATTTCTTAACACGCCAGTGATCGACATGGGTGTCAATTACTAGATTCACATTCCAGTAATTGACACTCTTTTAATATCATTACCTCTACTGTTTGGACTTCCCTACATTATGGAATGTGCTGTTTATGCGTTTATTACATAATATAAGTGCTTTAAAATATAAATCTGATGAAACATGATAAAAAATTTGTATAATAAAAGTTTACCTATCTTAATAATTTGATTAAACACTAAGAACTCTTACAAACACGTCCGACTAAAATCCGAACTTTTCTCAAAATGACGGCATATGAATATTTGGAAGTATGTCACACTGTTGCCAAATTGTATAAGGATAAATTACCGACAATCGCTCTATATTTAATTCAATTTGTTTTCTTATAAAAATAGATAATATAAGAAAGTGTCGATCATTGGGAATGTGTCAATAACTGGCAAGTTACCTTAATAGATTTTTTCAATACTTATAAAAGATTTGTTGATACTCAAACAGGTGAAAAAATAAAGTGTCTACGAACTGACAATGGTGGGGAATATTGCTCAAACGAATACAAGAATTTGATCAAAACTGCAGGTATACAACATCAGCTTACTTGTCCATATACTCCTGAACAGAATGGCAAAGCAGAGAGGTTGAATCGAACAATTATTGAAAAAGCTCGATGTCTTCTAATTGAAGCACAGTTGCCAAAAAAGTATTGGGCCGAAGCTGTATACACATCATTATATTTGTTAAATCGTTTACCTAGTAAAACTATAGCGAAAACACCAGAAGAACTATACTATACTAACTATAGAGAACCAGAAAAGAAAGAAGTTAGACGCTAAGGCAACTCCTTGCATCTTCGTAGGATACAGTTTAGAGTCGAAAGAATACAATCCAAATAAAAATATAGTATTTGTCTCTCGCGATGTCCAGTTTGATGAAAATACGAAAGGGCTCACTTTATTAGAAAAACTAATAGTTGATCCAGATAAACACTTCTATGTTATTCCAGAAGTTACAGTCGGACAAGATGAAGAACCTGTTCTTGATGGGACGTCAGATGATTCTTCTGAAGACTATCTTGAACCTGTGTACTCAGACAGAGAAACATCTGAAGATAGTAACTCAGAATACGTCCCAGAAACAGAAGTATCAGCAGAGGATGTAGTCCCAATTCAGATAATTCAGCGCGAGAGAAGACCACCTAAAGCGATGCAGGACTATGTGTTGTATTCAGACATAACAGAAGCTAATGGTGACCCATTAGATGTTGAAGAAGCACTTAGAAGACCCGATAAGGATAATTGGATTGAAGCTGTGCAGAACGAATATGAAGCTCTTATCTAAAATGGTACTTGGGAGTTAGTTGACTTACCGCCTGGCAAAAAAGCTTTAAATTGTAAATGGGTTTTTAAAATAAAACTCCAAAATAACAATATGATTCAGTATAAAGCTCGTTTGGTAATAAAAGGTTGTACTCAAAGAAAAGGTATCGATTTTGAAGGGTTTATGGTTTGATACAGCACAATAAGATCTACTTGCACTAGCAGCAGAAAATAACCTCGATATTGACCATATGGATGCAGTTACTGCGTTTCTGCAAAGTGACATATCAGACAAGATATATATGACCCCATCAGTAGGTTATGATAACACAAATCAAGTTTGTCGTTTAAAAAAATCATTATATGGTCTCATAAAAGCGAGTCGTGTATGGAACCAAAAGTTAGACTCATTCTTCAAACAAATTGGAATGGAGCAATCTCGAACTGACCCTTGCATGTACCATAAAATTTCAATTAATTCAAAACTGATAATAGCTGTTTATGTAGATGATATGATCATTCTCTCCAATAATACTGAGGCAAAAAAAATGAAAAGCTCAGTTGATGAAGAACTTTAAAATGAAAGATTACGGACCAGCCAAAAAGATATTAGGATTTCAGATAACCAGGGATAGAGTCAATAAAAAGCTTTAGATTAACCAAGAAGATTATTTAAAAAAGGTTTTAAAAAAATTTAATATGGATCAAAGTAATCCAGTTGATACTCCGATGTGTGTACGCGTGGCGAGAAAGCTGGTGATTCGGATATTATTGGCTACTGTGACACGGATTGGGGCAGTGATCCAAATGATAGGCGTTCAATCTCCGGATATATTTTCTTTAAAATGGTTCTCCAATTTCTTGGAATAGTAAGAAGCAGCCTACTATAGCCTTAAGCACAACAGAAGCAGAGTATATGGCTATGTCATCTGCTGTACAAGAAGCTTTGTGGCTTAGAGGTTTAAGCTATGAACTCAATTTAGATACGCAGTCAACTTTATTATATGTCGACAATCAAGGAGCTCAGAAATTGGCATTAAATGGTGCTTATCAAGCTCGTACGAAGCATATTGATGCAAGACATCATTTCTTGAAGGAGTAAATTGATAATGGTATTATATCGCTTAAGTACGTGCCCACAAATTTTATGTTAGCAGATTCATTTACGAAGCCATTGGAAAAAGTGAAATTTCTCAACTGTATTAGAGGGCAAGGACTTATTTCAAATAGGGAGGGTGTTGAAGTAAATTTGAAATAGTCTATTACTTTAGTGTTCTATGGCGTTGACTAGATATAATATAGTCGGTTGAATAAGAACTGTCAGTAATGTAATGTCATATATTAGAATATAAAATACTTGTCTAGTAGATTGTAGATTTTGTATATTGCTTTAATTAATAAAAAGGTATATAATGATACCAAGTAAAAAGGAATATCCATTCCAATATTTACTTTTACAACAAAAAATTTTTGTTTAAAGTAATCACACAATAACCTAATCGAATTTTCGAAAGAGGTTAGTTAGTTCCATCGGATAACGTAAACGAACGCAAAATTATAAAAGTCGGTTGTAGATCGCTAACCCGATCAAGTTTCCGTAAATACATAACGACATTTCCAAAATGTCAAAAATTTTGAAGTAAAAAATTTAAAATCTTAAGTATTGATTAATTAAAAATTCTCAATAACAAAAATTCTTAATTGAATTTGGTACCCTGGACCAACTATGCTCGGAGGAGGGTGGGAGTAGGCACACTCGTAAAATCTTTAGGGTCCAATTCTACTGGGGCAATATTAGGCAACATGTAAAATACGATTTGCCACTTCAAAACGCACTTTTTAAAAACACTTTTTATTTACTATTAACAACTGCTACAAAACTACACAATAAAACTGGTAATAATAATATAACTAAAATCAGACTGAATATAATACAAATCGATCGTTTAATTTATACAAAAAAATATTGCAAGTCGGCATCGGATGTTTCATCGAATGTTCTTTGGATTTTAGCAAAGTCAGCATCTGGGTGTAATGTTTTTGTATACAGGAAGTTAACATAATGAAGTTAAATGCACTGTAACTTCTCCATCCCCTGGGGAAGTTTTGTAAGGGATGAACAAATCTTTGGTGTTCTCTTCGCTTTTCGTTGGTTTGCATTTTCTTTGGCCCCTTCTCTTGCATCGGTTGTTCTTTAGCCTATAACAAAGATAAATTTAGAAATGGTTGTGGATGTGGTTCCATTTTTCTGCCTCTATTGGTTCCATTTGTTTTGCTTGCTTAATGAGTTCATGGAGGTCGTCTAAGGACACTTGGTCTATCTTCATTGGATTAAATTTTGTTGGTTTTTGTATGTTGCTTGTTTTAATTTGTGGTAACGTTAATGGTTCGCCCTCGATAGTCGTTTTGGAATTAATAAACCTGTTCTAGTGTTCTGAACCCACAGTTTGGTGGAAGTTCGATCAGGTACACTCCTTGCAGAATCATTGGCTTCGTTGTGGAACATTTAGTTGTTATTTTTTTGGCTCCAGTAAATATTGCTACGTAGTGGGAGTTCGATAGACTTTGGATGATTGCCTTCTGCACTGGAATATAGCTTTGATTTCTTCCATTATAGGTTGTAATTCGAAAAAGTGTATAAAGTCGTACGTGTTAGAACGTATCTTTGCTTGTCCCGGGTTGAGGGGAAGCACTCCTGGATTTTCTATCAAATCTCTCATTTTGATTTCCACTCCCATTAGGCAAGCGAATCTGTGAGGAAGATTTAGAATGAGTTTTCCTTTCGGAGTTGTGTTTTATGTTTTTCTTATGTACAGTGGTTGCTGGAGTGTCTATTGTTATAGCGTTATCTTCAAGCTTTAATTTAAAGGGGAGAGACTGACTATTTTGATGTCATCATTATATACTTTATTACTGTATATCCGATTATATGAAAAAGTAATGACAGCACTGAAAATAATGTCGTATTCCACTACTTGACATTCGACTACTATCTATCCATATGACTTACAAATAAAGGCTCGGTTACAGAAACCGACAGTAGACAAAAACGGGCTCAGCGGACTAATACCCTCTGAAGTGACGATATGTCCCAGGAAACTAACTTCTTTTCTTAGAAACTCGCATTTGTCTAGTTTTATTTTCCGTCTGGTATCTCGGAGACGTTGGAATATTTTTGTGAGAGTAACTAAGTGTTCCTGTAGAGATGTGGAAAACACGATGATATCGTCCATATAAACCAAACATATTTCGCCTTGGAGTTCTTTCAAGACATTATCCATTACCCGTTGGAATGTTGAGTGTGTGTTTTTAAGCCCGAATGGCCTTCTTACATACTTGTAGTGTTCGTTTTCGACACTAAAAGCGGTTTTAAGAATATCGTCCTCGGACGTTTCTATCTGGTGGAAACCGTTCGCCAAATTTAGGGTGGTGGAATATTGGCATCGGCCAAGTTTATCCAATATGTCTGTTATGTTGGGTATTGGATACCGGTCGTCCATGGTTTTTTCATTTACTTTGCGGTAGTCAACAACTATGCGCCATTTAATTTTTCCTGAGAAATCAGTTTTTTCCCACTATCCAGATAGGTCGGACCATGGAGATTGGCTAGGTCTAATTATACCTTGATCTAGCATAAAGGCTATTTGATTTCTAACTTCTTCTTTGTGGATGTATTGATAGCGGTATGTTTTAGTATATATCGGTATTTCATCCTTCGTTCTTATGTGGTGTTTAACTTGATTCGAAAAAGCTAAGATGTGTATCTGGTTTATGGAAGATATCCGAATATTTTCTGCAGAGTCAGAGGATGTGTTCTTTGTCTTCCACATTAAGATGGTCCGTTTGGATCAGATGGTTTATGCTATTCTTCATACTTTGTGCTGGTGTTGCTATCATCGAAAATATGTGATATTCTTCGAGATTAATCTTCTTGCAATCTATCGGTTCGGTAATAGCGAATTCTATTGGCTCTGAGGTAAAATTTGCTATTTCCTTCCAGGTTAGTTGGTTTTGTGCGTTAGAAAGGCTTTCTGTTATAACTGCACTTTGAATTTGTTGCCTTGGTATAGAAACGGTTCCTTGATTTTCTTTCACTGATAACCTGACTTGACTAATGGAGTTTGCTTCGAGTTGAATCGAGTAGAATTGCGTTTTCTTCATTTCATAATATTTTATAGGGATGGTTGAATGTTTCGTAGTAAGGATTGATTTAGGGAAATTTAAATGGGCATGGAAGAGTTTTATGTTATCGAGACCAATAAGACCATCGAAGGTTTCATGGAACTTGAATAAATAAAACTTTAATTTTTCGGGAGATTTGAATTCTGGAAACGAAGGGATCATGGCACTATGCTTTTGTGAATAATTTTGAAAAATGGAAGTGACAGTAAAAGGATCATATTTAATAAAATTTTGGAAATAAGTGGAAGCTATTTTGGGGCTAAGGAATGATTTTGTTGAGCCTGTAGCGATTAGGAGTTTTAAAGGAGGGTCAGAAATTTGGATATACGGGAGTTTCTTTTTTTCGGAAAAGTAATGCAGCTCTATTATGTTTTTGCTTCTGTCATTGGTTCTATGGAAAAATTCTCATATTCTTCAAACGGAAAGTCTTATACTCCGGCGAGTGATAACTCTTCTAGTGGTTGTTCTATTTCGTAAAAGTCTTCTTCGTTGTCGTTTTGTTCGATGTTATACAATTCTTCGACGATAAACTCGGCTGAGATTGTTGAGGTTCTTGGTGTTGATATCCCTGGTCGGTTGGACCAGAAGTTCGGTTGATTAGGTGCCCTAAATGGTCGTCTTGTTTCGGGTCTTAGTTGATTGAACGCGGGCCTTTGAAAGTTTTGGAATGGTTGTCTAGGCGGAAATTGGCTGCTTATTTGTCTCGGTGGTTGCCATCGAGGGTTGGAGAACGTCGATTGTGGAATGATCATCGTTTGTGGAAAAACTAAGAGGTCATTGAGAATAGGTTGGTTGTTTCTGGGCGGAAAAGTTATTTGTGGATCGTTCTGGAGTTGAAGATTAGGGCAAGTTATTACCCCTTTGCAAATATCGGATGTTGTTCTCTTCTTGGATATATTGAATTGCAATTGCTAGGTTATTAGGCCGCATTGCCTATATAGTTGAGCCCAAAGGCTCTCGTAAGCCTGCTAGGAAAGTAGTTAATGCTTGTTGTCTAAAGAATTCCATTTTTCTTCTTTCTATTTCTGGATTTTGGGTATGAACTTCAATGTAATTGGTAATACAGCTAAGAAGTCCCATTGTTTTCTCATAAAACTGCATATGTGTTTCTTGAGCGCCCTGTCGAAGGTTGACTAAATCTCTAAAGAATCTGGTTCTGGATATATGCTGGATTATTTTGGTTATAATAGTGATTTAATAATAAAGATGAAATCTTGATAAATTTGAATAATTCGTCTGGATTTCCATCAAAGTTAGGTATAATGCATACATTTTTAATGTCGAATTGAGTCATTGTAATATTATTTCTAATTTCTACTGTATTATTAAGGTCAGAATCGTCAATACTTAGGTTGTTAAGATAATTCGTCAATGCTAAGTCTTCTCTATTTATATTAAAATCTATTATACTTGTTAGTGTATCGTCAATGCTAAACTCTTAATCAGAAGATTCTGAGACAGAGGAGTCTGACATAAATAAAGTGGCTTACAAGATACAGATGATACTACGGTGCATTCCTGGAATCCTTGCTATGCTTTGGGATGAACTATCTTGAGGGTTACCCCTGGAGCTTGTTCTTTCGAAGATAGTGGACAAACGCTTGATAACGACGAGGATCACTTAAGGACTTTTCCTCTATCCTACTGACTGCTCCAAATACGATTTACGACTTCAAAATTCACTTTTTAAAAACACTTTTTATTTTTATTAACAACTGCTACAAAATTACACAATTAACCTGGTAAAAATAATATAACTAAAAACAGACTGAATATAATACAAATCGATCGTTTAATTTATAAAAAAAATATTGCTAAGTCGGCATCGGATGTTTCATCGAATGTTTTTTGGATTTCAGCAAAGTCAGTGTCCGGGCGTAATGTCTTCGCATACAGGAAGTTAGCGTCATGACGTTCAATGCACTGTAACTTGTAGTAGGCTACACGTCATCTAGTGTTTCCTATTTAGTCCAGTAAAGTAAGGTCTGAAATCAAAATTTTTTGACACAACTTTGCATTTTTGATATAATGTAGTTTGTAAGATACAACAATGTATAAAGGGTTTAGTGTCTGTAAACCCAAGGCAAGGTTGAAAAATTAATTTAAAAAGTATTTTTTCGCCGTTACTCGATAACGGAGAAAGTTAGACAAAAAAATTCTTATGAAAAATTGCGAAGCTTAAAATTATACATAAAAAATGTCTCTTGACTTTTTTCCTCCCTTCAAAATTAAATGAGTTGAGGAAGTTTTAAGTTTATAAGGGTTGACCGTAAATTTTTAAAAATCGTAAGTAGTAGAAAAATAAGCAGATAATTTTTTTTGAACTGCTTAAAAAATGAAATCTACAATTCTACAGAACCCCCCCCCCCAGAATCCAAAACATAAAAAAAGTTATAAAACATAATCAGAGCAAACCTACTTGCTTGAACTGCAGTTTTAGTGGTTTCAAATTTGAAACATTTTCCGATACCCAGATCCTCCGGTAGTTCATCCCCCCTCCCCCCAGGACTTCATCCTAGTTAGGCTACTGCTTCCTTCTACTTCTACAATGATTTCTTGAGAGTCATTATCATGAAGAATGTCGTTGTCATCCATATCGAAATCCATTCTTCACAATGCACAAATCATCAAATCACCAAGAATAAATCTTAATCAACGTGACTCAGCTACTCAGCTTTTAATAACACATTTAAGGTTATATTGAACCCATTAAACCCGATTCTTGTCAAACGACTACGCTTTTGATTGGTGCATATCCGTATGGCACGAACAACGAACTGCAAAACTTTGTTGTTGTTGCTCAAAAAACGTTATTAATGCACTATAGTCTATTTCTTAATGTCTGACAGCACAGAAAATTATCTCTTACAGAGTGATCCTAAGAATTTTACAAGTAAATACTAAAATTCTAATGCAAAACAAGGAGGTGTCTGTATTGGTTATCTGTACATCCCTGTTTCAGCTCAAAATACAATATGGTAATAAAACTGAACAATGCCAGCTAAACGATAAACAGTGCGGCAGTGGCGGAGATTACGATATTAGCTCATTTTGCTTATTTAATTAGATTCGGTCAACATTACAGTTGAAATAAAATTCATTCGTTTAGGCCTATTAACAAGTTCCATTTTCATTTTTATTAAATTAAATTAACTGAAGAAAATATAGTTTAATTTTCATAATTCAAATTTATTGACAATGAATTAATGTATATTAAGTAAAGTAAACATACCATTTATAGGAAATATAAAATTCAATCTATAGTATCATCCTCTTCGCTGGCCATACAAGAATCATCCGAAGACTCGCCGAGAGAGATCACTATCGGTTCTATAGTTTGTTGTATGAGGTTATCTAAAACCCACATTTTCTCTTCCTCTTCAATTACATGATTCACAGCATCTCTCCAGTTCTCTTCAGTTATTGTTGTCAATGAGTACTTCATGAGCTCACGAACCTCTTTCATTTTAAATGTTTTATTATGTCTAGCTAAATAACCTTTCATTTGGGCCCATATTAACTCTATCGCATTTAATTCAAAATGGTGTGGCGGCAAACGAAGCACTGTTATCCCACGATTCTTGGCTATTTCATCAATGACAAACTTTTTAAATTGTAGCTTGTGATCTGAAGCAACCTTTAAAAGCTCTTTTTTCAACATATCATCTTCAAATGGTATATATTTTACGATTAACCAGTTTCTAATATCAGCTTTTCTCCAAGAGGTAGATGGAAGATTTTCTGTTAATCGCGAATGATAAATGGCATTGTCCATAACGATTACAGCATTATTTGGAATTAATTCGACAATTTGTGTAAAATACATCTGCAGTCATTTCTTCATGATAGTCTTTGGTTGATGTTGACTGAAACTCCAGTAAACCACCTTCAACGAACCCTTGATTGCATCTAATATGCGTTATTATTATTCGGCGACTTTCACCGATAGGAATTTTCAGTCCAGTAGATAAACCTTCTATGAAAGCTTAACGACTGGTTTGAATACTTTTGTCCTGTCTTATTTTTTGTACCGAATGTCCTTCATTGAGCCATGTCTCATCTAGATAATTCCCTCCTGCCTGTATTTCCGGATATCTCGTAAATACTTGCGTCACCAACATATTATTTCTTCGTTGTGGATTAGCACTGATTTTCGACTTTGCTTCTCCCAAGTAAAATTTAATTTGTGTAAAATTTTCCACAAAGTTTTTCGCCCTATGCCAGGCAAATTCTCGTCCTCCTTCACCATTCTTAGAATTATGTCAAGGGTTGGGATCTCTTTTTTAAATTATAATTCATGTACTTTTCGTCTCATTGTATTTTGCATATGTTCATCAAGGTCAAATGGTTTTCTTCCAGTTGACTTTTTAAGTGGAGATATATTTTCATTTTTCCTCTCTCTTAGAAGCCCTACAAGATTCAGTAACTCCTGTCATATTGGAACATGTCGAAACTATATTTCTAACAGTAGCAGCCGGCATTTGATGTACAACAGCATCATGCACATTTAACACTACAGTCTTCGTTTGTAAGCTAAGCATTATCTTACACTTTACTGGGGTAAAACTTGAAGACATTTTTCACAACACAGTTAACACTTATGGAACATAAGCGACTCTAAGCAAAAGAAATTATACAAATTTGGGCGAGACCAAGTTTCACCGTATATACCTGCAAAATTTCTAAGTAGTCATTGGGACAATCCCTAGTAGGACCCTATTGTAATGTTTGTTGGAAATGTTGATAATAACATTTCGAAAATCAGAAAGTAATTATCTGGAGAATGAATTGATAAATGGTTTGTTAATATGTCTCCCAAGAATGGACCTGCGCCAAATTCTCAAGATAATTAATGAAATATTCAGTCAGAATAGTTGCGTTACAAGATTATTTCAAAAATAATTTATTGTTTTAACTGTATGTACTCTACAATTGTATGAAGGTCAGTTAGCTGTTTTAACTAACCGAATTTATATTTATATTATCTTTATATATCAGATCAGGTATAAAATTAAATAGTAAATAAATTCCTTAGATGAACGGTGACGCTTATGGTTTACTACCTGACTATCATCTGTGACCTTTTCGCATGCTGTCAGACAATAAGAAACAGACTATAAATTGGTTATATTTGGAAGGTAAACCAATCAGGGTTTGAATACGAAATTACATTACTCCGACGTCAAGGAATAGGCTTCGCTTTCCCAACTGTAGAAGATACGGCTGTCGTAGCATTGAAGATATTTGCATAAAAGTCTCTCTGCTATCGGTTAGGAGGAGAAAGTATTATGTCAAAGCAAAAATATTAACAAAGTTTATAAATTTACGTGAATAGACGTGTTTTGCATTTTAGTATACCAACTTATGTATTACTGCGTTCTAGAATACTTATTACTTTGTTTCTTATTACTTAATAAACAAATAATAACTTTTCTTTATGGCTTAAACTATAGTTTAAATTATTTTTTCCCTCCAGAAACGAATGATACTAAAAAACTTTGATATGTTGCCCAAATTAGTCCCATACCATGTCCAATGTAATCTCACCTATGGGGACAGTTTGGACAATATGCAACTTTGAGCTTTTCATCATTCAACTACTTAATAGTGATAATGAAACTAGTTTCTCTAGCTATGATTAATAGCTTAGGTTCTGGAGTGTCGAATGGTACCTAGTTGATAGTGTTACGAACTCGCACACTGAAGCAGATACTAAGTACGGTCCTGTAACCTTATGTTAACGGAGTTAAAAAAATGGCGAGCGCGCCGAATTCTGAGAAGGTCTATTGGGATTTATTGTGACAGTTTTTATAGACATGTTCTCGGAAGGTCTTTTAAGGATTGAGCCGGCAATCGAGAAATATCGCGAAAGGCATTTGTTTTGGGTAAGCCGCAGTCCAGAATTCTGCAGTAAAAAAGGAACTAGTATATAAAAAGGACCGATCAGCGCACCAGGGCAGTTGATAAAGTGATCTTGACAAATAAACAGTAAATAAGTGAATATAAAAGTGTTCATATAAAGTTTGTGTGCATATAAATTAAATTTAAGTGATTAGTTAAGTATATGTAAATTAAGTGTTAGTGAGTTAGTGTTTAAATAAATTAGTAAGTAGCCATACCGTGTGTTTAAAATTGATCCCACCCGTTTATTGTTTAAATAAATAAAGAAAACATTACATTGGTGTCAGAAGTGGGATAATATAAATAAACTGCTACGTAAAAATAGCCAAGAGACTATGTGAACTGAAAGTGGCGGAATTAAGAGCAGAATTGGAAGATCGTGAGTTGGAGATGTCCGGTAAGAAGAGCGAATTAATAGAAAGACTCAATGTGGCACTGGAAAGTGAAGGCTTGGATCCAGAAACATTCTTATTCAAAGACGAGGCTTCCACCTTAATCTCGTCAATTTCTGATATGAAGAATGATTTTTCTGCAATGGAGAACGATATTTCTGCCATGGAAGAGAAGATTTCAACGAATGTGAAAAACGATATTTCTGTCATGGACGAGAAGGTCTCAAAACGATATTTCTGCAATAAAGAACGATTTTTCTGATATGAAGAACGATATTTCTGTTAACATGGACAAACTTTCTGCCGATATCTTATTAATGAAAAATGACATCGCCGCTGACGTGGAAAATAAAATTTCGTCTCTTAAATCGGATATAGAGAATAAAATGACAACGATGGACGAAAAAATCAATCTCTATGAATGAGAAAAGTAGGTATGAATTGTAGGTAAAGTAGGTATGAATTGTAGGTATTCTGTGACAGTACAGAGTCCAATGTGTGAAGCTACACGAGCACGAGCTCTTGACTATGCAATAAAAAACTTAATAAGTGTACAGCGTACAGCGTATTTTTTTTAATTATCAGATTTTAATATTATAATGGTCGTTGTTTGTTTATATTAGGTTAATTAAAATATAATTTTCGGGGATTCATTGTAAACTTCTCGACCACTTTATTATTAAAATCTTGTAAGTTTCCATGTATAAGTTTTCGGTGCACACTCATCATGGCCAAACCATTGAGGCGATTTTCACTCTTAGTGCTTCTTAGCCAGGTTTTTAGTCTCCTGAGGCTACTAAACGATCGCTCTACCGTACACGTCGTGCATGGAAGAGCGATCAAAATTTTCAACGCTTTTTCCGTGTCGGGAAAGAAGGTTTTTGCTTCTTTTAGGATATCAACAACGGTTTGATCTGTTGAGTTTGGTTTATTATGCCAGAATTGCTGCCAAAGCTCGACTTGAATTTTTATGTTTGGTAAATTATAAAACTGAGCGATAGTTTCACAAGTTTCTGTGAGATTTTCGACTGACATCGTTTGCATTTGTGCGGGGTGTAATTTAGATAAAGCAAACGATGGAGTATTTTCTTCAGCAAAGCGTGTTTCAAGCGATGTAATAACGGAGTCTAAGTATGGTATTATTAATGATCTTTTCCAGAATTCTGAAGGGCTTTCTGCTGGGTGATTGCTTCGATGACGTTGTTTCCCAACAATGCGCGGCATTGAAGTGATATCCTCCTCCAGGCCGACTTTCTCCGCAACAACAGTAGCATCCTTTATAATTTCATCTGTGACTCTTTCGGGATTATCACGGTGGCTCTTAAGCAATTGCAAAATGCGTTTGACGTGTTGCGAGGCCTTAACCACATCCAAAGCTATGGATTGGAGTGCGTTGACAACAGGTTCTAACAAAGCAGAGTATTTAGCTATCAAAGTAATACAAAGTATAAACGAAATTTTGAAAGCAGCCGCACGGAGTTGAAAGGCATTTTTTCGAGTAGCACTGTTTCCTTCACGCGATAAGTTTTCTAAGGCTTCCAATATAACAGGAAAATTGTCCTTAAATACTCTGATAGTTTTATGTTTCTCACTCCATCTTGTTTCGCAGAGCCTGACAATATTAGGTACCAATTTTCTTCTCAAAACAGATTCCCGAAAAAAATTAATAATATCTTTAGTGGTTCCCATGGTGTTTCGAATTTCAGGAAGAATATTGAGATCATTTATTACCAGATTCAGTTTATGGGACGAGCAATGAAAGAACAGTGCTTTGGTATATTTTTTGCGAAGGATCGCTTGTACTCCACCGTCTTTTCCGGACATCGTCGAACAACCGTCAAATCCAAAACCAACGCATTTATCAGCAGGATTAAGGTCTTCTTTTGTCAGAAACTCATCGATGCAATATGCAATAGATTTCGCATCCAGACCTTTCAGCTCAACAAATGCGACGAACATTTCTTGGACCTCATTGGCTTCCTCGTCAAAATATCGCAGCCCAATCGATAATTGTTCAGTACCGGAAATATCAGCTGTTTCGTCTGCTAACACACTATAAGCTTCTGCTTCTTTTACTCTTTTCACAATGTCTGCCTTAATAACATCTCCACAAATTGCGATAATTTCATTTTGAATAGCAATCGATCGATAGCTTGCATTCTTTTTCCCATGCTCAATGTGTTTCTTCAAAACTAAATCTCCCGCGTCAATTCGTAGCTTGTATAAGTCCTCGAGAATACCTTCGCCATAATGTTTTCCTCTCAGAGCTAAGTCGTGCGACCCGCAAAACGTAATGCAGGAAATAATAGATGTTATAATTTTTCGGTTTTCTCCAATAATGCCCCGGGAGTATTTGTTGAGTTGTAAATCTACAGGCACACTTCCAAGAAATGATTTAGCGGCTTCCAGTGCCATCTTATGGAAGTGGGTTTCCATGTGCTTTTTGCAATGCTCGTGAATATCTTTGAACTTACAAAACGGCCTTATGATAAATGACCCTAATACGCCTCTAAAAGAATTTGGATTTGGCGGGAACAATGTACAATATTTACAAAAGGCTCCTTTTTGGTGCCTGGAATAAGCCAACCATGGAGAGTACGTTTCCAACCATGAATAATTGAATTTCCTCTTCAAATGTTTAGCGTCTTCCGCAAAGTCATACGTCGCAGACGGAGACCAAGTGTTTTCAAGCAATTCTTTCTTCATTTCAGTCAATAACATTGATGCTTGTCCAATAAATTTACCGATGTCATTTTCGTTGCAGTCATTTATCGAAGAGTCGGGAACTAAGTTCGGTTCTTTGGATGTGCTAGGTCTCGCCAGGTCACCCACGGAATCATCGCTGTCACTGCTTGCTCCTTCAAGTTTCTTTCTTTTTAAAACTGCAAAATAAAATATTTGAAATAGCAACAACTTCTTCTGGTCCGCAATTCACATTGAAAGCATAAATGCCCTTCAAGACGGCGGCAGGCTCGGGCCCGCGCAAGGATAAGCGTCAACGATATTTTTTATATCAACAGTCCTAGCTACTTCGAGCGGCTTAACCGCCGCGGCTATGCTCGCGCGGTCTCGAGCACTCTAGAGCGGGCGCGACGACACGCACGCACCGGAGTCTCAAGCATACGCGAGCCAACTGTGCCGAATCGGCACTGCCGATATTCATTCATACAATTTTCTACTTTAAGCTATGTTAATACGGTCATATTTTCGATTGAATCATTAAATTGAGCAATTTTCCTTTTGGTTTAAACTGACGACCCTTAAGAATCGGATATCGTGCCTAGAAACGGATCTTTGCGATTTTAAAAACCGATACAAAATCAGCATTTATAATCAAATCAATTGACGTTATTGTACGGACGGAAAATAGGAAAGCTAAACGCAAGTGATACTCACCAAAAAATTTTCTGATGTCCATATTGATTATGTGGTCACAGCAACTATTTAGATGTGATAATAGCGCACAAAACAAACGTAAAAGCGGGCAGTGGCAACGCTAACGCACGAATAAATGACAGACAGACGATAAAACAAAGGCGGCTGTGCGGGGGGCGCGGGCGCCACGCGGTTACATGTTGCTTTGCTTCCCCACTCCCTCTCTCTCGCTTCAACGATAGAGTAGAGCAGAGCGCAGCGTAGTACGGAATATTAAGAGTGGAATTGGTGAATTCATTCGAGTTTCGACGCACGGGAATGATTGTTCAAGGCTTGAACTTCAAGCAAATCATCTCAAATACTTAGGACTTTGGTTGCATTATATTTCGCAACTTTTTTAGAATCTCTAGGGGGGGGGCAGCTGCCCCTCCCTGCCCCCCCTTGGCGACGCCCTTGCAATGTTGGAAGCCCTTTCGAAAGGATTGCTTTAGATATCGCTGGACCATTTCCGACGACAGAAAATGGTAGCAAATACATACTGGTTGTAATGGATTATTTCACAAAATGGGTGGAAATTTACGCTATCCCGAACCAAGAGGCCACAACTATAGCAGATGTATTGGTGAAATAATTTATCAGGCGATATGGAGTTCCCTAGGAAGTCCACAGCGATCATGGAAGAAATTTCGAAAGTCATCTATTCCAGGAGATTTGCGAGAAGCTGGGAATGAAGAAGACCAGGACAACAGCATTACATCCACAGTCAGATGGAATGGTCGAGAGAATGAACAGGACTATTGGAAAATACCTGTCCAAAGTAGTATCCAGCCATCAGAGAGATTGGGATCAGTATTTTTCCCTTTTCGAATTGGTTTATCGATCTGCCGTCAATGAGTCCACGGGTGAAACACCGGCGAAAATCCTGTTTGGACGTGAAATGAGGCTTCCTTGTGACCTGGTATTTGGCCTCGAGAAGATCTAGCAGGCGAAGGCTACGTGATACAATTGAGAAGAAGGCTGGACTTTATTCATGAATTAGTTACAACAAATCTTCAAGTTGCCGGCGACAGAATGAAAAGTCGATACGTCACGCAGGCCACAGAAGGCGGTTTTAAAGAAGGGGACAAAGTATGGTTACACAACCCGACGAGGAGGAAAGGATTTTCTCCAAAATTACAAAAATCCTGGGAAGGTCCATACTTAATCAAGAAAAGGATCAATGATGTTATATATCGCATAAGCAAGATCCCAACGGAAAACCAAAAGTAGTTCACGAAAACCGACTAGCCCCATTCGAAGGAGACCATGACCTAGAGGAAGGAGTAAACCTTATTGAAGATGTGACTGACCCTTCCTTCGATGAATTTATGGGCTCGTATGGAGGTACCGGGAAGCTAGATATGGAGTCACTTCAGAACAACGACAAGATTTGTTCACTCTCCTGGAAGATTATTCACTGGCACACAACATCCCCGCCCGTCTCAAGAACGCACGAGGGGTGGCATCCGTGTTTCGAAAGAAGTTCGGGCAATTAGAGAAACTTGAAGACCAGATTCCAGCCCCTGGCAAGACACTGAAACTGAAACATAATTCGCGGTACGTATTCTACGTGGTAACTAAAAATGAATTTCAAGATCGATCTACCTACCGCGATCTGTTGGCAGCACTTCGAAACCTACGAGACAATGTGTTAGAATCCAGCGTGAAGAAACTGGCTATGCCTAAGATAGCGAGTAATCAGTTGGATTGACGAGTCATCAGGAATATGATAGAGGTTATTTTCCAAGATATCGGTGTCCAGATATTAATTTGCAGCTACAACCCCCGTTATCAGTATCCGATGAAGACGGTGCCCTATTATTTCCATAAGATTGGAAAGTGTAGAAATGGAGTGAGTTGCCGATTCAAACATCCAGTCTCGGCTACACAAAAGTTCCAGGAGGAACTTTCATTTAAGGAGGGGGTATTGTTACGAGCTTGCACACCAAAGCAGTTACTAAGTACGGTCCTGTAACCTTATGCTAACGGAGTTAAAAAATGGCGAGCGCGCCGAATTCTGAGAAGGTCTATTGGGATTTATTGTGACAGTTTTTATAGACATGTTCTCGGAAGGTCTTTTAAGGATTGAGCCGGCAATCGAGAAATATCGCGAAAGGCATTTGTTTTGGGTAAGCCGCAGTCCAGAATTCTCTAGTAAAAAGGGCACTAGTATATAAAAAGGACCGATCAGCGGACCAGGGCAGTTGATAAAGTGATATTGACAAATGAACAGTAAATAAGTGAATATAAAAGTGTTGATATAAAGTTTGTGTGCATATAAATTAAATTTAAGTGATTAGTTAAGTATATATAAATTAAGTGTTAGTGAGTTAGTGTTTAAATAAATTAGTAAGTAGCCATACCGTGTGTTTAAAATTTATTCCACCCGTTTATTGTTTAAATAAATAAAGAAAACATTACAATAGCTATTAGAGACCTATCAAATTTGCCAAAAAATCTTAAACAAAAATTGTCCAAGCTATCCCCGGTCTCCCCTACTGTTTGTGTATAAATGATATAATAAATTTTTATTTGTTTCCATTTCGTTTTATTGCTTTACAAAATTTAATTTTATCATTACAACTACTAACATTTTCTTTGAGCTGGCATCATTACCCTAGAAATTATACCATAACAGCTGATTTAGCATTGACACATTTTAAAAGATCAATTTACACAACTGCAAAAACATTTATTTCGATTATCATAGTTGTACCAGTTTTATATGAAGCGCAGTGTACCATCCTTTCCATGTTAATATTTTACGTATTGTTCCAATTTTAGGCTGCAATGCAGAAGATCCCTTTGTGAAAATCCCTCAAGGTGGCCTACAAGGATATTATAAAGAATCATACAATGGTCGAACGTATTCCGCATTTGAGGGTATTCCATACGCTAAACCGCCAATTGGCAATTTGAGATTTGCTGTGAGTATATTTAGATTCACCGTTATTATTATGAATATAATCTCAGTAGTTTTTTTGTGGCATGAATTTCCAATATAAAAGTCATTATCAAATATGCTCATAATAATGGAAAATTACAAAAACAACCAGAAGCTACATGGTTATTTTCAACAGTAACTTTTTAATGGTATGTTAGAAAGTCTAAACTCATAGTTCAACTGAGCTCTTGAATGAAATATTATAGGTATTTGTTCATAAAAACTTCTTCATTCTACTTTACCTTTTATTTGAAAAAGATACGACAAATTAAGTAAGAAATATGAAAAAAAGTTTTTTCCTACGCATTGAAATCTTATGAAGATTGGTTGGATTGTCATGAGCCACTGGAGCATCCACCAAATGCTCTATTTCACTGTGAGCATTTCCGTAATTTCAAATATGACAGCAAAATTCGATCCGCTCTTCTACTCACACTACTCTTTTATCAACTTTATCAGATATTAATTTTTTTATGACTCTTCATCGGCTCTGTCGGATAATAAGAAAACAGTTTTTCCACTATGCCGACGTTTCGGATTTATTTGAATCGTTTAGCAAGGTTACAAAGATATACATGCATCTGGTGACTATGGATATTAAATAATCAATAAATACTTTAAAACTTCAAACACTTTCATAAAACTTTGAAAATCTCAAAACCTTAAAAAAATCATACTGATGTAAAAATTTAATAATTCAAAAATTTCAATAAAATTCCAAAAAACTCAAAAATCCCTCACATTTTAGTCTCTAAGAAACATCATCAAATAAAATAAAATCTAAATTGCTGACAATTTAAAATTACTCAAGGTGTCACTCTTACCTAGTAAGGTTTTTTTCGTATAGCAGAAATGATTTATTTCCTTGTCAAATTAAAAATAGACGAAAAATCATTAAAACATTTCAGAATGTTCTGGCACGTCATATAAAAACAAAGTAATGCACAATCTTCAAACATTGGTAATAATGTATTTCTCTTTATTGAGATTCTATAAACAAAACTGTACGTCGATATTTTGATGTTGAAAGTAAATTATATTTGTGATTTTGTTCAAATACATGTGTTGCTAATTCTGTTTTTTCTGATTTGTCACTATGTTTTTTCATGACATGAGTTCTTGTGGGCATATATCCGGTTTGTAACCTTTGCTCGGTTTGACCAATATAACATCTATCGCACTCCAAACAACTTATTTTGTAAATAAGGTTTGGTTCATAGTCTCTCGGTAATTTGTCTTTCATAGAGGAATAAAAACAATTTATCGTTTTTGTATGGTAAAATACGATTTTTGTTCTTTCTGTTTGGAGTATGTGTTTCAATTTTTCCGAAAGACCCTTAACGTAAGGGATTTTAAAATATCTATATAAATACTGGTGTTAAAATTCTCTCAATATTTTTATTGATTATGATATTCAATCATTACCCATATTTTCGTGTAAATATTCAGGGCTACTGAGTTTAGTAATTTTATTTTTGGTGGCAGTCATGATATTTAATTTTTGAGCAAAAGGATCTTGTGAATAATAATTTATAACTCTCCTGAAAATAACAGGTTTTTCATAATGATCAAATTTAATTCTTTGATCTTCAGTTCTAATCAATAAGACATCCAAAAATGGAATGGAGTTATTATTTTCTGTTTCTATTGTGAACTGTAAGCCCGAATGATAGGAATTGAAAGCTATTAGTATAGAATTAATTTTTGATTTCGGAACAGCTGAAATAGTGTCGTCAACATATACTTTAACCAATGGTATTTCATAATCTAACCTTGGAACTACCGTAGAAATGAAATCTTCCATTAATAGGGCTGCTAATATGGGGCTTACTGGGTTTCTATTGCTAACCCGTTCTTCTGTTTATAAAAAATATTATCAAAACCAAAATAACTGGTATCAAATATAACCTTGATAATATTTAAAAAAATTTCTAATGAAAGATTATTGAATACCTTAATTTCATCCCCACTTTTTTGAAATAATTTCTAAAATTCTTTGTTTTGGGATGTTTGTAAACAAACTTATTACATCCAAACTAATCAGTTCATAATCTTTAGGTAGTTCCAAATTTTGAACGAAGTCTATAAGTTCTCTAGAATTTTTCAAATTGAAAAAGAAACCTGGCAATAAATTCCCCAAAATGTTTACTACAAACCTTGATAGTGTATACGATGGAGATTGAATGCAAGGTACTATTGGCCTCAAAGAATTATTTTTATGTGTTTTTACTAAACCATAAATTCTCGGTGGTTGTGCGTTATAGCTTTTTAAGACCTTGTATATCTCTTGATCTATTAAGTTTAGTGCATTCAAATTGTTTACAATATTATTGCAAATGTCCTGATATTTAGCTGTCGGATCTCTTTTTAACTTTTCATATACATTTTCATCACTCACTAAGCCATTTATTTTTTGCATATATTCATTTTTAAACATTACTACTGTCTTGTTTCCTTTATCTGATCTGGTAATAAAAATATCAGGATGTTCTATTCAGAGATGTAGAATTTTGTATACAAAATGAAGTTAACGATAATACAGTGAATATTAATAGTGTTAGAAGTAAAGCAACAAATGTTCGTACACATTTTCTACAAAATCCGGTTAAAAAAACCCACCAAACAAATATCTTGATTGATTACTGTAACAGTACAAAACGTTTTTTAAAGACACATCCTTATATTTTTATTACCATCGTATATTGGTCAAACCAAGCAAAGGTTAAAAAACAGAATATATGGCCACAAGAACTCATGTAATGAAAAACATAGGGACAAATCAGAAAAAACACATGCATTTTAAGAAAATCACAAATTTGACTTTGAAACCGTCAAAATCCTAGATAAAGAGACTAACTATCACAAACGTCTTTTAAGCGAAATGATATTTACTGAATTGAGTGAGAATACAGTAAATAAAAAATCAGATACTGACAACTTGTACAAACACATAATTACCAATTATATAAAATTAAAAAACAGTCGATACTAACTCAATAAATAATAATAGACCATTTTTGGTTTTTCAACAATTACTAAGAATTTTTCGATGACACACTGTACTCAAAAAGCTGTCCCAGTCCAAGATAATAAGTAGTTTTTTTCACAATTTTTGTTTTTCGTTCATCAACGAATACGTATAATTTACTTTCAACATCAAAATATCAAGGTACAGTTTTGTTTATACCTAGAATCTCAATGAAAAGAAATGAGTTATTGCCAATGTTCGAAGATTGTGCCAGAGCATTCTAAAATGTTTTCATGATTTCTCGTCTATTTTTAATTTGACAAGGAAATAAATCATTTCTGCTAGACGGAAAAAACCTCACTAGTTAAGAGTGACACCTTGAATTTTAAATTGTCAGCAATGTAGATTACATTACATTGGTGTCAGAAGTGGGATAATAGAAATTAATATCTACGTAAAAATGGCCAAGAGATTGAGGGATCTGAAAGTGGCGGAATTAAGAGCAGAATTGGAAGATCGTGAGCTGGAAACGTCCGGTAAGAAAAGTGAATTAGTAGAAAGACTTAAAATGGCACTGGAAAATTACGGCTTTGATCCAGAAACAGTTTTATTTAATGACGAGGCTTCCACCTTAATCTCGTCAATTTCTGCTAACATGGACGAGAAGATTTCTGCCATGGAAGAGAACATGGACGAGAAGATTTCTGCTATGAAGAACGATATTTCTCCAATGGAGGAGAACATTTCAACGAATGTGAAAAACGATATTTCTGTTATGAAGAACGACATTTCAACGAATGTGAAAAACGATATTTCTGTTATGAAGAACGACATCTCTGCTAATATAGACGACAAGATTTCTACTTTGAAGAACGATATATCTGCCGATATCTTATTAATGAAAAACGACATTGCCACTGACGTTGAAAATGAAATTTCGTCTCTGAAATCTGGAATCGAGAATAAGATGACAACGATGGAAAATCAGATGGACGAGAAAATCAAGGAGTTAGAGACAAAGATTGCCGAATTAAGAACACAAGGCACTTCAGCAGAAGAAAAGAAGATCGAGATATGCAAACCAAAACACAACCCAAGACAGATGATATTGGCAGTTTTACCCGAGTCAAGGCCCCAACGTTCGATGGAAAGATGTCGTGGACCAATTATGTGAAACAGTTTGAAGCAGCCGCTAGAGTGAATAATTGGTCCGATAGAGACAAGGCAGTGAACTTAACTATCGCGCTTCGGAGAGATGCCTTAGATGTACTTCAGACGATACCTCTGGATGAAGCGGATGATTTCGAGCAGATGAAGAAGAGGTTGGACATGCGATATGGTCACGAACATCTAGAACATTTGTACCAATCTCAGCTGAAGAACCGAAGGAAAAAACGTGACTAAACACTTCAAGAATATGAAGTGGATATTGCCCGACTCGTTCGATTTGCTTATCCATCAGCAGCAGAGAACATAATGGAATGTCTGGGCATCCAGGCCTTTATTGATGGCTTACGTGACCCCGATATGCAGAGGACGCTTCGCTTAGCCCATCCCAAAACATTAGTTGACGCATTGACAACTGCTCTTGAATATGAAGCAGCAACGAAGGCTTCAGGATATAACAAAATTAGGACCATCCAAGAAGAAGGTGACGAAGACAGATTTAACCACTTCGTCAGTTTAATAAAAAGTATGATGGACAAGAATCCGAGAAAGATCAGATGCTGGAATTGTGGCGAGCTAGGGCATGTACGTAGTTCGTGTAAGCGCTCCAAGACTCCTGCAAACCAAGAACCCCAGTCGCAGGAAAACTAGAACGGGTCGGCTACGAGGGGGCAGCACCGACCCATGGCTGTTCCAAAGACCCTCTCATACTGATAGCTTATCTCAGATGTCGCAACGACACTGTATATGTGGATGGCGAAGTAAATGGCAAGAGATATGCCCTGCTGGTTGACACTAGAGCAACTAGAACCATTATACGACCAGAGATAATAAACCCCAAGAAGAAGCTTCTACCAACGAGACTGCGACTGCAGAACGCCATAGACGAGAGTGCCAACGTTCACGGGGAAACACAAATCCAATTGGGAATTGGCGCAGAAAAGTTCACGCATACGGTAATCGTAGCTGACATTGAAGAAGACGTGATTCTTGGAATGGACGTGATGAATGTACATGGTTTCCAATTAGACTTTAGAAACAGAACCATTAAAGTGGGTTCCGAGGAGGTATTCCTTCATCCATATGAAGGCAGCGCGGTGTTGGCGGCTGTAGAGGAAGATACCGTTCTACCTGCACGAAGCGAAACCATGATAGTAGCACGGCTACAGGGAATCATGGAGGAAGGTACACCGGTGATCATGGAGCCAAGGAACCACGACGAAGAAGTTGGCAAAGGAGTACTAATTGGAAAAGGCTTAGTTACGTCGGCGAAGGAGATCCCAGTACGTGTGATAAACGTGAATGATTACTCAGTTACCATCAAGAAGGAAACCAGGATTGGATCCTACATACCAGTGACGTCTATAGTCCGCCAAGCAACGACCACTGACAATTCTAATGCCAGATTCGAACAGATGTTATCAGTAGCTGGTCAATATTTGGATCGAGCTGAAAAAAAGTGAATGGGAGAATTTCTCTTGCAGTATCGAGACCTATTCGTACCAAAAGGAGGAAAGACTGGTAGAATATCAGCCGTCAAACACAAAATTGATACTGGTAATGCCAAGCCAATTAGGCAATCAGCTCGACGACTACCACGAGTGAAGAGAGAGGAAGCTGAAAGAATAATTCGAGGGATGGCTGAAGAAAAAGTAATAGAACCATCTACTAGTCCATGGTGTCTCCAGTAGTGCTCGTCAAGAAAAAGGAACTACGAGAGATTCTGCGTGGATTTTCGCCAGCTTAACAACGTGACGAAGAAAGACAGCTATCCTCTGCCTCGTATTGACGATACGCTAGATACTTTGGCCGGCAGCAAACTGTTTTCCACCTTGGACCTGAAGTCTGGTTATTGGCAAGTGGAAATGGACTCAGAAGACAAAGAAAAGACTGCTTTTACCACCGGATCTGGATTATGGCAATTCAACGTCATGCCATTCGGGCTCTGTAATGCGCCTGCGACATTTGAAAGACTCATGGAAAATGTCTTAAGAGGGTTGTCTTGGAAGACATGCCTGGTCTATTTGGATGACATCGTAGTACTGGGGAAGACATTTGACGAACACTTGAAGAATTTGGAAGACGTATTCAAACGACTCCAACATCGTTTTTGTGACCAGACTTATCTAGAAAATGCCAGAACCAATTGTTTTTGTGTGTGTAAGCCGCAATCCGGAATTTTCTAGTAAAAAAGGCTTTAGTATATAAGGGACCGATCAGGAAGAGTGAGTTCAGTTGATAAAGTGATCTCGTGAAATAAATAAACCGAAATATCGATCAGTAAAGTGTTTATATAAATTAATAATTAGGTTTGTGTGCATATAAATTAAATTTAAGTGACTAGTTGAGTATATATAAATTAAGTGTTAGTGATTAGTTTAGTGTTTAAATAGATTAGTAAGTAGCCATACCGTGTGTTTAAAATTTATTCCACCCGTTTACTGTTTAAATAAATTAGGAAAACATCACAATATGATTATCGACGTACCCATAATAGTAGGAAACCGCTTTTACATTGTGTAACAATCATAAATAATATTAACTAAATTAATTGTCCCGACCCTTACTTTGTCAAATTTCTTAGAATTTTCAACTTTTTATTCAATATATTGTGGAATTATTTAGAAACAGTAAAACAAAGTAATATGAATAATATTCATTATTTCGAGAGGAGTTGCTAGATTTAAATAGATTTTATGTAGGGTCTCTTTTTGTGTAGCGACGAAAAAGATGTTATATAGTTTATTTACGATAAAAAGACGATGATGTTGCAAAACAAAATATTGTGATGTTGCCAAGCTGTAGTTTTTTCCTCCACCTAACCAAAACTAGAAAAGTCAATCTGATGTTAGATTGACAGTTCTTCTTTTCCATTGTTCCGTGCCTCGTAGGGCGTAAGTCAAAAATATTTATATAAAAATGAAAGGCTTGTATGATAGGCTTGATTAATTTAATATAAATATTTAATCATGAAAAACTATGGATAATGTATAAGAAACAGTAATCAATCATTCTATATTCGAATTAACATTTAATTATTTTACATAGAAGAAGGTTAAATGACGAGCTGTAGGACCTTATTCTATGCTCTATAGAACCATCTTCAAGAGCACTGCAAGGGTTTACGCTAAAAGGAATCAATACAAGATGTAATCATCTTCATGCAAATTTAAATATTGTTTCTTTATACAATATCTATTATATTTATTATAATATAAATAGAATGGAAAAGAAAAATATAGATACACAAAATAAAATTTTGTTACAAGATATAAAAATAAAAAATCTCCCATTTTATCAGTATTATTCATGTAGAGATACTGTGGTCGTTGTTTTAATTTGTGTATTATATTGTGTATTATAAAATAACTGTACCTATTTAATTTAACAATAGTTATTACTGATTTTGAGGAGGTGGAAATAAAGCAAATTGGATAGAAATATACAAAAAATAAAACACAAGATTTCCACTACTCCACTACAAAATCATCACTATCTTCATCGTTACTGTCAAAATTAATAATAAGTGGAAGCACATCCTGTCTATCAAATACTACTTCTCTATCCCACCCATCTTGTATAATTTTTTTAGTGTGCTCTACTGTCTTTGACCAAATATCAGGAGTCACTTTTTCTAAAGACTTTTTCCATACACCTATTGATTGTTCATCAGTTCCCACATGATCTCTATAAATTTTTTTAACTATGCCCCAAATATGTTCAATTGGGTTGAACATACAGTGGTAAGGGGGAAGTCGAAGCACTTTGTGACCATATTTTTCAGATAATATATCAGCTTCATATACTGTTGGTGGTTTATTCCTACAAAAATGCATATATTTAAACAAAAAAGTATTACCATAATATATTGAAAAATGTTCATATCAACTTACCGTTGTACTAAATTCAATAATTGTGTTTTGAGGCAAGTATTTTCAAAAGGAATATCATTTTGTATCAACCAGTTCTGTATATCAGCCTTTTTGGTAGCTGTTGTTGGTACTGTACTGTGATAACTTGCATTATTCATTACAAGTGTGGCAGGTTCTTCCAAGTTCACTAAAAGCTCGTATTCAAACCAATGCAAAAAAATTTCTAGGTTCATTTCACCGTGGTAATCACCATATTGTTTTTTGGAAGAAAAAACCAGCCCTGCTCCAGGAATAAATCCAGAAGAGGAACCAGCATGCAATACTATATATCTACAATAAGGAAATAACAAATTACTACTAGGTTTCCTAGATAGACTGAATAGCTCAAAACAACTATTAATAATTATATAGATTTAAATAAAATAGTGTGACTAGTAAATATTTGAAAAGGTCTTAAAATGGCAGGAATGTTAGTACATCATAAATTAATTGCTAAATTTTATTATTCAATTACCTTGGACCACCAATTTTGGCTTTTTTCACGCTTCTATGATTAGAATCTTGCCAATAACGTCCAACAGTACCGTCTTTAAATATACAGGTCACATCCAAAAACACAAATTGATATAAACCTTTCTTCCCTTTTTATCTTGACATATTCATGTAGAAAATGTGCACGTTTTAATGTATTAGTGGCAACTCCATTAAACCACGACGAGGATCATCTTTTTGGTATTTGAATCCAATATTTTTCACTATCTTCCAGAGTGATGTTAAACAACCATTAAAGAGTTCACGCTCCTGGAGTTTGTCTCTTAAAGTTTTCAAGGTTATGTATTCTTCTGAAAAAATATTGTATTAGTTAATTGTGAATAAAATGAAACAGTAAATTCAATATACTCACTGTTTCCATACATTTCGTATATAACATTTCGGAAAGCATATTGATCAAAGTTATCAATTTCAACAGTAGGTTTTATGCGTTGTCTCTTTTTAGGTGGGCTTTTAGGCTGTTTACCTCTATTATGCTTGGCGGCAATACGGTTAACAGTGGTAACGCTAAGTTGTAAAGCTGCAACTCTCTACAATATATTTACTTCGATTTATGAAAGAATAATATACTATCAAGTTTAATTGACCTAACCTAACATTAAAAGCATTTAATCATTTACATTTAAATATGTAACAATAATATTAATAATGATGAATACAAATAGCTATTACAGCAGTAAGCGGAAGGAGCGGCCCCCCATTTCGGCATTCTCGTTCAAAATAGCTCAACAAAGATGTTACCATCTCCTGGCATTTTCTGTTCAGCTGCTTTGGCATTTTATTAACCACACACTGCAGATTTGCCTAAATAATTAGTTATGAAAATAACTTTTTTTTAATCTTAAAGAAGCAATGAATTTAAAAGCACCAAAAAAACTTGTAAATATTAGACGATGATCGAATGTCAATAAACGTCAAAACAAACTGGGGAATTTTACCAGTTGATTTGACAACGTCTTGAAGTTTTGCCAACCCGTTAGCTGTAAATTGCCCTGGCTGTTGAGGGTAAATTGTATTCACGGTTGGTAAATTAATATTTATTCTGATAAGCAGGAAAGTAACTAAAAATGACATCATCGTCTTTATATCGTAAATAAAATATAGCTATATTAGCGTTTACTGATATGGCTTGTCTCTCCATTTTCCATAATAGTACCATTGTATCAAGATAGCCCTATCCTCATACAATGATAGTACTTATATTACATAACAAGAGTTGTAAGTAGCATATTACGTACGAGTGCAAACATTACCGAGTAGGTAATATACTTACAACTCGAGTTAAGTACTATATACTTTATCTACGCATTAACGAAAATAACATATTTTTCTAAATATAAATTTTAAACACTGACATTTAAATAGTGATTGACGGTTTTCATTAATTTCATATTATCTAATGACAAGTTTGAAAGTGTTGTACCTTGTACCTATGTTGTATAAATCAATTTATTTGCACTTTGTTATTTATAAATACCAACCACTAAAATATGTTTAAAATTCTACCTTCATTACTCAATAGAAATAATTGTCCATTATAATTGATTGAAAACTAAATTCAAATTATTCGAACATTTACATAGGCAAACAAACATTACACATATTTATGCAGTATAATAATTATTATTTATAACAGTTGTATTATTATTTAATTATCAACTGACTGACATTTGTGTCAAACTTTCTTAGCAGACTCCAATTATATAACTTAATGTGTGTTGCCTAAATTCACTAAATTAGCATTATTATTATATTAATCTTTTAAATAAAAATGTAAATAAATTAATGTTTTTGATAATCTTAATGTCTTAATAAATATCCTAAGACAATAATAATTCGGAAATTAACGTTTTCTTGCGATGTGGTCCATTACTCGTAGCACAAGTCGTACATTTCTTACACCAGTCCTTCACATCGTCAGAGCTGTTCATTCAATAAAACCTCTCACGGACTCACTCCCAGATGACCTCCCGATGGACTGTCGTGTAAATTCTTCAGTACCTCAGCTACTCTCGTCCTCGGGATTACTAGCTGTCTCCTCATCTCGGAACCGTCAGCGATTTCAAGAACTCTTTTTAACAGCCTTTCTTCCAGGACAAGGGAGTCCTACTGAGCTCAATATGCCTTGAGTGTAGGTGAAAGTCTTGACACTTCTTGCCATGTAGGTCGTCGATTTCCTTCCTTCCATTGTCGAATCTTTTTTAGGCGAGGATCATTCTCCTGGTCTTCTCTGATCCTGGTGGATGATCATTTTTCGTTGACTACAGTAGTTCTTGAAACTGCAGCTTCCCTAGATTCCGCCTTGTTGCAGTGGGAGCAGTCTGTTGGGCACGGCAGTCTGGACAGGGAGTCGGCATTTCGGTGACTCACACCGATGTTCGATATTGAAATCGTACTCTTGAAGTCGTTTATTCCTTCTAACGATCTGGCCCTCGGGATTTTTGAGCTGCATTAACCACTTGATTGCTGCGTGATCAGTCCGAATTAAAAACTTCCTTCCATAAAGATACTGGTAAAAGAGTTCCACGGACTTCACTACCGCCAAAAGCTCTCTACTTGTAATGCAGCAGTTTCGTTCTGGTTTGGAGAGGACTTTACTGAAATATCCCAGCACTCTTTCTTGCCCTCCTTGGATCTGTGAGAGCACTCCTCCAATTCCTACATTGCTTGCGTCAGTATGAAGAATGGAGTCTCTCTCTGGTAATAGATATCCTAATATCGGCGCCATGATGAAATGCCTCTTCAAGGTTTCAAAAGCCGATTGATAGTCTTCGTCCCATTGGAAAGCTCTTGTTTCTTCAGTGAGTCGAGTAAGGGGCTTGGCAATATATCCAAACTTCCTGATAAACCTACTATAGTATGTGCAAAGTCCAAGGAAGTTCCTAATTTGAAGTTTGTTGGTTGGTTGTGGCCATTGCTGAATAGAAGAAATTTTCTCTGGATCCACCGCCACTCCTTCATTGCTCACTATATGACCTAGATAGTTGACTCGGTTTTATAACAGCTGACATTTCTTCTGATTTAACATGAGCTGGGCAGCTTGGAGTCGTTTGAATACGTCTTCCAAATTCTTCAGGTGTTCGTCAAATGTCTTCCCCAGCACTACGATGTCGTCCAAATAGACCAGGCATGTCTTCCAAGACAACCCTCTCAAGACATTTTCAAATGTCGCGGGCACATTACAGAGCTCGAATGGCATGACGTTGAATTTCCATAATCCAGATCCGGTGGTAAAACTAGTCTTCTCTTTGTCTTCTGGGTCCATTTCTACTTGCCAATAACCAGGACTTCAGGTCCAAGGTGGAAAACAGTTTGCTGCCGACCAAAGTATCTAGCGTATCGTCGATTCGAGGCAGAGAATAGCTGTCTTTTTTCGTCACGTTGTTTAGTTGGCGATAATCCACGCAGAATCTCGTAGTTCCATCCTTTTTCTTGACGAGCACTACTGGAGACACCCCTGGACTGGTGGATGGTTCTATTACTTTTTCTTCTGCCATCTCTCGAATTATTCTTTCAGCTTTCTCTCTCTTCGCTCGTGGTAGTATTCGCACTGATTGCCTAATTGGCTTAGCATTACCAGTATCGATTTTGTGTTTGACGCCTGATGTTCTACCATTGTTCCCTCCTTTTGGTACAAATAGGTCTCGATACTGCAAGAGAAATCCTCTTTTTTTCCTTTTATCGGCTTGATTTAGGGATTGACCAGCTATTGATAACATCTGTTCGAATCTGGCATTGGAATTGTCAGTTGCCGTTTTTTGGCAAATTATAGACATCATAGGTACGCAGGATCCAATCTTGGTTTCCTTCTTGATGGTAATCGTTCACGTTTATTATTGGTACTGGAATCTCCTTCGCCGACGTAACCAATCCTTTTCCAATTAGTACTCCTTTGCCAACCTCTTCGTCGTGGTTTCTTGGCTCCATCATAACCGGTGTACCTTCCTCCATGATTCCTTGTAGCCTTGCTACTATCATGGCTTCGCGTCGTACAGGTAGAACGGTATCTTCCTGTACAGCTGCCAATACCGTGCTACCTTCATATGGATGAAGGAATACGTCCTCGGAATCCGGTGTACCTTCCTCCATGATTCCTTGTAGCCTTGTTACTATTATGGCTTCGCTTCGTACAGGTAGAACAGTATCTTCCTGTGCAGCTGCCAATACCGTGCTGCCTTCATATGGGTGAAGGAATACCTCCTCGGAATCCACTTTGATGGTCCTGTTTCTAAAGTCCAATTGGAAACCATGTAGATTCATTACGTCCATTCCCAGAATCAGGTCTTCTTCGATATCACCTACGATTACCGTATGCGTGAACTTTTCTGCGCCAATTCCCAATTGGATTTGTGTCTCCCCATGAACGCTGTCATTCTCACCTATCGCGGTCCGCAGTCGCAGTCTCCTTGGTAAAAGTTTCTTCTTGGAGTTTATTATCTCTTGTCATACATTGGTTCTAATTGCTCCAGTGTTAACCAGCAGAGTATATTTCGTGCCATTCACTTCGCCATCCACATATATACTGTTGTTGCTACATCTGTGAGAAGCTATCAGTATGAGAGGGTCTTTGGAACGATCATGGGTCGGTGCTGCCTCCTTGTAGCCGACCCGTTCTAGTTTTCCTGTGACTGGGGTTCTTGGTTTGCAGGAGTCCTGGGGCGCTTACATGAAATGCGTACATGCCCTAGCTGGCCACAATTCCAGCATCTGATCTTTCTCGGTTTTTTGTCCATCATACTTTTTATCAAACTAACGATCTGGTCAAATCTGTCCTCGTCGACTTCTTCTCGGTTGGTCCTAACTCTGTTATAACCCGAAGCTTTCGTTGCTGCTTCATATTCAAGTGCAGCTGTCAATGCGTCAAGTAATGTATTGGGATGCGCTTAACGAAGCGTCCTCTGAATATCGGGGTCACGTAAGCCATCAATAAACGCCTGGATGCCCAGACATTTCATCATGTTCTCTGGTGCTGGTGGATAAGCGAGTCGAACTAGTCGGGCAATGTCCACTTCATACTCTTGAAGGGCTTCGTCACGTTTCTGCCTTCGGTTCTTCAGCTGGGATTGGTACAAATGTTCTAGATGTTCGTGATCATATCGCATGTCCAACCTCTTCTTAAGCTGCTCGAAGTCATCCGTTTCTTTTAGAGGTATCGTCTAAGGCATCTCCCCGAAGCGCGATGGTTTAGTGCCTTCTCTCTGTCGGGCCAATTGTTCACTGTAGCGGCTGTTTCAAACTGTTCCACATAATTGGACCACGATGTCTTTCTGTCGAACATTGGAGCCTCGACTCGGTCAAAACTGCCAATAACTTAGGGTGTGTTTCTGGCTTGCAAGGTTTTGTTTGCCCGGTCTTCTTTTCTTCCTCTGGCGAGCCTCGTGTTATTGTAAATATCAGAATAGTTAGTCAGTAGTAGTATTTCTTGAATTTTGATAACCTAAAATTTTACTCACCTTATTGGAAGGAAACGTTTCCAAGTTTTGCAATTAGGTACTTTGAGTTTGTTTCTGTGTATATAGTGACAATATGAATAGTTTTAATGAGAATATAATACTTTGATTCATTAAAAAATATGTAATCGCATTATAGATGTTGTTTATTTTAAGAGACAAATGGCAATTAACATTAAATCCAACACACAGAAATACACTATTCATAAAATATTTTGATTTGATGTATGCAACTGACTTTTCTTATGTCTATAGGCATTTTTTCTTGAAAAACTGTTTTGAAACAGTTTCGAACTGTATTAAAACGGTCCATTTTCTTGGTCCGTTAATGACGTCAGGAATCAAACTGTTTGTTAGCGTTTCGAAACGTTCTCCAAGACCGTTTTAAGCTGTCAGCAGTGTCATTACTGTCATTTTCGTTTATGTTTTTATAGGAAACAAAGGGAATTTCAGTTTTTTATTCACATTTATAGCTCCGATTTTTTAATTTATTGTGTTCTACAATGGAAGAAATGGTGAAAATCACTTTGGGTGAATATGAAATAACAGTGGATAAATCTACCGCTGATTATTTAGAGAGTGGTGCTTTGTTTATTAAACAACAGTAGATATTCCATCTTTACGTAAACTAATTAACCAATAACCAACGAATTCCGGCTAATAACTAATACTGAAATCGAAACGACAAAAAAATGTCTGCTAAGCTATGTTCAAAAACAAACAGAAGCTAGCAGGGCAGCTGACAGATAGATACTGATCACGTGACGCTTTAAACGTTTCATTTTTGCGATCGCCACTACTGAATACGTCACGCCGAAACTGTTTTAAAACGGTCTTCGAAACTGTTTCGTCAAGAAAAAATGCTTTATGTTTTGAATATCTTCCAGATTTATGGAATAAATGATCTTGTTATTGTTTTGTTTCTCGAAATGTTTTATCTCATTTAAAATAAAATTATAATTTATAATAAAAATAAATTTGGAGCTATGCAACCAAAATAACTTACATGATTATAAGTTCATCTAATTTCTGTTTTGAAACTAATCGCCCTGGGATAAGATTCTTATGTGTTCATAAATATTGAAGGAAAGGAAACTTAAGAATAAAATAGGGAAGAAAATAAAATAATTTATTCATATGAGCAAATCATCTCAAACAATAAAATATTAATATTAAATAACAAAATAAATTGGCGCTTAAAACAATAAGGAAAATAACAATTAAATAAAAGGTTTTAATAGTAAATAAATAAAGAACACTTAATTAGATTATAAATAGAAAAGTAAAAACCAAAATAAAATAAAAATAAACGTATCATCAAAATAACATAAATTATAATAAAAATTGGCGCTCCCAACGTAGGGCAAATAAAAATCATAATAACATATACAGTTGAATTATTGAATCTTTACCTGTGCGTCATCAATATCTGATAACATAAAACCAACAAATGTCGAATTATTTTGTTCTGTTCTTCACTATTAATAGAAAGATATGCCACTTAATAATGATGTCGGTTATGTTATCAGATATTAATGACGCAAGGGTAGAAATCCAATAAGTCAACATTATGTATGTGTTATAACGGAATTTGTAAGCACGATAGAGGGCGTATTTTTCGACGGATCGAAACCAAACTCGCTACAAGAATCGTATTTCCTTTGTTTTTCATTTGACGCAAAAAAGTTTTTCATAGACCTTAACACGTTCTAGAACTTTTGTGCTTAATATTTTTCTCTAAAACGTACATTAAAACATTTATTCAAGAAAATTCACAAATTTACCAGAATTTTTTTTAAATCTTTTGTTTTTGATTTGATGCCAGAATGTTACTTTGGTTTTTTGTACATCTCAAAACATTCTTTAACTTTAGTATATATTTTTTTTTATTTGATGTAAAAATGCTACTTGAAATTTTTTCTTTTTGATTCTATACAAAAATGTTACTTGAAGTAAGCTTGTCCAATTGGTCTTGTGCCATTGGATTTTTTTTATTATAATGATGTTTGCCTTTTGAGGTATACAGTTTAGAGTTCGAATCAGTTAGCCTTGTATTTGTAGCAAAATCTCGACCCCGTGAAGGATTGTTTACAGTATTTTGTATTTTATGGTTGTAGCTGTTTATAATGTATAATTGAATTTAATGTTTCGAATATTTTTTAGGAACCGGAGCCTGCTGATAAATGGGCCGGAGAGTTAATAGCTAATAAAACCTACAGATGCGCATGCTATTTTCCATTCATGGGACTGAGAGGCGTGATGGGTATTTATTTAGTAATAATTATTTTGTATCAATTAGACATTTTCGCAGTTTTATCATATCGTTCTTAGTGTGAGACAAAGGGAGAAAGAAACAGAAATAAGTGGTCAACAGAAAGAACAGAAGAAAACTTCGGAATATATAGTAAAATAAAAAAGAAGAAACCAAAACTGATCAAAGAGAAAAATTCAAACGGGTAGAGTGGACGAAATAGAAGGCAATATGAATAAAACGAAAAAGAACAGCGCATAAAATAGCAGGAACCAACAAACACCATAACCAACATAAGTAGAAACATATGGCTAGAGTTCGTAAAAAAAATTCAATAACGTATGAGAGCATATAGACAGAAGAAAAAATCATACATACCACGTAAGATGAGATGATAAAAGAGCCTACAGTAGAAGTATTCATGATAATATATTATATAAAAACGTTGATTTACTCCATCCTGTATGTATCTCTAACTGATTTTTCCTCTGTTCTAGTTCTCTTAAACTGTATACGTTGTCATTTATCAGTAATGTATTATCCATTAACTTAAGGTTGGCTCCACTTTCTCTCGCTTTGGTCATATATCTTATTAGCTGTTTCAGTATGTCTTTTGGGTAGTCTTCATTAATGTATATATTTGTTCCATTTAATTTATTCG
This sequence comes from Galeruca laticollis, assembly GCA_963921935.1. Classification (NCBI taxonomy): domain Eukaryota; kingdom Metazoa; phylum Arthropoda; class Insecta; order Coleoptera; family Chrysomelidae; genus Galeruca; species Galeruca laticollis. Next base: position 209,855,081 of record OY998176.1, on the reverse strand, counting down.
TTATTTTCAAAGTTTCTACTTTCTTGTTCAAGTCTTTAATCATTATTAGTACTGGCCTATTTTTGTTACTGTTTGCTTATTAGCTCTAATACAGAGGTATCAATCTCATCAAATATTGATGTAGGTATTTTAATTAGTGTTTTTAAATGAAACTCAAGGTCTCTAGTTAATTCCACAATATAATACAAGTTATTGAAAATTCTAAAAAATTGACAATTGTTTCGAAAAATCAATATCATCGTCAGAATGACAGAAGTTACATTTCATTTTATGCCTACCTGATGTTTAGTAGTTAATTTTGGCTAGACCAAGAAGTAACCTAACTTGTGATTGGCTTAATATATGTTTATAGAAAAAAGAAGATGTGATATTACAAATATTGAAGCTTAGATATTATTAGCCCTATGGTGATATCCTGGATATCATTTTTCCAATTAAGATCAGTATAACTGTGCAATGATATAGAAAACCAGGAAAACTATATCTGCTGATCTTTACAATTATCACTTAAGAAGACAGTTTATTAGTGGAGAATTCCCTAGATTTAACTGTTCATTGACAACTTCATATTGTGGGTTTCTTAAATGTCTTCTAATTTCCAATTCTTCGAGGAAATCCAGTTCTTGTTTCTTTTCACAAATATGCAGTACTTCTAGTTCTGTGTTAGGTGTCAATGAATGATTGGTGTCAAGTAGATGTTTTGCGTAGTGGGATTTATCTGGTTGTTTTAATCTGTATGCTCGTAAGTGCTCACTGTATCGTACTTCAAAATTCCTAAGGGTCTGACCCAAATAGACAGCATTACATTCTGGACATTTGAGTTTATATATACCTGACTTCTTTAATAGTGGTATTTTTGTTTTTACATTTAACAATTTTGTACTAACGTTACTTTCTGTTTTAAAAGAAATTGTTGTATTCGTTGCTGAAGATATTATCTTTGAAATATTATTAGAAATATTTCCTGCATATGTGATGGTTTTATAAGTTTTAATTTCATCAGCTTGTTTAGGATATATTAGTTGTAATGCCACTTTTTTCTCTTTTTTACTAATTAGCCTATTTATCATATCTAATAGATAACCGTTAGATGTTGCTATTTGTCTAATTGTATTAATCTCTCTATCAAAATTACATTTGTTCATAGGAACTGAAAAAGCTCTATGTATCATTGAATTATATGCCGCTAGTCTGTGTGAGACAGGGTGATTAGAATTGAATGGAATTGTCACATCAGTCTGTGTTGGTTTTCGGTAAATTGAATAATCAAGTACATTATTAACTCTTTGAATTTTTAAATCAAGAAAATTGATTGAGCTATTTTCTTCAATTTCCAATGTAAATTTAATTTTCGGGTGTAAATTATTGATGTGGTTGAAAAATACATCTAATTGTCGTTCACTACCCATAAAACAAGCTAATATGTCATCTACATATCTATACCAAAATAAAATATTTTTCGAAATATTACTTTCAAAGATCTTTCTTTCTAAATTGCCCATAAAAATGTTTGCTAAAATAGGTGATATAGGGCTTCCCATTGGTAAACCTTCATTTTGAATATATATCTTATTGTTAAAAGTGAAATAATTCTGATTAATGCATACATCAAATAAATTAAGTATATCTGATATTATTCCTGGATTAATATTTTTATCTTCTAGTAATTTTCTTACAAGTATTAGACATTCTTTAGGCATATAATTCAATGATACATAGAGCTTTTTCAGTTCCTATGAACAAATGTAATTTTGCTAGAGAGATTAATACAATTAGACAAATAGCAACATCTAACGGTTATCCATTAGATATGATAAATAGGCTAATTAGTAAAAAAGAGAAAAGAGTGGCATTACAACTAATATATCCTAAACAAGCTGATGAAATTAAAACTTATAAAACCATCACATATGCAGGAAATATTTCTAATAATATTTCAAAGATAATATCTTCAGCAACGAATACAACAATTTCTTTTAAAACAGAAAGTAACGTTAGTACAAAATTGTTAAATGTAAAAACAAAAATACCACTATTAAAGAAGTCAGGTATATATAAACTCAAATGTCCAGAATGTAATGCTGTCTATTTGGGTCAGACCCTTAGGAATTTTGAAGTACGATACAGTGAGCACTTACGAGCATACAGATTAAAACAACCAGATAAATCCCACTACGCAAAACATCTACTTGACACCAATCATTCATTGACACCTAACACAGAACTAGAAGTACTGCATATTTGTGAAAAGAAACAAGAACTGGATTTCCTTGAAGAACTGGAAATTAGAAGACATTTAAGAAACCCACAATATGAAGTTGTCAATGAACAGTTAAATCTAGGGAATTCTCCACTAATAAACTGTCTTCTTAAGTGATAATTGTAAAGATCAGCAGATATAGTTTTCCTGGTTTTCTATATCATTGCACAGTTATACTGATCTTAATTGGAAAAATGATATCCAGGATATCACCATAGGGCTAATAATATCTAAGCTTCAATATTTGTAATATCACATCTTCTTTTTTCTATAAACATATATTAAGCCAATCACAAGTTAGGTTACTTCTTGGTCTAGCCAAAATTAACTACTAAACATCAGGTAGGCATAAAATGAAATGTAACTTCTGTCATTCTGACGATGATATTGATTTATCGAAACAATTGTCAATTTTTTAGAATTTTCAATAACTTGTATTATATTGTGGAATTAACTAGAGACCTTGAGTTTCATTCAAAAACACTAATATGAGCATATTCCACGAAGTAAGGGTCGAGACAGTCAATTTCATTTAGGTATTTTAATACTACAATTTAGCGCTTGAAATGACCTAGAGGTTTTATCCCTTATTTTATCAAAATAATTTTTACAACTTTCTTGCAGTATTATAACTTTATTCCAGTTTCCACTTATTAACTTTATTATTGTAAAGAATTACTATATTATTAACTATTGATTTTAACTTATCTTCAAATTCTTCCCAAGTAATTGACATTATATTACAATACGTTCATAAAAATTGATTGTATAGGTACTTATAATTTTATACGCTTAAATTTCCCGACGTCTTCTGAACTCCTATGCTTCTTCTGATGTCTCTCTTCAAGGCTCTACGGTGTTTCTTCCACACGTACCATATGAATTTCAAGATGAATGCTACTGTTATCACACACAATAATACCATTATTTGAGTTGTGAAACTCTTGTGCTGCACTATGAAATCGTTATTGACCGTACCAGTTTCCTGGACTTCTTGCCTGGTCGCTGTGCCGCCCATGTTTCTGCTTCACTAAGTTCCAAAATTCAAGTAAAAGACCATATACTTGTTCCGTTCGGCTGCGTATTACCGTTTATTTACGCCAAACAATTACCACTTATTTCCATTAAATATTACCCATTGTTCGCAGGATCCATATTACCATCATTTTTCATTAAATATTACCATTTGTTCGAAGGATCACCATGTGGTGATTGGAAGTAAGCGTTCCACTTGTTAAGCCATTTGACACCCACACCCTTAATGTGGGAATACATTTACCTCTAATCAGTGGAAAATAAATAATACCATATGTTTGTGTATTTGTCGCGTACAATTATAAACGTGTTATTACTAATATTTAATCGTATTTCTAAAGATTCGTGGTTTAATTCTTACTAACTAAATCTTCCTAAATTTATTGGTGACTTTACGGTTCAACAACCACCACAACGACACATGGTGGACAACGTAGGTTGACTTTAGGGCATTTACGTAGGATTTCATCCGTATCCTCTCTCCTTCATAATGCCGTTTGTTCGACTTCAATCTGATCAATAATAACAGAGATATATGCTAGAGCCCATATGGTATCTCTATGACTACATCCTGTATATAAAAAAATGATCTTATATTACCTATAACAATGCCGGTTGTTCGATGAAAATCTGATTAATAATAACAGAGATATATGCTAGAGCCCATATGGCATCTTTATGACTACATCCTGTACAATGATCGAACCTGTCTCAGTCCAATGACATGCGCGTAGCAACAGTGGAGTTAATGACCTCACATCCGTAATGCCATAGGCGGTTGTTGATCTTTTACCTCGGTTTGATCAAAAAAGTTTAGAATCGATCATGGCGTTTTCCCATGCTATTTTACATCATGAATGAGCCAGAATCCGCCTAGCTTATCTACTAAGGAAAAGGCGGGAGAAAAATCTCATGGCAGCGGAATCTGCTAACTTGGTTTGGGAAAACCTCAACAGAATTGTTTCGAGCACCTACAAACAAAGTCATGATTGCCAATACGATTGTCAACGTCCGAAACGGATAGGTGCCTGAAGAAGAAGAAGATGATTATATCTCTCGACTGGAGACCCGCTTTTCTGCCCTTTTCCTAACTTGGTCTGTTTCTGTCCTGTTCTTGCCGTTTATTCTGGCTTTATAGACTTTCTTTGTTATTCTATTTTCTTGCATTCTATCTACATGACCCAACCAGCTTAGCTGGCTTTCTCTAATAATCGAGTCTATGCGTTTTATCTTTAATTCTGCCACAGTTCTAATTCGGTCTTTTCTTGTGATTCCTTTAATTTTTCTTAAGAATCTCAATTCAGTGGCGTTTATTTTACTTTTATTAGGATGTGTTGGGCTACAGGATTAACTGTCCTATATTATTGATATCCTAATCACTTTTTTGTACACTTGTGTTTTTATTTCATATTTATTTCCAAAAAATTGTAGATATCAAAGTCTCCCAGCTTTCTCGATTCTGTGTTTTTGTTTCTTCACCTATTTTTCCTAATTCCTCTATGAATGTACCTAGTCTTAGATTTTTATCTTGTGTCTTTTCTCTTCGAAAACAGAAGCATGGTTTTACTTTTCTCGATGTTGATTTCCATATTTATTTTCTTTACTTCTTCTTGGTACATATTTATATTATGTTGTAGTCTGTCTTGGGATTCGGCAAGGTAGGGATAGCGAGAGATCGTCAACCCCTCATTCGCATAATAGGTAGTAACAAGGATGGCTACACAGGATAGACAAAAAAACTATACGACGCAAGAGCACAAGAGGGCAATAGGAGAGCAAAACCTGGCAAAACGAAATGAAGCAGATAGTATAAGAAAGAGATAGATATCCATTGGAATGGAAGAAAATAATCCATCCAACCTCACAGTCTTAAACCCAACCATAAAAAGAATAAGTAAAGTAGAAACGGAAAAGCTTCAGGTTGATTCATAATATAAGAAGAAATAGGAGAATATAAAAATTGGCCGGCCAGCCAGAAAAACTAATCAAAATGACATTGCAACTGAAAGTACAAATAAAGGGAGAGGGACTTTTCACAGCTTCATTCGACATATCGCTAGGCGTCATAAGAAAATGTGTAGTAGAACTTGTTCTATTTTAATTTTACACCAAATGGGATATTTACTAATTAGTACTACATGACATAATTGTTAACATTATCGAATCGAAGAAAATATGATAATTTTTTGTAACCATTTGTTTCAAATAATTTCAGGAGTTGAAGATTGCTTGTATGCTTATGTGTATGTACCTCTGAAGAAAATTATGGGAGACGAAAACTTGAATGTAATTATTCACATACACGGTGGAGCATTTATGCTTGGTTCTCCTGCCCTTATAGCTGGACCTGATTATTTGATGGATAAGGATGTTATTTATGTTTCATTCAATTACCGTCTGGCAATTTTAGGTACGTTATACATTGATTTCATGTTTCGATTGAGTGAGAAGAAATGGATAGTTGTGTTAGTTGGCGGAAGCTGTAGGTACTAAGAAAAAATAATTACTATGAACAATTGATGGACGAGATTAACAGACAAAAAAATGTCTTTTCCCATTATTTATACACCAATTATCAAATTACTTCAATGAACATAAACTTACAATCACAATTACAGAAAATATCAAAATATTTCAGTAGACTAAAATAAAAAAAAAACGAACAAAGAAAAAAGTAAAATTATGTATTAAGCTCCTTCTAATATTTGTGATACTGTTTACATAGTATAAACATCACAATATTTGAAAAATAGATTAAACCGCTATCACTACACTAAAAAAAATTGCATCAAATAATCATGAAATAACTAAAAAAAACATTCATTTATTTCGAATCGAATACAAACAAATTTCAGAAATAGTTTGTGCATACGTAATAATGAGAAAGCTATTAATAATAAAAAAAATCTAAAAAATTCAAGCATAATATATAATTCCATGTAAAGGATGTTGTGTTATTTTTTTATTTCACTTTAGCAGCGATCTTCTCATGAGAAAAACTCCTTTTTTTGCCTTAGAACTATAGGCCATCGATTTTCTAATCTACCGTTGTTTGTCTTTTTGGATAGCCGCTGTAGTAGTTGTTTGCGTGACTTTCTAATTTTTTGTTAGGTTAGGTTAGGTATTCATGGAACATTGTAGATACTACTAACCCCTGAATATTTAAGAGACATTATCAAACAAACTCTGACCGTTTTTGGAAAGAATAAACAACTACTTTCACGGCTTTATGTGGCGAAAAATATTGAATTACATCTACCTTGAAAAATGTGACGGTGGTCAGATTTATTGTCGTTCAGAATTATTAATTAAATTAATAGTTTTTTCCCATTTTATTTTCTTTAACGAAGGGGAGTATTTTTAGTGCTTCCGCTAAAGTCAGCGATTCCGTAAACTATTTGATGTTTTATGCTTATGTCAATTTTTTTAATTTATGGTTATATGCAATGTTTTTGGAGTGACTTATCATCTGATCTCTTCTTTTTCAATATCAATTACTACTGTTATTGATTAAGCCATGTTTCTCTTTGTGAATATTTGCAGTACTTTCTGTATATGAGAGTAGTGAATAGAGAAGTTATAAATAGGACAGCCGTTGCTACAGGGAATCAGAACAAGATACAAACAAACCAAACAACATCATATTTTGACCATGTAATTTTTTTTATAATTTTGTTTTAAAATCAACTTAAAAAACTAATAATGTTCATTTTAGCTTAGTGATCAGCCCACATCGACCACTAAACCTATAGTTAGTCTAACGTATAATGATATGTGATAGTTATCTGTTAGAATCTAAGGCTATCCGGAAGTTAGTTAAGTTTGTATATAATAGAAAGATGTGTGGTAGTTATTTAGCAAGTGCCCCTCGTGTATACTTCTCAAACCATCGAACCATTAATCTTCTGGAAACACTTACCATTATTCATTGGGGTTAAATAAATACCATCGTTTATCAAAACTCACTGGGACAATATATTCAAAACTACGTATACAATTTACTGACCACGTATAACATACACTATAAACATTTGTACTAATAATTATAAAGATAAATGAACTCTCTCTTTATATAGGAACTTCTATAAATGTATTGTTAGATCAACACAGTCGATGATCTTTCCGCCGACCTTGTTGACACATTATTTATTTACAAAACAATCGTGATTCCTTGATATGCTACTAACCTTACTACACCTTGTCAGTGACCTTCAAGTTCACTGGCCGCTAGCAATATTTGGAATTAATATAAAATTAAATCTAATAGTGTCTTTTGGGATCATCACATCACCCCCTTTAGGAAGAGAAAAAAAAAAGATCTGTGGCACTCGGAGACTGCCGCGGTAAAGCTATTGCATATAGTTTTACACTTTGATGTTCACAATTTCTTTTTCTTTTTAGCTCGCACGATGTACATTTATATAGATATAATATCATATATACTTTCTCTGCGCGGAATTAATGTGTATTACCTATACATAAAAAGTGTGTGTGTGTGTGTGTGTATAAAAATGGCTACTTTTAATATCGCTCATTTCAATATTGAAAATTTTGGTTATCTTTATAGCAGAATTATATATAAATTAACAAAACACAAAATAATACTGCATTTGTGATAGTAATAATAAAATGTATGTATATAGAGTACTCACTCATTTTCTTTCACCATTTTTTAGTGACTTTCTTCATTAATAAACGCACTTTGTTTATTCATATTTAAAACACTTTGTACACAAATGATACGAGTACAGATATTCACTGTTGTACATAGACGATAAATACCTATACACCTATGGCAAAACTAAAAAGTATCACCGCTGTGCCGGTCGGAGTGGGGGGTGTTTTCGTTACGGAATTTCTGGATTCGGTCTCCACGCTCAAGGCCCGCGATAGAAGCTATGCAATAGCTTAAAAATTATCCCTGATAAATTTTCGATACTATTTATAACGTTAACGATTCTTGCATTGTTTGTTTATTACACTGATTGTCTTGCTTCTAAACACTGCTTGTTTGTTTACTATCTCACCTCACTTGATTATAAATATTTTCGTTATAGTATTTATACAATCTATTTTTATCAACGATTTGTTTTTTATTGTTTTGAGATATAATCTCACAGTTCACTCCTTTTACTGCCGTTATTTTGAATGGGCCTAAATAATATGGATCGAACTTATTTCTTTCCCATTTTCCAGAATTACCAATCCCCTACCCTAAAGTTTACGGGTGACGATTCCTTTTCGCTTTTATTTACTCTACGTAGCTTATTTTTTATCAAAAACTGCTTGGCTCGTTCATGCGCGTACTGTAACTTATATTTCAATTCCACGTTTAAAAATTCTGGCGAGTTGGGTTTTCTACTGTATAAAAACTGAAATGGAGTGTATCCGTGATACGTGTTTAGTGTTGTATTATAACAATATGCAAACGTTTTTACAAATTCAGACCAGTTATCTCTAGATTCTTTAATAAAGTTTCTTATGTATTCATTAAACGTTCAGTGTAATTTTTCACAACTGCCTATATTGTTTTGTGGTGATATGTCTTTGAGAAATTGTGTTTTATTTTTAAAAGGTCCGCTAAGTTCTTCATTATTTCGTTCTTATATTCTGTTCCTTGATCCGTTCTTATTTCTTTCATCAAACCATAGTTTGGTATAAAGTTGTCAAATATAGCTTTTGCTAATGTGGCTGCCTCTTTGTTAACGAACGGTATCATGACCGCGTATTTTGTTAATTCGGATAATATGTGATACAATATCGGTTCCCATTGTTACGTTCTACAAAAGGACCTACTGTTTCTATATAAATGATATTAAACGATTTTATAGCTGTGTCCGTGATGACAAATTTCTCTATTTGACTGGGTTTTGCTTTATTAACTTGACATTCGTGGCAATTCTTTACATACTTCCGTACATCTTTCTCCATGTTTTTCCATCTAAAATTTGCTCTCAGTTTTTTTAATAATCTATTGCTTCCTACATATCCTTCAAACATTGGATCGTTGTGATATCTTTCGAGAATCTTATGAATCTCTTCTTTCTGCTGTACCGGTTTTGGTACTTCGTATATACAACCTTTTATTCCCTTCTTCTGTAAATTCTTCTTTGGTGCGCTTTTTGAATATATAATCATTTGCATGTATCTTCAATCTTTTTACTTCAAATTTTACCGAAAGCTCCTCAAGCTTTTCCAACGTTAGTCGAAGTTGTGTATTCTGGTAAATAAGGATTCACTAAATTTCAATTTATTTTTGATCCAAATGCTCATCCTTAGCAATATACGGTTATTTTCAAAGTGTAAAATTGGTAATTTATGTGCCTCTAGATTAATTAAAACTTTCATTACTGAAGGTTTTTCTATTCGTTCTTCCTCTGTTTCCTCTTTATTCTTTAGATCCTTTCCTGGCCGGGCGTTTTCCTTGCGCTCGACTTTATTTACCTTTTAGTTGATTAAAACTTTTATCGCTGAAAATTTTATCCAAAGTTTTCGGATTAGTTTCGTTATTTTCCTTATATGTTGATTTATTCCATCCTGTATGTATTTCTAATTGATTCTTCCTTTCTTCTAGTTCTTTTAGGCTATATACGTTATCATTTATGTAATAAATCGGCTATTTATTCCATGGTATATGAATCGGTTTTATTCCTTTTTTCAATTGTAACGACCTAAAGGGTCTTATTGTACACTCTTATCCTTGAAATTTTTGCAACGTGCTGCCACCAGTGCCTTACGGCACAAATTTAGAGCCAGGAATCCCCCAGTGGGTAACCCCGGTGGAGGTGGTTTCCTGGCACGAGCGGACAAGGTCTCTGTGGGGCCTCTTGGGCTTATACAATGTGCCAAGCCTGAGTTCTAAGGCAGTTCGCGTCGACCCGTTCAAACTTGCTGGTCCGAGGGTAGGGGTTGTTGATAGAGGAAACAAACTGGGTGGATAATATGTACATATATATTACAAACAGTAATTAATTAAATCCAGTAACTCAGCCCTGGTTTGAACAAAATATAAGTTATTCGGGGGAGAATGTCCCGGTATGATACACTAGAAATTAATTAGGGAAAAACGTCTTTCATAATCTGGAAGTAGTTTCTCGTTATTATGACAAAAGTAAGAGATGTCTGGCATATGACTATCCCTGTATATGGAATGAGAAAAACAATTAATATGACTCGGCCAAAACGTCTTCCAAAATTCTGAGAGTAGTCTTTCCTGATTATGACCTATACGAAAAATATCTGGCGGATGAATATCCCTGTATTATATAAGAAAATAATTATCAAAACAAATCTTTCGAAACCTGAAGGTATAAATACGAGATTTCTTACATATGTATATCCCTGTATAATTTTTAAATTAGATCGATTTAAAATCGTACTATTTTCTAAATATGTTAGGTGAGGGGCTCAGATGTCAATAGTGCACTCAATATGACCAGAAAAATGTACCTTTTGGACACCCAGTCAAATCAAATAAAATGCCAATACAGTATTTGTTCAAAAAAAAATAACTATATGACATAGAAAAAAAACTTACGTTTTTGAAATATCATAAGTCACAACTACACAATATCACTGTTGACGTATGGCCGTCGAAGTGTCAGGCCTTACAGTACCTGAGCACTCTATGAGGGTTCCTGCCTCACTGCCTCCGTTACCAAATTTTCTGCTATTTATTTCAGAAGTTTTTTGGGATTTTTGCCCTTGTCTCATGTTTTTTATTTCCGTAATTGAAGGTTAATTTTCAATTTCTTTATACTAAGTTGCAAGGTTTGTCTATATTTTTGATAAACAAAACATGGCAAAACACACGAAGTTTTGTTCATCGACCTTGTCGAATGTGTTAAATTGTTTGTATAAATTCTTTTCTGCTGTAGGTCAACAATTGTTTTTATATTAATTAGATTCGACTTATTTTGTTATCAAGAAAATTATGTCTTTATAGGGTGTCCTTAAAATTTCCTTTGTCATATTTCGTGTTTATTACATTTATCATTAACGTATTATCGATTATCTCAGCTTTAGCTCAACTTTCTCTCGCCTTTATCATATATCTTATTAGCAGTTTTCTCTGTTCCAATATGTCTTTTGGGTAATCTTCATCAATATATATTTGTTCCTTTTAATTATTCGTTCCTTCCAAAGTTTCTACTTTCTTATTCACGTCTTTCATCATTATTAGTACTGGCCTATTTTTGTTACTCTTCTAATCTTTTACATTTAAAAATATCTGATTTAGTATCTACTGTATTATTAACCCTTTGATTACATCTTCTAATTTATTTTCTAGTTGTTTCTCATCTTCTTCGTTGCCTTCCTCTATACCATGTATTATCAAATTCTTCTCTCTAACATTTTTCTGGGCCTGTGTCATGTTTCCTTGCAAAAATTCTGTTTTTTCCTTGAGTTCCATATTTTCCATCCTAAATTCGTAGTTTTCTTTCATTAACTGTGCTATTTGTCTACTCATTTCCAATTTTATCTTCTATCTTGCATATTCTTTCGTTATTGTTATTATGATTATTGTAATTGCCATTCCTGTTAAATTTCCTCTCCTCATTGTAATCTACGTATCTGCTATAACCATTTCCTTGGTTGTATTGTCTGAATGTCCTTACTGGGGGTTTGCAGTTGTACAATCCGCTGTTGCTTCCTCTCCTATGATTGTTCCTGAAGTTAAAATCTGATTTCCTGACGAAATTCCTATTGTCCTTCATGTGTAATACTTGTTGTTGACGTACTATGCCTTCTACTGATACCAGCTTAGATAATACTTCTTGCGTGTTTTCGAAGCTTCTCGTTGCTATGATCGTTTTCGTTGAGTCCGCTGTGGCATCCATCGTTACTGCCTTAATCGTTGCTTCTTTGGTGTATATTCAGCTAGAGGCTCTGGCATCTCTTCCGAGACGTATGAAATGCCCTAACAGATTTATTCCTAATCTTATCCGAAGAATTTTTACAGCTTTCTTGTTGTACTAAACAAAAGTTTTTCAAAGTTTTACCAATCAACTTAGCAAAATTATTATACTATTAATTACTTCAATGTGTATATCTGGATTTTTAGGAGCTACCTTTTTCAAAACCCTTTTTACCTGTTTATTTATTTCTTCTACGATTGTCTTTAGCTTATCTTCAAAATCTTCCCACGTTATTGACATTTAAAAGATCTACTATTCGTTCATAAAAATAGAGTGCATAAGTACTTACAATTTTATAAAGTCAAAGTTCCTGACGTCTGTTTCGCTGCAGTGTCTTGGTTGATGTCTCTTTTTAATGCCCTTGGATGCGTTTTCCATAGGGACCACACGAATTTTAGAATGAACGCTACCGTTATTATGTATAATAAGACCATTATTTGTGTTGTAAAATTATCTTGCCGCACCATGAAATTATTGTTTACTGTACAAGTTCCTTGTACCTCTTGCTTAGTAGGTGCACCACCCATAGTTTTGCTCCTCCAAGCTCCAACATTTAAATCAAAGACCATATACCTCAGCTCGTTTGGATTACCATCAGTTCGCAGGACTATTGATAGGATTATTGTTGAATATTACCATTTAGTTTGCAGGATTACTTCCATCTAATTTGCAGGATTATGACCGTTTAGTTTGCAGAATTATTACCATTTAGTTTGCAGGATCATTACCATTTAGTTTGCAGGATCGCCATGTGCTGGTTATTTAGCAAGTGCCCCTCGTATATACTCAAACCATCGAACCATTAATCTTCGGGAAACTCTTACCATTATTCATTGGGGTTAAATAAATACCATCGTTTATCAAAACTCACTGGGACAATATATTTAAAACTACGTATACAATTTACTGACCATGTATAACATACACTATAAACATTTGTACTAATAATAATAATAGAAAAATGAACTCTCTCTTTATATAGCAACTTCTGTAAATGTATTGATAGACTAACACAGTCGATGATCTTTCCGCCGACCTTGTTGACACATTATTTATTTACAAAACAGTCGGGATTCCTTAATATGCTACTAACCTTACTACACCTTGTCAGTGACCTTCAAGTTCACTGACCGCTAGCAATATTTGGAATTAATATCTAATTAAATCTAATAGTGTCTTTTGGGATCATCACAGATGTGTTAGAAATACATTACTCATCGACCTACGTTGATCAAATTGTAATGAGTATACAATATATCAGAAGAGCTTGATAATAAAAAACTACCTCTCGTTGTCCACGAATTTTGATTAATGGATGCTACTGTGAGTTTCATAGTAAAAGCTAGTGAAATTATTCTGACTGGCGCTACAACATTGGATTTTTATATCCGAAATGTACTTTCTATTGTAAATAAATTAGCATAATTCGAAATAATCAGTCGTTGAATTCAAAAGATTATCACTATATTTTCACCATATCAAGTTTTTTCACCTGACTTGGATTCACTGCTTTATCCTTATCTTTCATTGACGATCGAAATTATTTTTTCCTGTATCAAACGATACAAAAGTTTTATCACTTTCTGCGCTAAGTTAACAAGTTAATTATTGCCAGATAAAATTTGAAATGCAATTAAAATCTTTCAGGATTTTTGAGTACAGAAGACAATGTTGTATCTGGTAACAATGGTTTGAAAGACCAGGTGATGGCTTTAAAATGGGTTAAAGATAATATAAAATATTTTGGTGGAAATCCTGATTCCATTACTTTGACTGGATTTTCAGCCGGTGCTGCAAGTGTTCACTATCATTACCTGTCACCTTTATCAAAAGGTAAGTAAAATACCTACCACTCAAAACATATTGTGAGAGTATACAATACGTATAAGTTTTCATCTTCAATTTAAAAGAATCAAATCACATACATTTTTAACATTATATTTATATATTATTACATAACCTTAAACCAACAATGAAACGAAAATATATTACTTTATTAAATTCCGGTAAAAAATGGAAAAAAATAATTAAATAAAAAAAGTATAGACCATTATATATTCTTTAAGAGCTTCTAAAAATATAAATAAAACACAGAAATAATATGGTGCCCCATTTAAAAAAACACAATTGAGGAGCTTGCGTTCAAAAGCGGCTGTATCCCTTTTTTGCCGATATGCTTTTTTGTGATTTTCGGCCAAATCTCACAAGATATATCATATGACACGATCAGTTGCATTCAAAACGCGATATTTGTATTTTAAAACGCATATAAAGTCGGCCATTTACATCAAAACTGGCCATATACTCTTTTTGCGATCAATGGAGGTTATATCCAATAATTCGACATATTCAGAAACACGGCAACATAGTGGCGCATCTGTAACGATACACTTGTCTATCACCTACCTTGGACCACTATTGGCGATGCCTTTTACTCACATTAGATAAGTTTCTACGCTTATTGTTGTGTAGAGCTGTCTTCACCTCAGCACTTTTTCGCCATCTAGATTCTCTTTAATAAGATGGAATTGAGAAAATAATACTTTTTCTGTGATGGCTCTACATGCCAAAACAAAAATTCCTACATAGATAACGCACTTATGCTCTGGCTAAAAATTAAGTCTCCAGAAGGTTTGTCCGAAATCTCAATCACTTCTCTAGTCCGCAGACAAAGCTTCATGGCTGCTAACCTTGTTTTGGGAGAGTGGAGCAGTTGATTAGGAAAAACACTCATATAACTTCTAAAGAGGAATACATGAAATTTTTTCAAAATGCGGACAATTGAAAATTTTAGGAAGCGACTGGAGTATTTATATAAAAGAACTAGAGAAAGGTTAGGGGCATTGCTGGAATAAAAATAATTTTTATTACAAAAAGTAACAAAAATCAACGAAATCTTAAGATTGAAGTGAATAAACATTTGTATTATTAGTGTGAAACACACGGTTTCTAGTTAATTCCACAATATAATAAGAGTTATTGAAAATTATAAAAAATTGACAATTGTTTCGATAAATCAATATCATCGTCATCATGATATTGATTTATCGAAACAATTGTCAATTTTTTAGAATTTTCAATAACTTTTATTATATTGTGAAATTAACTAGAAACCGTGAGTTTCATTTAAAACACAATTATCAGCAAATTCCACGAAGTAAGGGTCGAGACAGTTAATTTCATCTGTATTATTGGTTTGCATCTGAAAATAAATCACATCGGATGATGCCGAAGAAAGCAAAAGACTATGACAAACTCGTTCTTAACATAATAGAGCCCAGAAAATCTTTACCAGAAAAAATGAAACATAGTCTTAGGAAGCTTTTGAAAGAGCTTTTCGGTGAAAATTTGATGTCACGAGCAGATCTAAAATGTTATAAATTCACTTGTTTCTGGTAATGCAGGTATATAAAATAGTAACATGGAAGGAGATGACGGCGAACAGGATGTGCCATGCTGTTTAGATGAAGAAGCAGTTCGTCATATATAAATATTTTATGTTTCTCTTGTTTTTGTCTTATCTATATTGAATTTTCATAATAAAAATATATTTAGTGCTCCCATTTTATAACAAAAATATGTTTCATAGCGTTTTAATTGAGTGAATTTTTAAAGCTTTACCATCAAAACCATCTATATCCAGATTAATTTCCAATTTTTTTCAAGAACTATTGACATTTGAGAAAAAAATTCAAATTGCATCAAACTACTTACCTAAAACACTACAATTAAACTTTTTTTGCAATATCTATGTATTAAGGTGAACCAAAGAGAAGTTTTTGTCGATTCCTGTACATTTTTTCTAAATGGATGTAGCCGCTTTTGAAAGCAAGATCCTGAATTTTGCGTCATAACTCAGAAACAAAATAGTTTGAAAAAACTTATTGATAAGTTATCAAAAAATCGAGATGTAGGGTATTGTCACAAATGACAAATTTTCAAAATAGTTCTGAAAGTCAGAAATTGAGAGCGCTATGAAAATTTCGTTAGCGGCTATGAAAGTTTCATAAAAAATAAAACAGTGAGCTGCAAACCCCATTTTTCTATTTTTTATAATAAGGAAGCTGAACACTCTGTACAAACTTGACACTCTGTACAAACGAAATTAATGGCACTAAACATATTCCAGCCTGGAAAATTCAGGGATTTACTAAAAAACAACGGGCTTTATATTTGATTCTGTAGTCTTTCGTGTTAGTTATAAGAGATTTATTCCAATTTTACGAATTTCCTACTATGGAGAAACTTATCTCTTTTTCTTGTTAATCTCTGCACTAGAATTTATATCCATAGCAGTATCACAAGATCCGACGTCCAGTTTGAAGATTTAGGGGTAGCAGCTGTCACATTTTTACGTAACAAGATGACGTGTTTTAGAATTTTATAGAAGAATGCATAATAGTCGAACTATAGTTTATTTACGATAAAAAGACGATGACGTTGCAAAACAAAATATTGTGATGTTGCCAAGCTGTATTTTTTTCCTTTACTTAACGTACACTAGAAAAGTCAATCTGATGTTAGATTGACGGTTCTTCTTTTTCATTGTTCCGTGCCTCGTAGGGCGTAAGTCAAAAATATTTATTTAAAAATAAAAGGCTTGTATGATAGTGTAATAAATACGAATACCAAAGAGATAAATTTATTGTAGAAAATTTCAGAGCACACGGTAAAACATATTTATTTTAAATCAAAGTAAAAAACTGGAATGCGACCCACATTTTGTTTAGAAAAATAATACGAAGTCAAAACAGATTAGAACAAACAAAATATTTTACTGGGTCAAAGCAAAATAGTTTTTTTGAATACAATTATTTTGGTAACGAAAATTAGCACGCTTCAAAACACAAAAAGGTGATTTTGCAATTCGACAAAAAAACCCCAAACCTAATTCGGAGGAAAAGCAAAAACGAGGTGCAGGGAGCGGCAGCAGGGAGTGCCGGCCGAAAACGCGAAGGGAAAAGTCCTTTTCCTGTCACGGTAATGGTAGTAGTTTTTTTTGTGTTAGCGGTATCAGAGGTAACGTTCTCTCCGTTGTATCAGGGTGTAATAGGGATACTAAGATATCTTTGACGGTGAACACTGTCCCCCGTTTCGAGACACACAACGGTAGAATTACCCTCTACGCTAAGTTTTTTCAACATAGCACGATTCCGGTTATTTGGCACTACCCGCGGCGGCTATAAAGATAGCGAAGAATAAGCAGTATCCAGGCCAGAGAAGGGAAGTTTTCCAACGCCGTAAGTTTTTGAACAAAATGGAGATTTGAACTTTTATTTTTATTTTTGAGACATTTATTCGTTATTATTTGCGCTGGATTCTGAACTTGGGAGTTATAATTCAATTGTTATACATAGGGAGTAGCGATAACAAATATATTTAGTTGATTTTCTGATCTTTCAAGGGGACTGGACACATCTGGTCGTTCTCAGTTAAATATTGCAAGTCCAGGCTCACAAATTTAGGGGGCACAGCTCGTTCTGTAATATATATAATTTACCGTGTGTGCTGATATAATCAAATTTTGCGCAGAGTTTCGCCAACCTGACAAGAGTTAGGTTCTTTTTAATGAGTAGTTATTATTTTGTTGCGCCACATAATACGCTTCCACCTCGTAGGTAGGACGGAGATAGAAATTAACGCGAGGTTAATTTGTACGTAGTATAAAAAAAAGGCCGAAGCGTATGTTTTTCCCTTTTCCTTAGGTTTCAGCGAACTTGTTCGGATAACTAGTATAATATAGAAAAATTGTTTCTTAGTTCAGACGTGATCCGAAATTGCTCATTTATTAATAAAACACATAAATATTGTAGGTGATTCCACGACTTGGAATTTCGCAACTCGAAACGCCAGTGTCGATAAATATTTTATTGTTCTTAGCTCAGCAGTATTCTGGAAGAATTCCTTTCTCTTTCATTATTTTCTCAAGGTCAATGGCGAAAAAACCAACGTAAGCTGGAATAATATTTCGGTTAAAAGGTAAACACATAATATTTTAATTATTGTCTCGACATCGGTGAATAGAAAATTTAGGAAAAAAGAAAACATACGCCTCTT
Source organism: Galeruca laticollis (assembly GCA_963921935.1). NCBI lineage: Eukaryota > Metazoa > Arthropoda > Insecta > Coleoptera > Chrysomelidae > Galeruca > Galeruca laticollis. Next base: position 209,836,811 of record OY998176.1, on the reverse strand, counting down.
ATACACTTTGGAAATACCAAAACGATAAGGGGGTAGTTTAGTTGTTCTAACGCAAAGCGAGGGCTCTGTCATAACTTTGTTTTTGTGGAATAGTTATATATTATACCGGGGTAGGTTAGGATGCACAATTTATAGATAGATGTACAGGTAGGCTTATACCCGGGGACTTTATTTATTTGGGTAATATCGGGATTTTGTGTTATATTTACATATATTTATATACTCAAATAAATTTTTATTATTTTTCTTATACAACGTTGTGGTTCCACCATATTTTATTTATCATCCCTATCCCGAAATTTCCCCTAGAGAGCGTAACAACCTTGGATGTGAGACAGAACCGGGAAAGCAATCCTGTCCTGGCAAAGGAGTATCAAACCGTTTTAAGACCAGGCGCACCCAGCTCAAATCGGACTGGATTTGCCTTACACGCTCAGCCGCACATTGGAGAAAAAAATTGGTGACTCGAATGGTCGGGATCAATATACCGAAAAAAGGTCTAGAAATTTATTACAGGTGGTGACAGCGTTTCTTTCATTAATAACCACTTAAGTGAAGGAGGTATAGATCAGCAGTATAGTATAGTGTTATTGTTACACGGGTGACAGCTCTATTGAAGGAGGTTTCATTACATCTGGTGACAGCGGTTTTCCGATACAGGGTTGCTTGGATACTTCTTCACAGAGATTTTTCATTACAGGTCTGATTTGTTTGGTTTTCACGGCAGTTTTCCCGACACAGGGCTGAATCGGTTATTTTTCAGAAAGCGACTTTACATATACAGGAAGAAAACGATTAGTCGTCAAATAGTGAATCTACAATACAGGGTTGTAAGTCAGCAGGGACGCCAGATCTTCACACAAGATATTCCTGTCAGGCCAAGATTATATGCCAATCTTGCTACAGCACAAGAGAATACAGGGAACGGTGAAGCTGTACGGTCTGTAACCAGAGGGCGAAAAAAGCAGTTAACGTGGCATACAGGAGGGTAAAAAGGCTGGAAAATATCGAGAATTAGCCGATACTCTCCCACCATAATCACAGCTACCCACAGGTACGACAGTCATCAATTAACGGGACATATAACATTAAAACAGATTAGTTTTGGTTTACTACTCCGTCATACAATTGATTTTTTTTCTTCTCGTCTTCATTTCCATTCGTTAGATTAAATCATACTCCCAAACGACGTAAGCTTCAATTTTACAAAGGGGGAAGTTAACCCATCCTAAAATATCCTACCCGTGCACCGAAAGCTATCCATTTCAGGCGTCGTAGAAGCCAGAAAGGTAGGAGTAATATAAGTTTATAAAGTTAGAAAATTCCATTTAATAAATATAAAAAAAGTAACCAAGTTCAGACAGCGACATGCCACTAGATTCACAAAATAGGTTAGGTACAGGCAGTCAAGGAGGCCCAGAAACTATGGAAGACACAAGCAGCATGCCGCCCACACTGAGGGTAGCACAGGCACAACCATTAGGGGTCATAGCTGCGACTTTAGCCGATTTCACAGGTAGAGATGCGGCTAGATACATAGAGAAACTCGAATTAAGGGCTAAGTTAGACGAGTGGACGGAATCAGAAACACTAACATTATTGAAATTTAAACTTGCGGGCGTAGCACACGATTTTTTCAAGGCTGATCCGAGGTTATACACGGTGTCATATTCAGAATTTAGAGAAAAATTACCACGGAAATTTGTACCAAAAAAATCTATAGCAGATTGGTGGATGCAACTGGTGCAATGCTACCAAAGACATGATGAGGACGTAGCGTCGTTCTGCACCAGACTAAAATTAATTGGAAACAAGATACTAGAAGAAGATATAAAAGGCGCAAGTAGGGAACAAATACCAAACATACAAAAAAAACATAATTCGGTATTAATAAACCAATTCAAAGTAGGGTTGGGAAAAGACTTATTAAGGGAGGTAGGTTTTCACATTTTACACAAAGACGACTCGACACTAGAAGAAGCGGAAGAAATAGTTAGTTGTCAAGAAACGGCGGTAACTATGACAAGCGACAGAAACAGTAGCCAGAAAGTCGCATTTATGAGAGAACAACTGAGGTGCACAAAGTACGGAAGGTCGAATCACACTTCGGAAGAATGTAGGCAGACGCGAAATGTTTATTCTGTGGCAGACAAGGGCATTGGATGGCTAATTGCATGACGAAGGAAGCAGAAGAAACAAAAAGAGAGACAAGATGCCAAATTTGTAAAAAACAAGGACACTGAGCACCAGATTGCCGAGAAAAAGGGAACGAATCAACAAACACATGCTATTACTGTGGGAAACAAGGGCATTGGGCAAAAGAATGTAGAAAGAAAATGTTCGACGAAGCGAACAAACGGAATAAAACAACCTCGGAGTACGATAGATACAACGACGGAAAAGCAAGTCCATGGAAAACGGAGAAAACGAGGTATCACGGGGAAAACCACGAAACACAACAAGGAAACTACAGAGAATATAACAGACACAGAAACCAAAGGGAAGAGTACCATAAACAAGAAACACAGAGGAGGTCTCAACAAAATAAATTTGGGAACTACGAGAGAGATAGACGCCAAATGAACGATGATAGAAGAGGACACTCTGCAGAAAGAGGACACACAATTAATAAAGAATGGACGAAACATTTAAACTAGTGAGGACCACAGTTAGTCCCCGGACAAGTGGCCAAGTAAATTTAACAGGGGAAACAGAATTAAAAAACCACAATGGCAGAAAACAAACCAAGAAGCAACGAATAAGTATAAGCCGAGATTGGAAAACAATGGAAAAAAAGAAACAATGTATCACAATGAATCAACGTCAGAAACAAACGAGGACGCCCCATACATAGTAATGTTAAGGGTAAATGGTATAAACAGACCATGTATGATAGATACAGGGGGAGCGTACTCATTAGTAAATAGGTCAATAATTGCAGATTGAGAATTAGACACAAGAATCATAGAGAAATTAACTCTAAAAGGGATAACAGGACACACAATACAGTTGTATGGATCGACGAAATTGGCGATAAGCACAAATGGAATGAACTACAACATTCACGCAAAAGCCATCGCAGCAGAAGACGAAATAATGGGATAAATACCAGTTCTTTTAGGAATAGACTTTCTAGAAGAACAAAAAGCAATCATATCATACAAAGGAGAACCTTCATTAGAAATATGGGAAAGAAGAATACCATTGATAAACGCAAGGCAAGTTGAGAGCACAATAGATAACGGTAGAATCACAGAAGCAAATGACCAAGTGGCAACAATAAGAAAAAAACCAGACACTACAGAAATGAATAATTGGCAGAAATGGCTAGGAATAGTGGAAACAATGTATAAAAGAAGGAAAAAAAAACATAGAACAATGGATAAAAATGAAAAGGCAACGGCAAGAGAAAATATATCAAGAGCAAATCAAAAAGACAAACAAATACAAAACGGCTACAGAGACGCAAATAAAGAGCTATGCAGTGTGAAACAAAAAATCGACACAAAGAAAAAAAAAAGTCAGGACACAAAAATTAATGAAGAAAGATACAGACACATAGAACAAAAGAAGAATAGTGCAGAATCAGAAGCAGAGAAAAAGAAAGGAGAAACAGAAACCAGGGAGAAGAACAAAGGAATAAAAGAAACAAAAACTAACAGAAATTTCACAGATGTATACATAGAAGATAGCATAACTATACCAGCACTAACCGAAGTTCACACAATTGGGACACTAAAACATACCATAAAAGGAAATACGATTGCGTGCGAAACACAGCACAAAATACAACAGGCAATAAGACTAGCAAATAGCATAACAAATAACGGGAAAAAGATTCCAATTAGAATAATAAACACATCAGCACAAGAAATAAATCTAACAAAAGGAACCAAACAAAAGCATACGAATGTACAGAGGACACAGTACCACAAACAAAAACACAGGACACGATCAGGAAGTTTGACATCAAAACAGACGAATGGATCAGAAAAAATTTCGAACTAGGGCATATAGATACAAGGTACAAGGAAGAATTAATTAAGTTAATACAAAAGTACCATCACTTATTCACGGACGACGATGAAATTCTAACAAGCACTAGAAAAGTGAAACACCACATAACCATAGAAGCAGGAAGCCAACCATTATGCAAAGCTCCGTACAGAATACCATATTGTCAAAGAGACGTGCTACAAAAAGAAATAGATAGGCCACTAGAAGCTAAAGTAATCAGGACATCATCCAGCCCATGGTCAGCGCCAGTCGTATTAGTGGTAAAACAAACTCCCGAAGGAGAAGAGAAAGTGAGAATGTGCATAGACTACAGAGGACTAAATGCAGTAACAAAAAAGGAATATTACCCCCTACCAAACATATCGGATCTACTACAAGGTTACAAAGCAGGAGAAGAAACGTTGTTCTCAGTAATTGATGTAGCAAAAGCTTACCACCAAGTAGATATGAACGAAGAAGACATTCCACTAACTGGATTTAGCACATATCAAGGGCACTACGAATACACCAAAATGCCATTTGGACTGGTAAATGCCCCAGCAACATTCCAAAGATTCATGAACGCAACCTTAAGAGGCTTAACGGGAATAAAATGTATGGTTTATTTGGATGACATAATCATATTTAACTATGCAGGAAAAAAGGACCATTTACAAAAATTAGAAGAAGTATTCAATAGATTAACAGAGGCAAACATTAAACTGAAACCAAAGAAATGCAATTTTATGTTATAAAAAGTGAAATATTTAGGACATATCATCTCACAAGAAGGAGTAGCTCCAGATCCACAGAAATTGGAGGCAGTACACAAATACCCCCTACCAAAAAACGTAAAAGGAGTAAGAGGTTTCTTAGGACTAGTAAACTGGTACAGACGGTTCATACCAAACATAACCGAATTAGCAGCACCATTAGTCAACCTAACCAAAAAAGACACACCATTCAAAATAACAGAGGAAGTAATTAAGGCAATTGACCAACTAAAAGAATCGCTAACGTCAGACAAAGTTCTAATCTTCCCAGACTTCTCCAAACCGTTCATCTTATCGACAGATGCATCGAACATAGGTGTAGGAGCAATATTAAGCCAAATAAGGGACGGTAGAGAACGACCAATAGCGTATGCGAGCAGGACACTAAGTAGAGCCGAAACAAATCACTCGACGACCGAAAAAGAACTTCTAGGAGTGATTTTCGCCATTAAAACATTCAGATGCTACATTTACGGGACAAAATTCACAATCATCACAGATAATTAAAATGGGTACTTATATTGAAAGATCCAAATTCGAGATTAACACGATGGGCCTTAACCTTAGCAGAATACAACTTCGAAGTAATCCACAGAGTAGGAAGGAAACACGGAAACGCAGACGCACTAAGCAGAATGTTCGACAAAACGTGCAACTACATAGAGACGTCATACGAAGATTACTTACAATACATAACGGAAAACGAAGTACCAGCAAAAGACAAAATACTAGAGAAAGAAGGAAAGTTAGTATCCATACAAGAAGAACAATCAATAGTACTATTTACAGCCAAAAATAAGCCAAACCAAGATCCATTGATAAAGGAAATAGAAACCACATATAATTTACCGGACGTGGCACAGAATCGAATAGAAGAAATTAAAGAATGGGACACGATAGACACAAAAATCTACATAGGGGTCAACAGAGCAGCGGCAAAGGAAGAAACTTCTTATGAAATCATGTGGAGCATAATACAACAGTTGAAGACACTATGCGAGGAAAACAAAGAGGAAAGTATAACCTTCATAGCAAGCAAAGACCAAATCCCAGGACTTTGTTGGGACGAAATTACTAAAATGATCCAATTTACATTTTACGGAATACCCACCAAAATAATCATTCTACGACCAGACAACACAGGGGAAACAAGGAAAATTTACGCGATAGAAATAGAAGAAGATTGGGAGCCAATATGGGACAAAGGCATGCTGAAAAAAGCACAGAAACGAGATGAATTCTGCAACAACACCTTACAACAAATGGACAAGGACGACGAAACAAATAGAAAATACTACATCGACAAAGAAGGTATGTTATATAGACAAGAACAGGAAGAACATAGGGATCAACTGGTAATACCGAGAAGCTATATCACCAAATTGATAGAAGACTTTCATGACTCACCCATATACTGTCATCAAGGACAACAGAAAACATTATTGGCAATAAAAAAACGTTGTTTTTGGCCAACGATGAGAACCGACATAATAAACTACTGCAAACAATGCGACGCATGCAACAGACGGAAGACGTCACCGCACTTCAAGAAAGATCCATTACAAAAATTTACAAAAGTCACAGAACCATGGGAAATAACCTCTATGGACATAGTAGGCCCACTACCAACCTCAAGCGAAGGAAACAAATACCTACTAACATTTCAAGACCATTTTAACAAATACTGTGAAGCAATTCCGTTACCAGATCAGAAAGCAGATACAGTAGCAAGAGCATTCGTTGAACAAATAATATCAATACACGGAACACCCCAGAAACTGTTAACAGGTAGAGGAACACATTTCATGTCAGAATTAATGCAGGAAACATGCAAGCTACTAAACATAAAAAGGCTACACACGGCAAGTTATGCGCAAACGACAAACGGTCAAATAGAAAGATTACACAGAGTACTGAAAGACATGTTAGCACACTACATAGCACCAGATCAACGAGATTGGGACAAATGGATACCATACGTACTTATGGCATACAGAGGAAGCGTACACACTTCAACAGGATACAGCCTATACTTTTCACTACACGGAAGAGACCAATCATTACCATTTGAAAAATTCATCAAACCGAAAAGAATCAAATACGGTATCGACAACAATTATGTGTCAGAATTAGAAGCTAGATTAAGTCAAGTATACAAGACAGCATTGAAAAACACAGAGAAAGCAAAAGAAGAAAGGATAGCCAGATATAACGAAAAAACAGCACTAAGAGAATTTGCACCAGGAAATTTAGTATACCTACTCGACATAAGCACGAAAGTAGGAAAATCAAAGAAATTATAAAACCAATGGACAGGACCTTTCGAAATAAAAGATAAGGTAGGACCGGTTACATATCAAATCATTCCACAAAAAGGGAAGAATACACAAATAGTACACATCAAGAGATTTAAAACGGAAAAATAGAGGACAAGTAACATAAGATACCACAAGATATAGATAACTTGGAAAGTATAGAAGAGATAGAGGAAATACACGAGCAGGAAGAAAATGAAGTAGATCCAGCAAAAGTAGCAGCACTACCATTATGGTCAACGGACGAGAATCTACAACTACCAAGAAACAAACCATCACCCCACACCAGACAGAAAGGGAATAGAACAGAACAAAGACCACACTTCTCACTACGACCTCCACCGGAGGTAAGACGCTCTGCCAGAGTGAGAAACAGGATACAAAGTGCACTCAGTTACACAAAAACATTTGATGCCGAAAGGAGACTAACACGGAATACAGGACAAAGACTGATGAATAACTATAAAAGAAACAAGACCAAAGTAAGTACCAGATGGATAGCGATGAGCTTGAAACGACGTAGCTAATAAGTTACAATCAAGCATACATGTAAATATTAGTGTATATTATTAATCAAACAGATTTACGGGTTCAATTCATAGGTTAATTCGAAGTAAGTGAATAGGAATAATTAAGTAAGTTACGAATCGGAAAAGGGTAAGGGATAAAAGTCCATAAACCACTATAAGCAAGCAAATAGGCAAAGGATACTAATAGTACGATTATTTAAATGATTTCACGCAAGTAAGTTCTTTTTCAATTCAAAAATACAAGGGGACTACAAAAGTATTTAAATATAAAAATAAATAATGGGGAAACAAGCTCACAGGTCATAGGTTTCAAGAATTTTATTTTCTCTTCAAAGAAGAGAGCTAATTTGACAGTCCTATTAGGTGTAAAGCTCGGTCAAATGAGGAAATGTCATATAAATATGACAAAATTGTAGGTAACATAGTAATGTAACAAAAAGCGTTTGTAACAAAGAAATTTTTAGAAATATTGGTAAGAAAGATCAGTTGTATTAACAGAACGATTAGGCCTTTCTCACAAAAGCTTATGATCATACTGTTTATATAATACAAATCGTTATTAAGTAAATTTTATAAATTTTAGGAAAAGAAAACCAAATCAATGGCACGACAAAGTATTATCCTGACCTGGGTTACATTCGTCATGTGCGGGCTACATATAGCAGTTGGGCTAATCGCGTATGAGTGTTCGCACCCCAGCACAAATATCACAGTGTTATTGCTAAAAGACATTCAAAAGTGTCCGGAACCAGAAAAAACGTACGCGAGTGAAAAAACAGACATACAAGTGATTCAACGAAATGAAATAAAAATGAAAAAAATATGGTCATGCGTAATAGAAGTAACAAAATTCATGTTCTACTGCGGGATGCACAGCCACACATCAGTCGTCAACGAAGGACTATCAACCTACATCCACAAATTGGAAGCAGAAGAATGCAGAAACACCCACAGACATAAAATAATAAAATTGTACCAACAAACAATAGACAATATACTAATGAACGGTACAACAACAGCGTCAATCAAAATAGGCGGAACACTCGACAATATGGGAACATGTAAAGGTATCACATACCAAGAAAACGGCAGAAGTTGGAACGACGTAGTGATAATAGCTACAGCCAAAATAACAACCAAAGACTACCTAGCTAGAGTAACGCTAGAAACGAATGAGATCCACTTACAAGGAGAAATAACTTGCAAATTCACGAATGGTTACTGCTTCGACTCCACGGTAGGAGAATCCACCTGGTCCAGTTATGAGCCAACAACATGCGAAGACCATCTGAGTCAGTTATACGAAGGCATAGGCAACAAAATCACAAATACAAAAACACAAGAAGAACTAATAGTAATTGAAGAAAAAGACAAAGTATTCGCTCTAACACTACAGAAAAGAAACATACTATGTGGAATAGAAGTATGGCAAACAGAACACCCACGAATTGTCATAATACTTCAAAACATACAAAAATTACATCCGACAATGCCAATTCTAACACAAAATGTCGATCTTATGAATTATGTAAATAGTAAACTACTATATATTGAACAAGCATATAAACGAGTCGTAAACATGCTGTACACAGATACAATACACCGAAGATGCTTAACGAAACGAGAAATACTCAAAAACAGACTGCTAATGGCACATACACTACCTAATGCAGTTAGCCAACTAATGGAAAATGAACCTGGACACATACGCAGAGTATTAGGCGAAGTACTTTATATCATAAAATGCATACCAGTAACAGTCGAGATAAGACGAACAAACAGATGTTACAACGAACTACCAATAAAAGTAAACAACGAAACAAAATTCATGGCTCCACTAACCAGAATAATACAAAACCACGCAGAGGAGATAGATTGCAATAACATGATACCACCACTTTATTTTATAGATGATCAATGGATAGGTCTAACGCCACATCCCACAATAGCCAACCAGCCAAAAACAATAAAAGTAGAAGAAGAAATAAACCTCCATTTCGACCCCATTCAACCACTAGGAGCGAAGGGTCTGTACACGCAAGAAGAAGTCAATGCAGCACAAAGAGCTCTCACATTCAGGACAGAGAGAAAAGCAGTAGAAAACATAATTACTCGCAGAGCAGCGGGAATGAATGCCAACAGTCAAGGCTACACAGTATCAAACATATTTGATATAAAAGAAATCAAGAACCTCGCAGCATCCACCCTAAAACACACATGGGCATGGTTCACAGAATTAGGTTCAGTCATAAGTGGAATAATTGGAATATACTTCACATTCCAAACCATTAAATATATAGCAGACACCATACTAAATGGAATTAGTATCCACCAAACAATGGGATGCAGTATAGCACTAACAGGCAGCATATGGGACTCCCTAACGGCATGGATAATTCACTCACATCAGACGAAGAAACCAGAGGAATAAACAATAGAGATGGACCAAATAACGCAGCAAGAGACGAGCCACCCAAGGTCACAGCATTGGACAGACAGAAGTCGCCAGATGAACGATCTACTGAGTAACAGTGTCGCGAGTGTAAACGGCGCGACCTAGGTCAGGAATAAAAAGGGCAATAGCGAAAAAGTTGCCAAATACAGTGCCGATCATAAATAATGAGAAAAGGTAACATAAATATGTAAAATGTATAAAAATGTAACACTTATTTTAAGATTATAGAACATTATTGTAAGCCGACGGCCACACATAAATTAAGGGTAAATAAAGTTGTACAGGGATTTGAAAGAAAAGGTATTGGACCAGGGAGGTCGCAATACTTTTACAAAGGGGGAAGTAATGTAATAAATACGAATACCATAGAAATAAATTTATTGTAGAAAATTTCAGAACACACGGTAAAACATATTTATTTTAAATCAAAATAAAAAACTGGAATGCGACCCACATTTTGTTTAGAAAAATAATACGAAGTCAAAACAGATTAGAACAAACAAAACATTTTACTGGGTCAAAGCAAAATAATTGTTTTGAATACAATTATTTTGATAACGAAAATTAGCACGCTTCAAAACACAAAAAGTTGATTTTGCAATTCGACAAAAAAACCCCAAACCTAATTCGGGGGAAAAGCAAAAACGAGTTGCAGAGAGCGGCAGCAGGGAGTGCCGGCCGAAAACGCGAAGGGAGAAGTCCTTTTCCTGTTACGGTAACGGTAGTAGTTTTTTTTCGTGTTAGCGGTATCAGAGGTGACGTTCTCTCCGTTGTGTCAGGGTGTAATAGGGATACTAAGATATCCTTGACAGTGAACACTGTCCCCCGTTTCAAGACACAAAACGGTAGAATTACCCTCTACGCTAAGTTTTTTCAACATAGCACGATTCCGGTTATTTGGCACTACCCGCGGCGGCTATAAAGATAGCGAAGAATAAGCAGTATCCAGGCCAGAGAAGGGAAGTTTTCCAACGCCGTAAGTTTTTGAACAAAATTGAGATTTGAAGGTTTTTTTTTTATTTTTGAGACATTTATTCGTTATTATTTGCGCTGGATTCTGAACTTGGGAGTTATAATTCAATTGTTATACATAGGGAGTAGCGATAACAAATATATTTAGTTGATTTTCTGATCTTTCAAGGGGACTGGACACATCTGGTCGTTCTCAGTTAAATATTGCATGTCCAGGCTCACAAATTAATTTAGGGAGCACAGCTCGTTCTGTAATATATATAATTTACCGTGTGTGCTGATGTAATCAAATTTTGCAGAGTTTCGCCAACCTGACAAGAGTTAGGTTTTTGTTTAATTAGTAGTTATTATTTTGTTGCGCCACATAATTCGCTTCCACCTCGTAGGTAGGACGGAGATAGAAATTAACGCGAGGTTAATTTGTACGTAGTATGAAAAAAGGCCGGAGCGTATGTTTTTCCCTTTTCCTTAGGTTTCAGCGAACTTCTTCGGATAACTAGTATAATATAGAAAAATTGTTTCTTAGTTCAGACGTGATCCGAAATTGCTCATTTATTAATAAAACACATAAATATTGTAGGTGATTCCACGACTTGGAATTTCGCAACTCAAAACGCCAGTGTCGATAAATATTTTATTGTTCTTAGCTCAGCAGTATTCTGGAAGAATTCCTTTCTCTTTCATTATTTTCTCAAGGTCAATGGCGAAAAAACCAACGTAAGCTGGAATAATATTTCGGTTAAAAGGTAAACACATGATATTTTAATTATTGTCTCGACATCGGTGAATAGCAAATTTAGGAAAAAAAGAAAACATATGCCTCTTATGCACTTTGGAAATACCAAAACGATAAGGGGTAGTTTAGTTGTTCTAACGCAAAGCGAGGGCTCTGTCATAACTTTGTTTTTGTGGAATAGTTATATATTATACCGGGGTAGGTTAGGATGCACAATTTATAGATAGATGTACAGGTAGGCATATACCCAGGGACTTTATTTATTTGGTTAATATCGGGATTTTGTGTTATATTTACATATATTCATATACTCAGATAAATTTTTATTATTTTTTTTATATAACGTTGTGGTTCCACCATATTTCATTTATCATCCCTACCCCGAAATTTTCCCCTGAGAGCGTAACAACCTTGGATGTGAGACAGAACCGGGAGAGCAATCCTGTCCTGGCAAAGGAGTATCAAACCGTTTTAAGACCAGGCGTACCCAGCTCAAATCGGACGGGATTTGCCTTACACGCTCAGCCGCACATTGGAGAAAGAAATTGGTGACTCGAATGGTCGGGATCAATATACCGAAAAAAGGTCTAGGAATTTATCACAAGTGGTGACAGCAATTGTTAGAATAGGCTTGATTAATTCAATATAAATATTCATTCACGAAAAACTATGGATAAGATACAAGAAACAGTAACCAATCATTCTATATTCGAATTAACATTTAATTATTTTACATAGAAGAGGGTTAAATGACGAACTGTGGGTCCTTATACCGTATTCTATGCTCTATAGAACGATCTTCAAGAGCACTGCAAGGGTTTACGCTAAATAGAATCAATACAAACTGTAATAATCTTCATGCAAATTTAAATATTGTTTCTGTATACAATATCTATTATATTTATTATAATAAAAATAGAATGGAAAAGAAAAATATAGATACACAAAATAAAATTTTGTTACAAGATATAAAAATAATAAATCTCCCATTTTATCAGTATTATTTATGTAGAGATACTGTGGTCGTTGTTTTAATTTGTGTATTTTAAAATAACTGTACCTATTTAATTTAACAATAGTTATTACTGATTTTGAGAAGGTGGAAAAAGAGCAAATTGGATAAAAATATACAAAAAATAAAACACAAGATTTCCACTACTCCACTACAAAATCATCACTATCTTCATCGTCACTGCCAAAATTAATAATAAGTGGAGGCACATCCTGTCTATCAAATACTACTTCTCTATCCCACCCATCTTGTATAATTTTTTCAGTGTGCTCTACTGACTTTGACCAAATATCAGGAGTCACTTTTTCTAAAGACTTTTTCCATACACATATTGCTTGTTCTGTTGAATAACTATCAGTTTCCACATGATCTCTATAAAAATTTTTAAATATGCCCCAAATATGTTCAATTGGGTTGAACATACAGTGGTAAGGGGGAAGTCGAAGCACTTTATGACCATATTTTTCAGATAATATGTCAGCTTCATATACTGTTGGGGGTTTATTCATACAAAAATGTATATATTTAAAAAAAAAGTTATCTAAGTATTACCATAATATATTGAAAAATGTTAATATCAACTTACCGTTGTACTAAATTCAATAATTGGGTTTTGAGGAAAGTATTTTCAAAAGGAATATCATTTTGTATCAACCAGTTCTGTATATCAGCCTTTTTGGTAGCGGTTGTTGGTACTTTATTGATCACTGTATTGTGGTAACTTCCATTATTCATTACAATTGTGGCAGGTTCTTCCAAGTTCACTAAAAGCTGGTATTCAAACCAATGCAAAAACATTTCTAGGTTCACTTCACCGTGGTAATCACCATCTTGTTTTTTGAAAGAAAAAAACAGCCCTGCTCCAGGAATAAATCCAGAAGAGGAACCAGCATGCAATACTATATACCTACAATAAGGAAATGACAAATTACTTCTAGGTTTCCTAGATAGACTGCATAGCTCAAAACAACTATTAATAATTATACAGATTAAATAAAATAGTGTGACTAGTAAATATTTGAAAAGGTCTTAAAATGGTAGGAATGTTAGTACATCATAAATTAATTACTAAATTTTATTATTCAATTACCTTGGACCACCAATTTTGGTTTTTTTCACGCTTCTATCATTAGAATATTGCCAAGAACGTCCAGCAGTACCGTCTTTAAATATCCAGGTCTCATCCAAAAACACAAATTGATATAAACATTCCCTTTTTATCTTGACTTATTCATGTAGAAAATGTACACGGTTTAATGCAATATGTGGAAACTCCATTAAACCACGAAGAGGATCATCTTTTTGGTATTTGAATCCAATATTTTTCACTATCTTCTAGAGTAATATTAAACAACCATTAAAGAGTTCATGCTCCTGGAGTTTGTCTCTTAAAGTTTTCAAGGTTATGTGTTCCTCTGAAAAAATACTGTGTTAGTTAATTGTGAATAAAATAAAACAGTAAATTCAATATACTCACTGTTTCCATACATTTCGTATATAACATTTCGGAAAGCATTTTGATCAAAGTTATTAATTTCAACAGTAGGTTTTATGCGTTGTGTCTTTTTAGGTGGGCTTTTAGGCTGTTCACCTCTAATATGCTTGGCGGCAATACGGTTAACAGTGGTAACGCTAAGTTGTAAAGCCTCTGCAACTACCTACAATATAATTACTTCAATTTATGAAAGAATAATATATTATCAAGTTTAATTAACCTAACCTAACATTAAAAACATTTATTCATTTAAATTTAAATATGTAACAATAATATTAATAATGATGAATACAAATAACGAATACTAGTACTTACGTCTCTTACAGCAGTAAGCGGGAGAAGCGGGCCCCCATTTCGGCATTCTCGTTCAAAATATTTCAAAAAAGATGTTACCATCTCTTGACATTTTCTATTCAGCTGCTTCGGCATTTTATTAACCACACACTGCAGATTTGCCTAAATAATTAGTTATGAAAATAACTGTTTCCTTCATCTAAAAGAAGCAATTAATTTGAAAGCTTGTAAATATTAGACGATGGTCTAATGTCAATAAACGTCAAACAAACTGGTGAATTTTACCAGTTGATTTGACAATGTCTTGAAGTTTTGCCAACCCGTTAGCTGTAAATTGTCCTGGCAGTTGAGGATAAATTGTATTCACGGTTGGTAAATTAATATTTATTCTGATAAGCAGGAAAGTAACTAAAAATGACATCATCGTCTTTTTATCGTAAATAAACTATACTGAATTTATTCCATTTTGCTGTTTCACACTGCAAAGGAGCGGCGGCTAATAACGCTCAGCGGACAATGGCGCTCATTCATTTTTAATAAAATTCATACTTTAATCGGATTTGTATATAGCGCGCCATCTGTAATAAAGTAGTGTAAGCACAGTATAAACGTGCCACGCTGTTGCAGTTATGAGTGGTGAGGAAGTATGTGTTTTCTTTAGTTCTGTTATAATTTAACCTGCTATTTCAATAAAGGTTTGTAAAATATATTTTTATTATTTTTCAATAAATTAACTAGCAATAGTGCATATCAGGCTTTCTGCTTGAGATATCCAAATCCATTTTTCTTAAGATTAACTCATTAAGGTTAAGTCAATGTTTCTAGAATTTTTCGACAATTCGGGTAATTGCACTCGAGCTGCGCGGCTGAGCGGCATTGCCCGCCGTTTGCTTTGGAATTACCCGTGTAAAATTTTTTTTTGGATTTTTAGATGTCAAAAAATCATGTACGTAAAACTAATAAAGCCTCTTGGTCAGAGGAGGCGATGAGAGGTGCCCTTCAAGCTGTAAGGGAGGGAAGTAAAATTGGAGAGGCAAGCAGAAGATATTCTGTTCCGTTTAGCAGTTTACGAGACCGTTTAAAAAAGGCTATTATGCCCCAAGCATGGGAAGAAACACCGTTTTTAGTAAAGAACGGGATGTAGAAATTAAGGAACAACAGCTTAAACTATCACATATATTTTATGGGCTAACACCCCTATAATTACGCTTAGCTGCGTATGA
The DNA here is from genome assembly GCA_963921935.1 of Galeruca laticollis. Classification (NCBI taxonomy): domain Eukaryota; kingdom Metazoa; phylum Arthropoda; class Insecta; order Coleoptera; family Chrysomelidae; genus Galeruca; species Galeruca laticollis. The sequence goes on along the minus strand of OY998176.1, from coordinate 209,821,010 downwards.
ATATGCCGAGTTCAACAAAATTCCGTATTTGTTCAATAAAATCAGTAAATTAGCGGGAAAAGATTGGATATACGGGTTTATGGCTAGAAATCCTGAAGTAAGTTTCAAGAAATCTGAAGCAACTTCGCTAAACAGAGTGACAGCTTTTAACAAAATAGAAGTGGACAGATTTTTTGAAAATTCAGAAAAAGTTATGCCCGCTGATAAATTTAACCTAACAAAATTTTTTAACACGGATGAGACGGGTATCACGACATGCCACCCACTGTGCAAATAAATATTACAGTTATGTTAATTCAACATCACATTATGATAATGTTCTTCCTTTTCTTCCTCTTGTTTTCATCACATGCAACTTTTGTGATGTTTCAACTTAACTTCTCAGCGATGTTAAAGCGCTGCCTTTTTACATTACTGTGATGTTACTAGAACTTCCTCAAAAGTAAGTCTTTATAACGAACTGCAAACAACATTTCTGTTACATTCTGAAATGCCTTTTAACATCTTGTCGATGTTAATGCAATGTCTAAAATATACCATCTTATCAATGATCTATATGCGACATTTCAAAAACAATACAGTGTATTCTCGTAGATGTTGTATGGACATTACATAAACCTCTAAATAATATACCTCACACATTCTAGATGACATCCTATAGATGTTTCTGTGCCTAATCAGCAAATACAGGGTGAACAACTAAGAACGCCGGCTGTCGGCCATATTTCAAAAAATAGTCATGGTACAACTTTAAAAAAATACCTTCAGGAAAATTATCCTGAAAAATTGCTGGAAATATTTTTGAGTTCCTAAAATATCTGCTATGGGGTGGAATGAACACTTAAAAACATAATACTGTGATTATCTCCAAAAAAGACTACTACTACTAAAGGTATCCTAGAAATACAATTTTTGATATATTGTTGAGATTATGAAAGAATGTAGTTAGGGACTTTTTGTCCTTATTCTTCAAGTAAGGGATGGGGGGAAGGTTCAACCCAAAAAACAAATGTCGTAACACTTTTTTTTAATCAATATCCATGTTTTTGGCGACATTTAAAAGAGTTTTTCCTCTTCAATAAGATATGCTTAACAAAAATAACAAAATTGAACAATTTTGTCAACGCTATGTGAAAAAGTCGACAATTTTCCCATTTTTCTCGGAAATTTCAAATGTAACGAGGCATTTTTTAAATTCTGATGAAAAGGGGTTAAAAATATAGGAATCTATTCCAAGGTATAAGAATTACAATATCAGATAAAAAAATTTAAAAAAATGCTTCAATTTACATTTGAAATTCCGGAGTGGATACAAAATTATCTAATTTTGTTATCAATCTTATTTAACAGGAAAAATCTTTTAAATGCAGCTAAAATCATTAATATCAGTTAGAAAACGAAAAAGTTATACATTTGTTCATAAGTTTGAACCTTCCCCACCCATTATTTGAAGAATAATGGCAAAACATCTCCTTATTTAAATTTATTCATAATCTCATCAAAATTTCAAAAATTGTATTTTTAGGACACCTTTAGTATGTTTTTTTGGAGTATTATGTTTTCGAGTGTTCATTCCACCCCTAGCGGATATTTTAGAGACTGCAAAATATTTTCCTGCAATTTTTCAGGATCACTTACCTAAAGGTAATTTTTTTGAAAGTTGCACCATGATTCTTTTCTGAGATGTGGCCTACAGTCGTTCTTAGTTTTTCATCCTGTACATTAAAAATAAAATAGCAAAAAACCAATGAAGGATTTGAAACGTTTATTCACTATTGATGAACAGTACAGTTTGAAAAAAACAGGTACAAAATTAGAAAAAAAATCTCTTCCAGGAATCCAACCTAAAAAAAATAAAATTGTGTAAGCATATTACATAACAAGTCTGGAAAGTGGAAACTATTGAACGCATTCAGTGAAAGCAAGAAAAAAAAGGGTATATTAATCCGTAGTCACCATGACGTAACATACTTTGAAACTGAATTAATAAAGTTTAACGGATACACATACATTACAGCTAGTTTACAGAAAATTTATTAGAATAGTTTTTTAATTATATTAAAACTAATAAAAATTTTACACCATAAAGATTTAATGAAACATTACGTTACATCAACAGAAATCCAATCTGATTAAAAAAAATTCTATCGTTCACTTACAGTTACTTTTTTTCACGCAACAGTGGCTGTTTCGAGTGCCTCAACCATTCCATAACGCACACTTCAAAATCCTTATCTGTGAAACATTTAAAAGTGTTCTGAACAACAGCTAATAAAACAATTACTTTAGATCAAATTGTGCCCATGGAGACATTTGATCGATCATCATAAACTACATCAAACTTGATTTTCAGCCAATTGACTGGGACCCATTTTCCATAAGATACATGCGGGGTTCTTCAAAGGAATAATAACATATTTTATTTCGAGAAGGGACTTTTCATGATTTACCTTCTATTACATGCCTCACTCCATTTGGCAGGTAAATTCAGGTGTGCTATGAAAATTCATACTTCTTTTTTGTATAAAATAATATACTATTCTCATCTTGTTATTTTCATCCTGGAAAAAATTGTATATTAACATTGTGGAATTGTAAATTATTGAAAAGTAAGCATTATTAATACACTGTATACAAAAAAACTACTTATGAAGAAGAGATATGAACACACTATCAAGTTAAATGAGTTTATAATTAATTGTATCCAATTGAATATCCAAGCTGTGTTTCTACAATAATAAATAATTGAATGCTGTTTGTTGACTGGAGCATTCAGTATCATAAGTTACATATTCTTCAACTAGATTAATATAGGTACCATTGTAAGGGACACCTACAGCTTATTTGTTGTATTCAGTGAATTTTCAAACGGAAATGAGCTTTTTAACAGAAATTTCTGTTTTTAAAGTCTTAAACAGTCTCTAATTGTTCACAAGAATTGTTAGTAATAATGTTAAAATTTTCTAAACCTGCAAAACAATATTGATGGCTAAGACTACTACTACAAAATCTAGAACTAGAGATACTAGATTCAATATTTTTTGTACTGTTTAATACAATGTTCGTATCAGACTATCTGAAATAGTTACTCCCCTTTCATTACATAATTACCAACTATTTGTTTTTTATTTTATTTGTGTAAGTAGCTTCTGAAACATCTTGAACATTGAAAATATTTTTTTCTAGATACAAGTATCTGCCAACATATGAGCATGTTTTATTATTAATAATAATATCTACCCTATTGCAATATTAAGTTTTTTGTAGAGTATAATGCATATCTAGGATTTGAAATATTGTGAATCGTTTTTAAAATATACTTACTAACTAAAATATTTTAAAAATTGAAAAAACCCTTATTTTGTAAACTCTATTATATAATGTTAGTATACAATTCCGCCACCTGGAATTTCAATGTATAATAGCCGATTAAAGTACTGAATGAGTATTAAGTTTTAATAATTATGATTTTGAAATAGATACTTACCGATAACAATTGTTGTTCGTCCATTATAACAAAAATTATAACTAAGTATAGACCACTTTATTCAAGTACTACTCGTAGAATATGTGCTTCCTGCAAATAAAATATAACACATAACTGAAAACCATCCGCCATTTCATGCTTGCCATTTGATTACACATATAACTACTGTTGGTTACGTTCGTCAGTTCCTCTTCTGTTTTCTTCTTTTTTTATGTTACTGCGATGTTTAATATGAAGTATTACTGAGAGTTTTATGAACTAACATCGTAAAGACGTAATCACACGAACTTACTAAAAATTATTTCGAATGATGTGATGGTAACTGCAACATGTGATCATCTTAGAAAGATTTTAATTTGTAATATTACAGTAACGTTCTGTGTGTGACATTAGTGAGAATTATACAAATTAATATCGTATGAATGTTTCCCATAGGACGTTACTAAAAATAAGTTCATAGGATGTGTATGAAACTGCGAATTCAAGTATTACTGTGTACATCAAAAATATGTTTTATTTACATGACATGGATGTTAATACAGTTGGTAATAAATTCTAGGAGATATCTTATTAACGTTTTAAATAAACATCACGAAACGTCTCTAAAAAGAACATCACAAAAAATACTTGTTATGTTTCTTGTTTAACATAAACCAGCGCGAATTGTCGGACCCAAAAGACAAAAACAAGTAGGGGCAATTACATCTGGAAAGGGGAAAAACCACAACGGTGTGTTGTGCAATGAGTGCGGCGGGTACGTTCGTGCCTCCAATGTTTATTTTCGCTCGACTAAGAATGGCTTCTGGCTTGAAACGAAATGGACCATCACCTGGTTCAATATACCAATGCTCCAAAAATGGTTGGATTAACGAGGAATTATTCAGGGTCTGGCTGAGACATTTTGTAAATTTTACAAATGCAAGCAAAGAACATCCGGTTCCTCGTATATTGGATAATCACACCAGTCACTGCTCTTTAAATATGTATAACTTTTGTTGGAATAATGGGGTAATTATGTTAAGTATACCTCCTCATACTTCTCATAGAATGCAGCCACTGTACCTAACTTTTTTGGTCCACTCAAAAAATCCTGCAACATGGAGTGCGACTTATTCATGAAAAGTCATGCGTATCAGAAAATCACCAACACTGACTTGCCTGGATTATTCACCAAGGCGTATCTTGAAGTAGCTGTAGCACAGAAAGCAGTAAAGGGGTTTGAAACTGCTGGAATATTTCCAATGAACCCTAATGTATTTGGCGACCTAGATTACTCAGTAAGCCAACCTGATAAGGAATCCTCAAACAATTTGGCGATTACTAAGGAGCAGTCAGTTTCTGAACCAGAAAGTATTCAGCCAATAGCTGGATGCTCTGGGACTCAAATAAATACAGTTCCTGAACTAGAAAGTATTCAACTAATAGCTGGATGCTCTGGGCCTCAAACAAAAACAATTAGGCCTAAAAGGGTCGTTGGTTGCCAAATTTCATTTTCACAAATATCACCCAAACCTGTTCCCAAGATATCAGTAACCAGAAAAGTTTGAAATAGAAAGAAACAGAGGTCAGAAATTCTAACATCAACCCCTAATAAAGAGAAGACTTGAGATATCGGAAACTAAAAGTAAAATTAATTTAGCAAAGTCAGCAGGAAAAATAAATGGAAGTAAACATGAAAACAGGCAAACCAGAAAAAAATCTACTAGAAGAAAAGTTTTTGAAAGTGAGTCATCTGGGGATCATGAAGAGCCCATTGTCGATGATGATGAACTGGACGATATCGAGATGTCTGATAATGAACTGGGTGAGTAAAAACCTATTTGGGACCGCTTGTGAGTAGTTTTAATTTTTTATTTCTAATTCCAGATGCAATAAATCTAAAAGTGAAATTAGATGAAAAATGCATCATTTGCGATGAATTTGGGAAGATTGAGCTTTGGTTCAGATGCTCTTCATGTGGATAGTGGGCCCATGCAAGCTGCACAGGAGCAGATCGATCCAATGGAAATATTTTCGATTTTTGCAAACATTAATTAAAAAAATATTTAGTTAAACAATGTACCAAAATGGTCTCTTTATGTTTAATTATAACTTTTTTATTTATCTGCGTGTATTTTCAAAAATACAGTTTATTTTTCTATTCAAACTAACCTGTTTTTATGATTTATTTTTATTGAGCGCAATTGTACTCGCCTGAGCACCATTACCCTACCGAGTCGGACAATAGCGTTCATTGGATAATCTCAAAAAAATACATTTTCTTTGAAATATCAATTCATAAATATATAAGGTTAATAAACATACAAGTCAAGTGTTTCGCGAAAAAAGAAGGAAAAAATGGGTCTATTTTTCTAAGAGTTTGAGTTTTTCTTTAAGTGAGCTGCATTAGCCGTCGCTCCCCTACATTATTGAGATCAAGAGTGACTGCTCGTCACTCGCGCCATGTCACGTCTCGACTCCGCCCTCTTTTATATATTTTTGCGCTAGACGAAAATTTCGTCTTTTCCCTCTCCCCGCAATTCTATATTTTTCAATTAATTGAAAAGTATATTATCTACGGGCAAAGTATGCATACATTTGCCATATAATACATACATGATCTTCTACTTGTAGCATCAATGATAAGTTTCCATGTATTTATTAAAAAGATATCCAGTTCAAAAAAAAAAGCTGTAACTTTTGTAAAAATATTTCTAAAGTTGAACGTTGGTCATGTGTGGTTTCGATATTTCAGAAAGAGAATCAATGTCGCCTCCGGTGATCGATGATTGAGTTTCATCCGCACTGATACCCTGAATCTCGAATCGGGGCGTTATTATTGATGTCGTTCCCAACGTCATGCATACGCAAACCTGAGAATGCTCTATTTGCGAATAGTTTCTAAAATGATGTTCTCGAGCACCGTTACTAAAATCATCGGATTCTATCGTCCCTCAGAACAGCGTCAGTTGACGTTACAATACAAATGTCATTTGGTTATGTCAAATGTAAGGGTGCATTCAGATGCTACATCGGGCGCGTTTTATGCGATCAGATGCTTAGAACGGTAAATTTTACCAATCGTCCAACCATTTGACCCAGTCGACACATCGGTAGAAAATGACCCGCATACGCTTCACATTTTATAATGCATGATTGAGAAGTATGGGTTATGTTTACAAAATTACAAATAATAAATTAATATTCAACGAGACTTTTTACATTTTTTTCTACACCCACATGTATATTATCCATTTTCTGCACAATTTACAGAATGGAAATGTGGCCATTTCGGTTAACTGAAAGCATATGATTTCATTTACATCCTAGAATGTATATGAAATTCACCAATCAGCATTTGCATTTAGTACCCGTCAACTCTTCTTTTTTTCAATTTCAATGTAACGTCAAGATAACTTGTCAAAATATTTATTTAGTTATCAAGAAAAATATTTTAGTAAAATGAGTGATTCCAGTGATGAATCAAAAATCAATAAATATTACTCCATCAGATGTTCGTTTAGCCGCAAAGGAGATGTATAACACACATCATCAACCCAAAAATCAAAAAGTATATATGAATCTCTGGTAAACGGTGTTAAAAATATTATCAGAACATGTTATCACTGCTTATATGAATGAAATATCGAATAAAAACAAGCTCTCAACCCTTTGGACAACATATTCTATGTAAAAAACCATGATAAATATTAAAAACAACATTGACATTTCAATTTACCGTAAATTGCGTTCATTTCATATAAGTTTGTGATGGATCAGTCTGTTAACGCACGTCTCTAAATGTATACAGAAGAGAATATAGTTGGTTCAATCCCCGCTTAATGCGTTTATTTTCATTGCTGATATTTGTATTATAAATAGTAATTTTCATAAAATTTTAGTTAGTGTTCATTTTTGGAATTTATGGAGTACGTCTTCGTCAAAAATTTAAAATTTTTAAGATAAATCATGTAAAGATTTAGAAAATGAATTTCAAATTAATTTAATCGATAAACAAACCCAGATCCTTTGTAATTCCTTGTATGTTTTACGAGGTCTCCAAAAAACATATTCTGCTTTGACCACCAGATTTAGAACAATTTTTTGTTAATTACCAAAAAGGAAAATGCTCGAAGAAAGTAGTCGGAATTACAAAATTGGTAATCAGACAAAAATATTTGCCAAATTTTTAAAATTACCAGATGCGAATTTATTTGTTTACGCCTTAAATAGTAAAAAATTTCATGAAAAATATGGATCATATATTTGAATAAATCTTCTTGTTCGGGATTTAAACCAAAATTGTTCACCAAATACGTTATAGTATATTGCACAATGAGCACGAAATGACTATACATTTCCCACCAATAGGTATATGAAATTTTGTAGTACGAGCTTAGCGAGTGATACAAAATTTCATATACCTACGAGTTGGAAATGGGTCATTTCATGCCAATTGTACACTATACTCTTTCTACGACCATCATAAATCATAAACAAAACTGTAATATTTTACATAACAATTTTTATTACAAATTTTCCTGCCGTCATTGTTGCATGGATTAGATAATTTTTCCTCTGACATTATTAAGTCTGGCTCTTAGCCGTTTGAATGACCCATATATTTTTTTCTTGTTGTACCCAATAAGAATGGCTCTCGGCCATATCTCGGGAACCGTTTATAGTACAGCTTCGGGCAAAAAAAAATTATAACAAAAGTGACCTCGAGAAAAACCTGGAAATTATTTACAGAGTTGTAGGTCCACCTCCAGAGGGCGTAATTAAATACCAAAAATTATAAAATGAATAATCCACAAATTTTGCCTAATTAAGATGCATTTAAACTATGATTATCGTATTCTTCAAGAAATTCAGCATATATTTTATTTTACAAGTTTTAGTATATCTCTTCAAATAAAAGGTGGGGGGAAGCGGGAACTTTATTATGAAAAAACGCCTGTAATTCCAGTTCTACTTAACCTATCTATGCAAACTTAGTCTTTTTGAAGAGAGCTTCTTTCTACCAATGTAAGAGTTATAATTTCGAAACAACCTAATGAGTAACGTTTATGCTAGATGGCGCTATTTATTTATTTTTTTAAATCTAGCTATCCTTGAAAAATGTTGAATGGAAACATGCAGTTTTAATTAAGGAATATAAAAGTAGACCAAATTAGCAACAGAATAGTGAAAACCACTTGTCGATATCTTTTTCGTATTACGAGATATCCTAAGAAATGTGTAAATTTTAAGCATTTCCTTTAAACATAAATTACTCCGGTTTGACTGAACGGATTTTAACATTTTTTGACTCCTCAAAATTGTCTTTCCTCATTCTATTAATAGTAGTTCCAATTATTATGTCAATATTACTTATGCTATCACCGGGAAACTGCGTTATGGAAGTTAAAATGGAAATATATAAAAACAAGTAGTGGGCCATGAAAAAAACAAAACAAAAAGATATGTCTTGTGTCAAATTAATAAACCTAGTAATTTGTTCATTTACGTGTCATCCCGATTTGTGTGCATTAAATTCGATATAAAATTTACTTAAAAGTTATATCTAAGATGATTCTTACAAGCGAAGAAGCATTTGATATGATAGGCATTTACTTTGAATGTATGAGAAATGCAATTGTTGCGGCTAGGGTATATGTCATACAATATCCCCAAAGACGTCATCCCAGTAGCAGAGTTTTACGTCGACTCATACACCGCTTAAGAACGACTGGATATGTAAATATTCCTGTATTTAGAAGACGCGGCAGAGAAGATATATCACTAGCAACTCGTAGGTCTATGTTGTTTCAGCACGATAGGTGTCCGGCGCATTTCTCCAGACAAGTTAGAGAATTTTCAGATAATGCTTACCCTGATAGGTGGATAGGACGTGGAGGCCTATTTTTTTGGCCAGCCAGGTCACCAGACTTAACCGTCTTAGATTTCTATCTCTGGGGCCGGATTAAAGACCTTGTTGGTGCAATTAGACCCACTACTAGAGTTAACATGATCGAAAGAATACGAAACAGCATTCATAGTATTTCGAGAGCAGAAATTGAGACTTCTGTTCAATCTACTCTTCAAAGAATAAACGCTTGTATCCAAAATGATGGGCGACAATTTGAACATTTAAGTCGTCACTAGCGAGATACCTTAAGTTATATTTCCATTTTAACTTCCATAACGCAGTTTCCCGGTGACAGCATAAGTAATATTGACATAATAATTGGAAGTGTTATTAATAGAACAAGGAAAGACAATTTTGAGGAGTCAAACAATGTTAAAATCCGGTCAGGCAAACCGGAAAAATATATGTTTAAAGGAAAATGCTTAAAATTTACACATTTCTTAGGCTTAAGATATCTCTTAATACGAAAAAGATATCGACATACGGTTTTCGCTATTCTGTTGCTAATTTGATCTACTTTTATATTCCTTAATTAAAACTGCATGTTTCCATTCAACATTTTTCAAGGATAGCTAGGTTTAAAAAAATAAATAAATAACGCCCTCTAGCGTATACGTTACTCATTAGGTTGTTTCGAAATTATAACTCTTACATTGGTAGAAAGGAGCTCTCTTCAAAAAGACTAAGTTTGCATAGATAGGTTAAGTAGAACTGGAATTACAGGCGTTTTTTCATAATAAAGTTCCCGCTTCCCCCCACCTTTTATTTGAAGAGATAGACTAAAACTTGTGAAATAAAATATATGCTGAATTTCTTGAAGAATACGATAGTCATAGTTTAAATGCATCTTAATTAGGCAAAATTTGTAAATTATTCATTTTATAATTTTTGGTATTTAATTACGCCCTCTGGTGGTGGACCTACAACTCTGTAAATAATTTCCAGGTTTTTCTCGAGGTCACTTTTGTCATAAATTTTTTTTGCCCGAAGCTGTACTATAAACGATTCCCGAGATATGGCCGAGAGCCATTCTTATTGGGACACCCGGTACATGTATCTACCTACGTCCTGAAACAAATAATGTTCAAAATTTTAAAATTTTGACAACTCGGAAATAAAAATACTTTATGCAGAAAAATCGTTATAATTCACCTGCGGAAAAAGTTATCAATTATCGTGTCTCTTTAACGGAGTAATATCACCTCCTGCATGTACTAGGATAGTGACCGATGTCCTTCTGAAGCAATGGCTAGTTTACATATCTGAATCAGCATGTCAATGTCAAATCATCCTCACTATCGCGACCCATTTTCGATTATAAATTTTCTTTACAAACGAATTTCGTAAACACCGATGTGAAATGTCAAATTATTAGATAGACTTTAACAAACATGACTCGATCATATATTATAATATATATGACCAAAAAATTCGTTAATATGATGACAGTCTAGTAGCGCATGATAGTCGTGGGAAATGAAATAGGTATTTCGATGCAGCTAGCCCATGGGAAATGGAAATCTGTATTACAATGTGGTAGGTTCCTTAATCGAAGACGCACTTGAAATGTACATTTTTCTTTATGGTCAGACGCACTTGAAATGTACATTTTTCTTCATGGTCGTAGAAAAAATATTTTATATTTTTATGATAAATTTGAGTATGCTCAGAAGGAACAAAAATTGTACGATTCATTTTATGTTTTCTTTGTAACTCTAGTTCTAATATATATATAGTAAGAAGTAATACATTTATTTAAGACAGATTCCTACTTTTTTTACTAGGGCAAAGGGAAAGTAAAAAAGATGGAACTACTTCAAATACAATGTAGCTATAAAGTTTTCTTACCGAATCTCCCGCGAGCTCTAATTATTTTCCATACATTTTTTCTCATTTGCAAATTTTTTCAAGAAAATTCGCACTTTGAAAATTTTTTCGGAATAATTAAAGATCTAAAGAGATTATAAGTGAAAATATTTCAGGTATTTATTTGTCATCTAGATGTAGCTTATTATGGAATACTTATGCATTCAATAGAAACACAACCATACACTAAGATCAGAAAATAAAATGCAGAAAAAAAAGAAACAAATGTTTTAACTGGTTTCAAAATAACAAAATAGATAAAACAAATAGGTATAACTAACTTAACCAAAAACTACAAAACTAGAGTCTAGTTCCTTAATTCTCCATTTCTTCAATATTTTGGATGTTATTTACTATTGCATTGACTTCATGTAGAACTCTTCTTCATAATTTGCCTCATCATCGTTAAACATTAAACATATGTTGCGTAGAATCCATGCAGTTTGAACAACGTGGGAAATTACATTTGTACGATTGATGTCTAAATATTTTCTTCTTCTGAATCTTCCAAATAACAGACAAAATGCCCTTTCAATAACTTGTCTGGCTCTAGCAAGTTGGGTATTGAATCTAACTTGATAAAGATGGAGATATCCCCTATCTTTATAAGGTGCTATACACCAATCATAAACTCTTCTTCATAATTTGCCTCATCATCGTTAAACATTAAACATATGTTGCGTAGAATCCATGCAGTTTGAACAACGTGGGAAATTACATTTGTACGATTGATGTCTAAATATTTTCTTCTTCTGAATATTCCAAATAACAGACAAAATGCCCTTTCAATAACTTGTCTGGCTCTAGCAAGTTGGGTATTGAATCTAACTTGATAAAGATGGAGATATCCCCTATCTTTATAAGGTGCTATACACCAATCATATACTGGATATGCTTTATCTCCGATTATGAAAGAGCTTGGTTGAAAATAAACATCTTTTGTCTTATGAAGTTTTTAAATATGGTTGAGTTCCTAAAAATTCGAATATCACTAACACTGCTGGGATAACAACAGAAAATGTCTAAAAACTTTCTTTTGCTATCACAAATGGCTTGTAAAGGTACACCATAAAAACATTTTCTATGTATGTATGTTTCTGGATTCTCATGACGTGCTTTTATTGGAATGTATGTTCCATCGGTTGCTCCAATACAACCATGGAATTGACACATAGAATGGAAGTGTTCCTCACTTTGAGTTCTTTCTTCTAGTGTTAGCCATTTCAAAACTTTATCGGTAATCGAAATAATTGCATTGATTACTCTCTCTATTGACACAAACAGAGAGTATTTTGCCATATCAAACCTGCTTGCAATGCTTCTGCAAAATAAAATCAATGTAAATATTTCATAATTTATTAATTTTCCCAACTTTACCTATAGCTATCTGGAGTGCTCAAAATCCAAAGAGTTGATAGTAGCTGTAAGATGTAAGTGTAGATGTTTTCTTTGAATGTGTTGTTGCTTTTCAGCAAATGGGCAATTTTGTTAAATAAATCATTATAAGCAGACCTCGTCAAACGTAAATGTTGTTGGAGTTCTGCGTCAATAATTTTTTCTATGATCTTCAAAAATTTCCGTGAGTTCGACAAATATTTTCTCTACCAACCTCTCCAACTAATGCCAATATACTTGCTTCAATAATATAATCGTCAGATAATGACGATTCATATATATATATATATATATATATATATATATATATATATATATATATTGGAACCATATATCTTATATATGAAAGAGTATCAGCTGTTTGAAAATATTTTGCTCATTATTTGAAATGAATTGAAACTATGTAGTTAAAAACACATTAAGAAGAAACACAATCATAAGTAAAAATGCATGTAAAATCAGAATATATTAAATCATTTGTTTATAATAATTAAAAGAACAACAATAAAATAAACAATTTACCTTGATGATTGTCTTAAGTTAGAAAATGCTTAACAAGTATAATGGAGAACATGGAATCTGCCCAAATATAGATGTTTAGTTGTCATGAAGAAATCAGCTGTTTTACCTGAAATTAAACAAGTTTAGTTATCTAATTTGATAAGTAGTTAGTTGAAACAGTAATAATATAAATCAATTTCATATTTGGTAATGAGAAATAGATAAATTTATAATAGAAAAATATCAAGACATAAAGATAATTTATATGTCATAATGTATATACATTTTTATGAAATTAATGAATATTAAATGATGATGGATTCAAAGAAATATTTTCTACTAGAGAACTTAAATAGTATAAATAATCAGAGCAAAAGATCTTATAGAAGAATTTATGTTCATAAAAATAAATGTTATTTTCAAAATATCATATGTATATGTCAAAACAAAATTAGACATTGCCATGTCGACATATAAAAGGAATTTCACTATCAGTGAAAGATTTGTTTTATTGAAATTATTTGAACAGTAAAAGAAAACAGATACTTTTCGGGTGGAATTTACATTTATATATGTTTTCAAAAAAACTCCTAAAGTGTAGCAATTGTGAAAACAGTTCGACAGCTACAGAAACAATGTGATTGGTGGAAAGTGACATGACAAATTTCGATTAAATAAAATTTAAAAAAAAACTTATTGATAATCAGTGTGCTTAGAAACAATATATTGGTTGTTGATTAAAAAATTGACGATCAAATAGAAGCGTTGGAAGTTGGTTCTTGGCGTCGAAAGAGTGAGGATGTGATAAGAAACTTTTCCCGAAATTTCAAGTTAAATTACAAATTTTAATAATAAAAGCCACAAATTCTTAACAAAGATAAAACCTAGAACACTTACATGTATTTATAACCAGTTTTTCCCGTGAGAATATCCAAATTTCTCAATAAATCGAGCAGCTAGAACTTTGGAAGGCGTAGTCCTGTATCCAGACGGGATATATCTCCAGAAATCCAGGCATCAGGTCAGTGCTTCTTTAGATATCATTGGCCAATAATAAGAATAATAACTTTTGAGTGTAAATTCAGTGACTATTTTCATGTATATATAAGAATTCTTGCGTCTTTATGATCGATCTATAAAAAAAGAAAAAAAGAATTTATGTATTTTATTCACTAGACAAATTCTAAATATTATATAAAAAGGCCTATTCTATGATATAATAATGCTTGTACTTACGTATTTTCAAATCATATAAGAAAGATGCATCTTATTTCATTCACATAACTTTCCATTTGTATATATAAATTTTGTAACATATTTCTTCTGACCAATTTATTTAATGTATGTATATAATATTCAACGTAAATTCTTTCATGCGAATCCACCAGCATTATTATAAAGGAAATGATGCAATGTATCTAATATTCACGCAGGAGCAGAGCGTCGTTAAGAAACGTTCGTTCCGTTTCGATTATGTTCGTTATTAGTTGGGCATGCGCATAAGATAGTGTATATTTTTGATACTGTGTTGGTAAATTCCATAGGCGTAACCGTTTTGATTAAAAAATATATTTAAATAAAAAAATTTTATTATAAAATTAAATGATTGAATATATTGTGTTTCTTTTTATTGTGAATGAGCGAAATATCTCTAAAAAAGGCCAGGACTCAAAGAGTAGAGAAAGTCTCATGCTCCCGAACCAATATCATATGAATAATAAAATATATCAAATAATTAATAACTGAGCTAGCCACACAAAAATTCAAACAAATCTAAATATCTATCCAATTAAAAAATAATATAATTAAAACTAGTATAATTGGCACCCAGAATGTAGGGCGTTTTTTAAAAATTTAGGAAGCTTTTGTAAATTTTAAAACTCAATTAAAATGGCAAAACGGATGACGTTGAGAGATAGAAGGCAGGTAGGAGCAGAAAGTGATTCAGAAGAGGAAAGGGAAGAACGAAGTCATGGTATGGGAGATTACCAAGCGGTCTATTTGGAACAAGGACAACAATTAGAAGGAGATGCACATGAAGATGGTATGGCAGGAGATGGGGAAGCTGTAGAATAAGAAGACAGGATACAAGAGAGAAGGGAAACACAAGGAGGTATGAATATCAGTGAACAATGGATGCAACAATTATTTAACAAAATGGACGAATTAAAAGAAAATATGTACAACATGAGGGGAGATATGACCAAAATGGAGGAAAATTTAAATGGAAAAATAGACACCGTGAATGGAAACATGGACACAATGAAGGGAGATATGAGCAACATGAACGAAAACATGAACAAAATGGATGGAAAAATGGATACAATGAGAGAAGAAATTAGAGGGGATATAAACAACATCAATGGTAATATGAACAGATTAGAAGAGAAAATAGAAGAAGTGAAATTTGAAAATTGTAAGGAAATTAAGGAACTTAAAACGACCAATGAAGAATTTGGAAAGAAAATTGACAAGGTGAGAGAAGACATGGAGGACCAAAATAAACATATACGGAATGAAATTCAAGAAAATGGAATTAAAATTAGGAGCAGATAGAAAATCAAATGGCAGAACAAATTCAAGAATTAGAGAAAGGTATAGAAGAAAAATTACCAGGAACAATTCAAGCAGAAGTAAAGAAACAAACTGAAGACATCACTAAAGAAGTGGAACATATTGAATTCAAGGAACAAATAATAGAAGAGATTATGCAGAATTATCAGCAAAATGCGGAACAGAAATTTGAGGACTTGGATACAAAGGTACAAAAATAAACAGGAACATGTGAGGAGAGGAATGAGTACATTGGTCAAATAGTTAACAAAGAACTAGAAGAAATGAACAGAAAATTACAGGAAAGTATGGAAGAAATGGAATATAATGTTAGAAGAAATGGAGGTGGAATAATCTACACTGGGAACATGGACATCGGAGTAAAATTTGATGGGAATATAAATACCATACATCCGAAGGTATTTATCAAAATAATAAAAAGCAAACTTAAAGGAATGAGAGACATAATGGAGAAGAAGATTATCATTAGAGGGATGTTATCTGGACATGCCCTATTATGGTTTTGTAACAAAGAGGAGAGCATAAATGATGTAGAAGAATTTGAGAACCAATTCATGACCTATTTCTGGGGTGAGATTCATCAGGCTAATTTTAGGGAAAAGTTGTATTTCGGAAAATTCGATTATAATAGGAATAAAAATTTAAATGCATATGCTATGCAACTATATAACATGGCGCAATACTTGGAACCTGTTATGAAGAAGGAGGAATTAGTTTTATATGTCGGGAGACATTTCAATTCAGAAGTGTCTGAAACGATAGCACTTCATAATATAAAAACAATGGATAACTTATCTAGATATTTGCAGAGAGTTGAAAGGAGTGTTCAAAATGGAAGTGGTTTTCTCAGATATCAAGAAGGAAATGGAAATATGAGAAATGATATACGAAGAGAGAATGGAAATGGAAATATAAGAAACGATACACGAAGGAAATGGGAATTTCAGGAGAGATTATAATGGAAATAGAAGTTATGGAAACAGGAACTTTGAAGATAGACGATACCAAGAAAATGGGGAACAATATAGAAATAGAGAAAGGGATAATGGAAACAGATATCCGGAGAACCATAAGAACCAGAACAATTTCGAGAGAAGAAATCACTATGGTAATAATAATAATAGAGGAAGAAATTGGCAAAACGGCAGAGAAAACCAAAATAATCAAGATCAAAACAGAAACAGGGATGACGATAATAGAAGACAAGTAAATATGGTCAGACAGGAGATACAGGTGGAAGAATGTATTCCTGGACAGGACAATATAGCGAATTTTGCTTAGATCGTCCTTACGTACATAATATCATCTATTCATCGCGATATGAACATCCTCGAGAATTTATTGTAGATTATGAAAATAATAGTAAAAAAGTAGAAAAACCTAATTTAATATTTATCCAGGGTAGAGTACAAAACATTATTTGTAGAATTTCAATAGATACAGGTTCAGAGGTAATATTAATTAAACAAGATGTAGTAGATAATTTAAATAAGGATGATATTATGATGATAAATACAAAGAAACTATCGTTAGTAGGGGCGAATGATAAAAATTTATATTATACAAATAGTACCATAATTACAGATTTTTATTTGGGAAATATAGCTTATAAAATACAATTATTAGTAGTTAAGAATTTAAAATATGACGTAATTTTGGGAAATGATGAATTGAGCAATCACAAGATGATTATTGATTATAAACAGGGATACATGGTATGTGAAGGTAATATAATAA
Organism: Galeruca laticollis; assembly: GCA_963921935.1. Lineage (NCBI taxonomy): Eukaryota > Metazoa > Arthropoda > Insecta > Coleoptera > Chrysomelidae > Galeruca > Galeruca laticollis. Next base: position 209,803,560 of record OY998176.1, on the reverse strand, counting down.
CTTTTAATAAAAAGGAAGAACAAGAGGTAGAGAATATACAATGTCAAATAAACGAAATAGAAATTTTGGAAGATCTACAAGAACAATTTTGTCCCATACAATATAGAAGAGAGATCGATGAGTTATTAAAAAAAGCATGGGAGACTTTTCAACAAATAAGTATGTATAGCAGCAAAGTATATACATAAGTTGGAAATGAATAAGGATATTAGTAATTTCAAGATAAAAACCTATCCCATTCCTTATAAGCTGAAAAATGAAGTATACCAGGAGTTAGAAAAGATGATACAAGATGGTATTATAGAAAGATCCAACTCTCCATATATCAGTGCAATAACATGTGTCCGTAAAAAGTCAGGTGAGATTAGATTATGTCTCGATGCCAGAAATATCAACTCTTATACTAAAAAACAATATGAGACTCCTTTAAATGTAGAGGGGATATTCGGTAGGATTACAAAAGCTAACATATTCACAAAACTGGATTTAAAACATAGTTTCTGGTTGATTCCATTGGATAAAAGAAGTCGTCCCTATACAGCATTCATGATTGATGGTGTAGTATACCAATTTTGTGTTGTTCCATTTGGTTTACAGAGTTCGTGTGCAGCATTGGTAACAACACTTCACACTGTTCTTAACCAATATGAACATTCTACATTGCATTATATAGATGACATCTTAATATATTCAGAAAAAGAAGAACAACACCACGAACATTTGAAGACTATTTTGGCAGAATTGGAAAGAGCAGGATTAAAATTGAACATGGAGAAATATCAATTTTACCAAAAGGAAGTGCAGTATTTGGGATATATTTTGAATGCTACTGGAGTGAGAATGAACCCTGAACGAATTAGAACTATAAGGGAATATAAGACACCGACTAATCTGAAAACTCTTCGAGGATTTTTGGGAATTCTCAACTACTTCAAACGACTAATACCAGACCTCAGTAATAAAGAAATTCCACTAATTGAATTAGTCAAGAAGGAAACGAAATGGAAATGGGATGCTAGGAGAGAACAAGCTTTCCAAGAACTAAAGGAAATATTTTTACAAAATTTGCAGGTTTATCAAACTCAATATGACAAGTCATTTATTTTAAGAACATATGCATCCATAGATAGGTTAGCAGGAGTTTTATTGCAAGAACAAGAGGAAGGAGAAGTACCAATCAGTTTTATTTCCCGAGTAACGAAGAACTTTGAAAGAAAATATTCAGTTACTGAATTGGAGATGGCAAGCATTGTATTTTGCATAACTAAATTACGTTTTTATCTATTAGGAGCAAAATTTTACTTGGAAACAGACCATTCGGCTTTAACAGCAATGTTTAAAAATCGTTATGCCAATAATAGGATACATCGATGGATTCTTCTGGTACAGGAATACGAATTTGAAATAAAATTTATTCCTGGGAAAACTAATATAGTAGCGGATGCTCTTAGCCGTGAAACAGAAATGAAGAAGAAGGATCAACAATTCCAAATTGGCATCAATAGGTTGCAGAAAACTGAAGGTTTGTTTACTTTGGAGAAAATAATGGAGGATCAGAGAAGTTTGCAAGCATCTTGTAAAAGAGGAGCATTTCAAAACGAGGGAATTTGGTATAAGAAAATGGAAGATAGGGAAATTTATTTAATAACATCTGAATATGCTAAAGAAATTCTTAGACAACTACATGAGGAATATGGACATATAGGATCTCGGAAACTATGGATGTTGTTTAGAGAAAATTACACCGCAAAGGAGGATATATCATTAGTTAACGAAATCTGTAAAACTTGTAAAATTTGCCAGTTGGCAAAGGAAAAGAATTATCATAATATTAGTGGACCAAAACCTATTATAGCACTCAAGCCTTTACATATAGTAGCTATTGATTTTATATCACGATTAATACCTAGTAAGCGAGGCAATAAACATATTTTAGTCATGGTAGATATTTTCTTGGAATTTGTAAGAACTTTTCCTTATCAACGTACCAATGCAAACACAGTAATATCTTGTCTGAAAAATTTGATAGAAGAAATAGGAATTCCTGAAATCCTAATACTGGATCATGCTACTTACTTTGTGAGTGAAAAAGTCAAACGTATCTATAGAAATTATAACATAAAAATGAATTTTATAAGCATAAGAAGACCTTCATCTAATCCAGCGGAGAGGTATATCAAAGAAGTTGTAAAGTATTTAAGGATTTTATGTAATAATAGGCACAATTTATGGGAAGAAAATCTGAACCAAGTAGAAAAATTTTTAAATCAATTACCTAATGGAGTTACTGAAGAATGTCCACAATTTATTTTGAAAGGAATACCCCCAGAACGTGATTGGATTATACAGAGAGAATGGGATATGTCTCAAGTTTTAAATAAAGTAAGCAAGAATTTGGAGAGAAGTGCTATGAGATTTATTAAAAGAAAAGGAAACAAGAATAAAAAGAAGATTAGGTTTGAAAAGGAGATTTAGTCCTAGTAAGATCTTTAAGAACACCAAAGAAAGGTGAAAATCAATGTAAAAAGTTATTATCACCTTTTGAAGGGCCATATGTTGTTGACAATAGTGATGCTCAAAACAGTTATCGGTTATTCTATCCAGGTACACAATTAGAAAGGTACACAATTAGAACATGTATTAAGATATTATGAATGGATGAATTTATGTTACGAACGAAACTTAGAAGGAAATAATAGTCATAAGTATAGTTTTAAAGTTTAATATTAAGTAACGTACAAAACCCTATCTACTATGTTATTTTGTTTCTATTTGGCAGATGGTGATCCAATAACATTCTTCACTTTTATTTCTTCAGAACTTAAAAGAATAAATAAATGAATAAATACAATATAATATAGAGAAAAATGTATTAGGTAAAACTTATTATAAAAACAGCTTTGAATATAAAGAAAGGGAAATTTGAATATGGCAAATAAATATATAACAAATAAAGAAAAAACAATTTATAAGAAATACTGGCTTTATATAGAAGGAAAATATAAAGATATAAGATAGAGGGGATAAACATAAGAATAAATTGAGTATCAAACAGAATTTCACATCTTTTAAAATAAGGAAATAAGACGCAAATAATAAAAGGATAGGAAAGGAGAATAATGAATGATATTGATTAAAATATAGGAGGTAATGTTTAATGTCAATTAGAATTTTATAGAATACTTGAAAATACATGAAAGAGTAAGGAAATTGATGCTGATATATATATATATATATATATATATATATATATATATATATATATATATATATATATTAAAGTGAAATATATCTATCAGACAAATTAAATCAAATCAGCATCATACAAATAGTGTGAATCTTAGTAGTTCATTAGTAAACATCCAATAAAAAAGAAATAATCCGTAAAGACATGAGTTGAACGTGTCAAGAAATTTTTAACTATCACATATAATTGATAAATTAATTTAAGAGATTGCTATTTAATTTAGTATCTATTTTCTTTTAAAGTATATTGTAAAATAAATAACACCAACAAGTAAATTACGTCGAACGTAATATTATACATAATTGTGGTGATCCCTGTATATATCATCACATAAATTTTCAAACAAAATTCGATTATTACAATTTTATATTTTATAGACACTTTCGGAAACCCCGTATATCGCATAAACTTTTATAATTATTAGCAAACGTCAAGGTCAAAAGATCAACGCTAGAAGCAATGTTATGTTAGTAATTCGTACGGTGTAGTTCGGTGTGTTTTTCGAAATGCATAAAAACAAAGTGATTTCGTCTATACTAACGCAAGGATAGATATATTGATTCAGGAAAACAATGTTTGTTTATCAACAAATGAACTGGAAAAACAAAATTAAAAACAATAAAAGGTTGTTGATTTTGAGCTTAAGGAGACGCCGTGAAAATGAATTAGAGGGTGGACGTGTAAAATTTTATCTCCTCAAATTTCTATTAAAATTTGAAATAACTTAAATAAATTATCAGAAATATTAATCAAAAGTGTTCAGACGACGTTTTAAAGTAAATAAATTAAAATACATTCCGTATAATTAAAAATAAGTGAACTTTAGTGAAATCATCTAGATTTGGTAAGAACTATAACTATAATTACCTTATTACAATTATTCTGGTGGTTATCCAAGGTATCTTATAATAGAGATACTCTGCTGATGATATTAACCACATATATCATCATTCCTACATCTTGGACTTCGTTTTTGTTTGATCACAGCTGATCATTTTTTCCTCCAAGAACAGCACATTCAATGCTATGCTCTATAACTAACGATGAACATTTTCCACGTGTATATTGAACTTTTTCTATAAAAACATTTCACTTATATATTTTTGTATGTAGGTTAATTGTCTGTGGTAGCAATTTATTGGTTAAACGTTAGTATTAACTGTTCAATCTCCACTAATAACGGACACAAACACTAAATTCATATTAAATAAGTATTCACTAGATTTTTGCATAATAATAATAAAGATTCTTAGACACATCACTTTGCCTTCCATTTTGTAAACTAAACAAAACATTTAACAGAACAGCACACTACACGTTTTCGCACTTAAAGATCTATGGTTGAGATTGAAAGTTTTTTTTTGGATGTACATTCAAACATAGAATAAGAATAATGATACACGAAATTTATTTGTTGAGTTTCAATAATATTTATAGTAATGAAAGCGTTTATATGGTTGTTGCGTAATAATGATACAATAATGAATTTAAACGTATAATATTGGTTTATTAATTGATTATAAAAATTTCTTATCTTTTCTCATTAATTAAATTATGTTCAATTGTTCAGGTTCGTCTTATTTTTCTCTGATATCTACCTATAGTTTCTTGTTGCTAGCAAACGTCAAGTGCCGAATCTCATCCCTGAGATACAGTATTTGAAGGTAAAGTAAAATTGATAATAATTTTGAATTGGGTATAGCGGTAAGCGTAACCAATTCTGGCGCCCATAAATAATAATAAAACATATATTAAATTAGAATAAAAAAAAAATATACATAATAAAAACAGCAGCCCAACTGAGGTAAATTAAAAATTATAATATAAAATAGCACTACAACATAAGGGCGTAAGTAAAATTATATATAATAAAAATGGCTCCCAACGTAGAGGCATTATTTAAAAAATATATAATAAAATGGCAAGCCCAACGTATGGCGTTTGTTAGACGACTTAAGTAACGCTCGTTCAACAAATTAGCAACAGGAACAGGTTACAAATTTATTTTTGAGATATCTAGGGAAAATTTTATAAAATAATAATGGCTGACAAATCAATGAATATCGACGAACTGACAGTGGATGAGCTGAGGGAATATCTGAAATCCAGGAATATGGACACAAAGGGAAACAAACAAGTACTAAGGGAACGTTTGACGATGGCTATCCAAGCTGAAGAAGCAGCGGAACTGGAGAAAGGAGACAGTATGGTGGAAGAAGTTCATCACTATACAAAACCTAAACCAAATGAAAATGAAGAGTTAATAAATATGATGAAAATAATGATGGCTGATATTAGAAACACCAGAGAAGATATAATAAAAAACACAAAAGAAGAGATAAAAGGTACACAGAAAGAAATTAACAGAAGGTTAGACAAGCAAGAAGAAACATTTTCAGAACATATGGTGGAAATGAAAAAACAGTTCGAAGAACACAAGAAGGAACAAGAAGAGAAAATGAATAAACTATATGGACATTTAATGCGAGAAGGCACCATTCGGAAACAAGAGATAGAAGACATGGGAAATAAACTACGCGAAGAAGGAAAGGAACAGATAGGCAGAATGGAGAGAAACATCATGAAAACCAATGCCAGGATAGATGATGTAGAGCAAGGCATCCAGTTGAATTTATCGATTGCGGAGGAGATGAATTTAAAAACTCAGAAAGAACTAATATGGGAAATGGACAAGAAGTTAAAACAAATCAAGGAAGATAGGAATGTACAAGATTTTACAAAATTGGAGAGGCAAATTAAAGAAGACTTTAAGAAGAAAATGATGGAATTAGAAAAAGAATTTGAAACCATAAAAAACAAGACGAATCCAAACATCAATACTCAAGGGGTAAATTACATCTATAACCATGGGGAAAGTAATCTTAAATTTGACGGGGATACGAGAAAAATGCATCCAAAAATTTTCTTGAGATATCTTAAAAATAAATTAAAAGGTATCAGAGAGATAGAAGATTTGAAAGAGACAATTAGATCTGATTTGCAGGGTCAAACATTACTTTGGTTCACATGTAATGATGTAAGTATAAATAATTTCAACGATTTTGAAAGTAACTTTTTGAAACAATACTGGGGGGAAACAGAACAAGGCTATGTTAGGGAAAAGTTATATTTTGGAAAATTTGATAGTAGAAGAAGCAACAACATGAGTAGTTATGCTTTGTCTTTATTTTCCCAGGCACAATATTTAGAGCCAGTGATTTCTGAGCAAGAAATTATAATATTCTTATCTAGACATTTTAATGACAATATTACTCAAGGTATAGCAATACAAAATATTACAAATTTCCAATCTTTACTAGACTATTTGAACCGAGTACAGAGAACGGTGCACAACAACAATAGACGTGACTATGATGACTATTACAGAAACGTCAACGATAGACGAGACTTTAATAGAAGTAACAATCATAGACAAAATAATAATCACTATTACAACAACACAAATAACAATAATAACAATGATAGACGATATGACAGAAATAACGATAGGACTAATAATAACAATAACAGGTACACAAATTATCCAGATAGGAGACAGCATAATAATTATAATAGAAGAGAAAGAAGAAACTCTGACGGAGACATAAGAAGGACGAATAATATAAGACGTGACAAAAGAGCTAACAGGACGAACAGCCTAGAAAGAAACACAACTAATCGTAACACAAACTTTAATCGAACTAATACAAATAACAATAATCATAATAATGATAATGTTGTGGTTCCCGTGTCATCTTCTGGTACGGAACAACAGTTTTTCCACTAGAGGGTGAATATGGTAAGTTAAGTTGGTGCAGCTATGTTCACCCACGCGAATTTCTAAAGGTACAGGACCAGCTAGAACAAAACAATGAAACATTAATTTATATATATGGAACGATAGAAGGCACTAGCATAAAAATATTAATCGATACCGGGTCAGAAATATCTTTAATAAATAATAAATTTGTAAATGATTTGACAATATCAAAAGAAAATTTCGTCAAGGTGCCAAAAATAAATTTAATCGGCATAAATCAAAGAAAACTAACAATTTCAAATACTACGATAACTGTAGCATTAAGATTAAAGGAACGAGAAACTATGGTACAACTGTTAGTAGTGGAAAATATGGAATGCGAACTATTGTTAGGATCGGATATCTTATATGAAAACAAAGCAATTATTAATTATGAAGAAATGTACATAATCTTTAATAAAGAGAAAGTTGATTTTAATTATGAAGAGAAAAATGATAATTCGAGGAAGAATGAAGAGTTAGTAGAAGAAGTAGATAAATGTATTAATTATAATAAGAAATTTGAAGATGATATGGAGAAGAGATATGATTATAGGCAGGAAGGAAAAATGAGTGGAGATATGATGTTGGATGGCAATGGAGAAATAAATAATAATGATAATATGCCGGAATGGAAATTGGATATAGATGGGAAAATAGAATGGAAAAATGAAGTAAAAGGAATACTGAGAGGACATAGGAATTTAATTAATGAGGAATCTCGAATTGCAAGAAATTATGTACATAAAATTGAAATGAAAGAAAATCAACAATTCCAACAGCGAAGTTATCCGATACCCTACAAATATCAAGAAGATGTAAAGAAAACTAAATAAATTATTAAAAGATAGAATTATAGAACATAGTACCACCTCGTATATCAATCCAGTTGTTATAGTAAAGAAGAAGGATGGAGATTTAAGGATTTGCCTTGATGCACGAAATTTAAATAAATGTACAATGCCCGAGTATGAATCGCCTTTAACTATCGAATCGATATTAGGAAAGATAAGTAAAGTTAAAGTTTTTTCTAAGCTAGATTTGAAGCACAGCTTCTGGCTGATACCACTACATCCGGAAAGCAGGAAGTATGTAGGATTCAAGATTAATGGGGAAGTATATCAATTCCGAGTAACGCCATTTGGCATACAAAGCGCTACATCAGCACTATTAAAAGCGCTAAATAAAATTCTAAACAAATATGACCAATTTACAATACACTATGTGGACGACATACTTATTTTTTCAAACAGTATAGAAGAACATTTAGAACACCTCAGAACAATCATAGCGGAACTTGACGAAAACGGACTAAAACTGAACATACAAAAATGCCAATTTTTAAAGAAAGAAGTAATATATTTGGGTTACAAAATCACAGAGACAGGAATCGAGATGGATCCAGAGAGAGTAAGAACCATTAGAGAGTACATAAGACCGAAAAATTTGAAAACTCTTCGAGGCTTCCTTGGGATGCTAAACTATTTCAAACGGATGCTGGGAAATCTAACCGATTTAGAATTACCTTTAATGGAATTACTGAGAAAGGGAGTGAAATGGAATTGGACCAGTAAACAGGAAGATGCTTTCAATGAAATCAAGAATCAGTTCATCAGAAACATAAAATTATATCATCCGAACTATGAGAAAACTTTCATTTTAAGGACAGATGCATCTAAAAACAGACTAGCTGGAGTTTTAATGCAAGAATATGATGACATGTACGTACCCATATCATATGTCTCTAGGATAACAAAAAGAGCAGAGAAAAACTATGGAGTAAGTGAATTAGAACTTGCTAGCATCATATTCTGTGTAAATAAACTCAGATATTTTTTATTGGGAGGAAAATTCATAATTGAAACTGATAATCAGGCTCTGCTAACGATACTAACCAACAAGATGAACAATGCCAGAATACATCGATGGGCATTACTCCTACAGGAATATGACTTCGTGATTAAATATATTCCAGGGATTCAAAATGTAGTACCAGACTCGATCAGTAGAATGGATGGAGAGAAAAGAAAATATGCAAACGAAGCTAGAATGGGAATTAATATCATGAAACAAAGTAGTGGTATGTTCTCGCTAGAACAAATAAAACAGGAACAACTATTATTAGATGAGAAATACAAAAGAAGATGCTCTGAAAAGGATGGAGTAATATATAAATTAGTACATGACAAGGAATTATATGTGATATCTGAAAATTTAACAAAATTAATTGTAAAAAGAATACATTTAGATTTTAATCATTTAGGAATTAGGAAAACTCACATGATATTTCGGGAGAATTATATATCGAAAAATGACATTACTATCATAAAGGATATTATTAAACAGTGCGAACTATGTCAACTATCCAAGGAAAAGAACATTCATTATGAAAATGTACCGAAATCCATCATAGCGGAAAATCCATTAGATATAATAGCGATAGACTTCATATCAAACCTTATACCAAGTTATAATGGTAACGAACACATTATGGTAATCGTAGACATTTTTTCTAAATTTATTAGCACATATCCATGCAGTAAAACAAATAAAAATTCCATTAAAGAATCGCTAGGAAACTACTTCGAGAAATATGGGAAACCAAAGAAATGCATAATGGACAATGCAACATACTTCAGGAACAAAAAAATAGAAAAATGGTTGAAAGACCTGGAAATACAACAAGTTTTCACAAGTATAAGACATCCTAGTAGTAATCCTGCAGAACGAGGAATCAAGGAAGTGATCAAGCATCTGAGGATACTTACATACTACGAAAACCGTATGTGGGAAGAACGATTAAAGGAGACCACAGATTTTATAAACAATATACCAAATATCGTTACGGAAATAGCGCCTATTTCTTTATTCACAGGAATAGAACCAGACAGACCATGGTCCAGTGAAATTGACTACAACAAACTGATTAAAGTAGCCAGAGAAAGACAATCAAGACAAGCTGACAAATACATTAAACGGAAACTAGCTAGACTTAGAAATAGGAAAACATTTAAAAAGGGTGACTTGGTAATAATAAAAGCATTAAGAGTACCTAATCATAAAAAAGGAATATGTTCTAAGTTACAGTTACCTTATGAAGGTCCTTATTTAGTAGAAACCAGTCATGGTATAAATAGCTATAAGTTGATACATCCTGACACTCATCGAGAACGTGGAATTTTTCATATAAACCAGCTGCATCAATTTAACGCCAATCAGCCATAACTAAAATTTAAGAAACACTAGAATTAGAAAATATTTAAGTAATCAAGTATGAATTAATTTAATCTAATCAATCTTAATAAGAGCTAGGAATAGTATAATAAGAAATTTATTGATAAACTAAGTATAAGTTAATTGCAACGATTTAATAACTTCTTCATGAAATTGACATAGGATTAAATTGGGAATTAATTAAACAAGTAATATATATGATAATGAAATTATGAGAAGAAAATCAAGGTAAACTTCTATAGAACATTCTTGTCAAATCAAGAATAATTCCATAGAATTTTAGGGAATGTTAAAGTGAAATATATCTATCAGACAAATTAAATCAAATCAGCATCATACAAATAGTGTGAATCTTAGTAGTTCATTAGTAAACATCCAATAAAAAAAGAAATAATCCGTAAAGACATGAGTTGAACGTGTCAAGAAATTTTTAACTATCACATACAATTGATAAATTAATTTAAGAGATTGCTATTTAATTTAGTATCTATTTTCTTTTAAAGTATATTGTAAAATAAATAACACCAACAAGTAAATTACGTCGAACGTAATATTATACATAATTGTGGTGATCCCTGTATATATCATCACATAAATTTTCAAACAAAATTCGATTATTACAATTTTATATTTTATAGACACTTTCGGAAACCCCGTATATCGCATAAACTTTTATAATTATTAGCAAACGTCAAGGTCAAAAGATCAACGCTAGAAGCAATGTTATGTTAGTAATTCGTACGGTGTAGTTCGGTGTGTTTTTCGAAATGCATAAAAACAAAGTGATTTCGTCTATACTAACGCAAGGATAGATATATTGATTCAGGAAAACAATGTTTGTTTATCAACAAATGAACTGGAAAAACAAAATTAAAAACAATAAAAGGTTGTTGATTTTGAGCTTAAGGAGACGCCGTGAAAATGAATTAGAGGGTGGACGTGTAAAATTTTATCTCCTCAAATTTCTATTAAAATTTGAAATAACTTAAATAAATTATCAGAAATATTAATCAAAAGTGTTCAGACGACGTTTTAAAGTAAATAAATTAAAATACATTCCGTATAATTAAAAATAAGTGAACTTTAGTGAAATCATCTAGATTTGGTAAGAACTATAACTATAATTACCTTATTACAATTATTCTGGTGGTTATCCAAGGTATCTTATAATAGAGATACTCTGCTGATGATATTAACCACATATATCATCATTCCTACATCTTGGACTTCGTTTTTGTTTGATCACAGCTGATCATTTTTTCCTCCAAGAACAGCACATTCAATGCTATGCTCTATAACTAACGATGAACATTTTCCACGTGTATATTGAACTTTTTCTATAAAAACATTTCACTTATATATTTTTGTATGTATTAATTGTCTGTGGTAGCAATTTATTGGTTAAACGTTAGTATTAACTGTTCAATCTCCACTAATAACGGACACAAACACTAAATTCATATTAAATAAGTATTCACTAGATTTTTGCATAATAATAATAAAGATTCTTAGACACATCACTTTGCCTTCCATTTTGTAAACTAAACAAAACATTTAACAGAACAGCACACTACACGTTTTCGCACTTAAAGATCTATGGTTGAGATTGAAAGTTTTTTTTTGGATGTACATTCAAACATAGAATAAGAATAATGATACACGAAATTTATTTGTTGAGTTTCAATAATATTTATAGTAATGAAAGCGTTTATATGGTTGTTGCGTAATAATGATACAATAATGAATTTAAACGTATAATATTGGTTTATTAATTGATTATAAAAATTTCTTATCTTTTCTCATTAATTAAATTATGTTCAATTGTTCAGGTTCGTCTTATTTTTCTCTGATATCTACCTATAGTTTCTTGTTGCTAGCAAACGTCAAGTGCCGAATCTCATCCCTGAGATACAGTATTTAAAGGTAAAGTAAAATTGATAATAATTTTGAATTGGGTATAGCGGTAAGCGTAACCAATTCTGGCGCCCATAAATAATAATAAAACATATATTAAATTAAAATAAAAAAAAATATACATAATAAAAACAGCAGCCCAACTGAGGTAAATTAAAAATTATAATATAAAATAGCACTACAACATAAGGGCGTAAGTAAAATTATATATAATAAAAATGGCTCCCAACGTAGAGGCATTATTTAAAAAATATATAATAATATATATATATATATATATATATATATATATATATATATATATATATATTAAACTAATTATATATTATATTAAATTTTTATTTACTTATTTTTGTAGATGATATTTATATGTAGATGTTTATTTATTTAGATTTTTAGTTTTAAGTTTGGCTAGCTCAGTTTGTTTTTATTATTTGTTTAATAATTTATGTTAATTAGATTATTCGGGAGCATGAAATCCTTTTTCCCTTTGAGTCCTGGCAATTTATACTGTTGTAATAGTTGAAATAAAAAGAAAACACATTATTTGAAATCAATTTAATTATCAATGCAATATTTATTTGATAAAATAATATGCGACGCCAATGGTTATATAGTACCTATTTATTGATCTTAATAATATCATAAATGCGCATGCGTGAAAAAATTAGTCATGCGCTTTAGCATGAAACAAACAATTATGATATGTAAGAAGCATCTATATTATACAAAACAGTTTGTTAACGATGAAAATAATTGAATGGTTAAAACACATAAGAGAATTTATCTATAAATCATAGTAATATATCATACAAATTGCTGTGGAAAGAAATGAGTTATATACATGGATAGAGAAATAGAAATTATATACAGATGGACATGGTTATAACATTATAAAATTTCAATCACCAGATTTCTGCGATTACAAGATGGCGTGATTAGCGTAAGTACATATTTTAATTTATATAAAGTTCGGCCTTTTATTAAATTTAATGATTTATGCAATGAATATGCTATATAAAGTCTGTTTCTTTCTTTTTTAGATCGATCATATGTGAAAAAGTTTGTCAATTTATGATATTAAGTACTTAATTGGGATTTTGAGTTTTTACACTATTTATTGGCCAATAAATGATTTAAATACACTGACCTGTTGATCTTGAATTTGGAAGAAAGTCTCTGGATCCCAGGAACACCCACTGAATCTCCAAAAAACCAAAGTTGTTGAAAATTTCACAGATTCTTGTCGGAAAACTTGCTACAATTAACTGTAAGTATTTCTAATATTATATTTAACAGTACTTTAGGAGTTTAAATGTCTTATACCGGGAATATCTTTAAATTTTTAGGAACACTATCCCACACACTCCTCGCTTCTTAACACTCGCTACCGTTCTCCCTAAGCGTCCCCTCGATTTTCAACTTTTTTAAACAACACAGTCTTTTGTTCTTTTCCAGATCACTATTCAAAAGTTTATTTATTGATTCACAGTTTGTTATGTCATCTTTTATAACCAATAAGATATTGTCTTTTGTAATCAGATAATAGAAACTTCAATCACTTATCAAAACAATTTCATACATACAAATACATTAAAATTGGTTATACTTAGATACACTTACATAGTACAACATTCAATATTGTTATTGATAGTATATTCTTGTTACATTCATATCAATTATAAATATAAATTCTCTTATGTTATTTGTCTATATGTCATTATTTGTTTATCTATGAAATCTATTGGATTATATTCTATTCAATATTTATATTTGTTCTTATTCTTAAATTAATGATTATAATGAATTAACTATAGTAATATTTGTTTTCATTTCAGATGAACAGCTGTTATGTTATGAAAAATAATCTTCGTCTTAGGCAACTTTATTTACATCATTACATTGGTTAGGCAATATCTATATTTTATGTTATCATTGAGGTAATTCCTTTTTTATTATATTGTTATTGGCTGTTGTTTAATATATCTTTATTTGATATGTTATTTAAATTAAGAAATGTGTTTCCTTTTTACTTGTTTTCTTAAATTATGTTATTTTCATATATATTTCATACTAGCAAACTTAATTTTATAATACTACTTCTATTATTATCTAAGATATCTGGTTCAATATATATATATATATATATATATATATATATATATATATATATATATATGAATATGAGAAATAATTAATTATATTGAATAATGAGTATTGAAATGAAATATGATATGAGGAGTATATAAAGAAATAAAATATAATGAAATTATAGGAAATATAAGTTGATATATAGGTGGATGTTATTATAAATATGGTAGTAGAGAAGTATTAGAAGGAGTAATATTATGAATATTTAAATTGACATTGATAAGAATCTAATATATTTTGGGAAAGAATCATTTGGCAGGTGTTGATAAGAATAGGAATTGTAATAGGGAGTATGTGAATATTTATTTGAGAATTGAATAGTCCAGAAAATATGAGATTATGCCATAAATTTATAAATATTTGAATAAAGATATAACAATCATTACAAAAAGGAAAATTGAAATTCAAATCGCTCTCAATGGTATTGATATCATTTAAATTTAAATTTGAGGGGAATTGAACCATATATCTTATATATGAAAGAGTATCAGCTGTTTGAAAATATTTTGCTTATTATTTGAAATGAATTGAAACTATGTAGTTAAAAACACATTAAGAAGAAACACAATCATAAGTAAAAATGCATATAAAATCAGAATATATTAAATCATTTGTTTATAATAATCAAAAGAACAACAATAAAATAAAGAAATTACCTTAATGATTGTCTTAAGTTAGAAAATGCTTAACAAGTATAATGGAGAACATGGAATCTGCCCAAATATAGATGTTTAGTTGTCATGAAGAAATCAGCTGTTTCACCTGAAATTAAACAAGTTTAGTTATCTAATTTAATAAGTAGTTAGTTGGAACAGTAATAATATAAATGAATTTCATATTTAGTAATAAGAAATAGATAAATTTATAATAGAAAAATATCAAGACATAAAGATAATTTATATGTCATAACGTATATAAATTTTTATGAAATTAATGAATATTAAATGATGATGGATTCAAAGAAATATTTGCTATTAGAGAACTTAAATAGTATAAATAATCAGAGCAAAAGATCTTATAGAAGAATTTATGTTCATAAAAATAAATGTTATTTTCAAACTATCATATGTATACGTCAAAACAAAATTAGACATTGCCATGTCGACATATAAAAGGAATTTCACTATTAGTAAAATATTTGTTCTATTGAAATTATTTGAACAGTAAAAGAAAACAGATACTTTTCGGGTGGAATTTACATTTATATATGTTTTCAAAAAAACTCCTAAAGTGTAGCAATTGTGAAAACAGTTCGACAGCTACAATGTGATTGGTGGAAAGTGACATGACAAATTTCGATTAAATAAAATTTAACAAAAAACTTATTGATAATCAGTGTGCTTAGAAACAATATATTGGTTGTTGATTAAAAAATTGACGATCAAATAGAAGAGTTGGAAGTTGGTTCTTGGCGTCGAAAGAGTGAGGATGTGATAAGAACCTTTTCCCAAAATTTCAAGTTAAATTACAAATTTTAATAATAAAAGCCACAAATTCTTAACAAAGATAAAACCTAGAACACTTACATGTATTTATAACCAGTTTTTCCCGTGAGAATATCCAAATTTCTCAATAAATCGAGCAGCTAGAACTTCGGAAGGCGTAGTTCTGTATCCAGACGGGATATATCTCCAGAAATCCAGGCATCAGGTCAGTGCTTCTTTAGATATTATTGGACAATAATAAGAATAACAACTTTTGAGTGTGAATTCAGTGACTATTTTCATGTATATATAAGAATTCTTGCGTCTTTATGATCGATCTATAAAAAAAGAAAAAAAGACTTTATGTATTTTATTCACTAGACAAATTCTAAATAATATATAAAAAGGCCTATTCTATGATATAATAATGCTTGTACTTACGTATTTTCAAATCATATAAGAAAGATGCATCTTATTTCATTCACATAATTTTCCATTTGTATATATAAATTTCGTAACATATTTCTTCTGACCAATTTATTTAATTTATGTGTATAATATTCAACGTAAATTCCTTTATGCGAATCCATCAGCATTATTATAAAGGAAATGATGTATCTAATATTCACGCAGGAGCAGAGCGTCGTTAAGAAACGTTCGTTCCGTTTCGATTATGTTCGTTATTAGTTGGGCATGCGCATAAGATAGTGTATATTCTTGATACTGTGTTGGTAAATTCCATAGGCGTAACCGTTTTGATTAAAAAATATATTTAAATAAAAAAATTTTATTATAAAATTAAATGATTGAAAATATTGTGTTTCTTTTTATTGTGAAAGAGCGAAATATCTCTAAAAAAAGGCCAGGACTCAAAGAGTAGAGAAAGTCTCATGCTCCCGAACCAATTTCATATAAATAATAAAATATATCAAATAATTAATAACTGAGCTAGCCACACAGAAATTCAAACAAATCTAAATATCTATCTAATTAAAAAATAATATAATTAAATCTAGTATAATATATATATATATATATATATATATATTACCAAAAAAAGACTGGTCACACTTTATCTAGTTGGCTTAAACAATAGTCGAAAAATTGAAGAAAATATTTTGAAGATAGTGTAGAAAAAACTAATCACTAAATGAACAATAGAACGAATTAAAAGATTAAACTACAAAAATAATTGAAATACTACCAAAACTGCCATCTACGGATGTTAGTAGAACTTTGCGCCATTTTCACGTCTCAAGTTACTCAAATAATTCTCAATTTATTGACTGAAATTTATTCAGATAAAATTTTTATATATATATAGTAATTTTCCAACTAATTTCAAGCTGATATAAAAATATCATTTGGCAATAGAAAAAATTTATAATAATTTGTCCAAGTCTTATAAAATTTTTTATTGCCAAATGATTTTTCAGATCAGCTTAAAATTAGTTCGAAAATAACTATGTATATATAAAAATTTTATCTGAATAAATTTCAGTCGATAAATTGAGAATTATTTGGAAGAATGTTTCTTTGTAAGTATCAATTGAAAATAAAAAAAGTGGATAAATTTAATATACGACATGGTATTTTACGTGATTTCAAAAATTTTTGTGATTTAAATTTGATTAGGTAATTTAATTGTTTATTAAATAGAAATTTTATTCTTCCTAGAGTAACTTGAGATGTGTAAATGGCGCAAAGTCTTACTAACATCCGTAGATGGCAGTTTGGTAGTATTTTGTATACGCAAATTTGCAGGTACTTATAATTTGACATATTCATTTTAGGTTTATTCCATAGAGGTTTATCACAAAGTGGAACTGCACTTGCTCCTTGGGCTGTTGTAGAAAATCCACTAACGAAAGCACAACAAGTAGCTTCCCACCTCGATTGTCCAACAAATTCTACCAAAGAGATGATTGAATGTTTACGTAAATCTAATGTCAAAAATCTATTGATAGCAATGTCCAAACTGTTTCTATATTTTAAATTCATACCGCTCATAATTTTTGGACCTGTGATAGAAAAAGGAGACAATCCGTTTGTGAACGAACATCCATATAAATTAATCAAACAGGGTGAAGTTTACAACGTTCCATGGATAACTTCTAATGTCAAGGATGAGGGAATTTTTCTAGTAGCAGGTAATTATTCTATACTCTGTTTTTTAAATAGAAGGAGGATTTTGAGAAACCTGAATCACACCACTAGAAATTACAAAAAAAGTTACTAGATTGGGAGTGATAACATAAAATAATAGCCAAAATAAAATTATAAAGACTGGAAGTAATGACCACAAACTAAATAATAAATTTCATGAGATGGTTATAGGTACAGATTGGCAAATTAATTTTGGCAGTCGGAAGTTTGGCAACGTCCGATGCGCCGTAGCGAAGACGTATGCGGATTACAAGAGCAGAATTTGTAAGCTTCGTTTCAATAGTACAGTTCAGAGTAAAGTGTGATTACCGGGGTTGTGCAATACTAGCTTGTTATGGCGACTCCAGAAAGTAAAGTTGTTCGTAAAGAGTTGAGTGAGTAGTGTCGTGAAAAAATTATGAACGTCGACAATTCCATTAACAAAGGTAAGTTTTAATTATTGCAATATTATTTTTATACTAAAGTAATTATTTACCAAATTTACACTCGATAGTAAATTTTTTAAATCGATTTTCGTACATAAAATATTTATTTGTTAAACGATTTAAAAAAGTGACATTAGCGTAAGACAAAATATTTTATGCACTCATGTGTCAATTTTATGCACCGTTATGTCATCATGACAAACAAATCGACGCCATTTTTAGTCCATTTAGAGCAACCTAAATGAGACATTTTTTGGTTTTTGCATGCCTGCGACTCATGCGTCAATTTTTTCATTTGTGAAAAAAGCACCACTTTATGCACTTGTTGCATAAATAACTATCTGTCTACAGGAATATATAAAAGGGCACATGTTAATTTTGTGTAAGATACCTATTTAAATGAATAGGTTTTTTAGCTTATAATTAATATACTCATTTCATACCTATGTCTATTACATTTCAATTTTATTATTTGTTTTGAACCATCTTCCGATTTCAGTTACAACTGCGGTTTGATCATATTAAAATATGTTTTAACTAAAATCTAAAGATCGTTTAAAATAACTAATGAACTGAAACGTAATATAGTATTTTTGAATTTAATACTCCTTTTAAATTGCCGAAAACCACGACAAGATTTTTTATTTCAAAGAACGGTTAATGAAAACAAATTTAACAACTTCCTCATTTTATTTGTATAAAATACACGTGAGTAAAACTTTCAATACAACATTTATATCACTTATTTTATTGTCAGGTCATTGAACGAGTTTCTGCTGCTACAAAAGTTAACCAAAGAGCGCTTTTCCAGATTAAAAAGAAGCTCTGGCAGGAAGTAATGCTGACACTGATGTGTCTACTCAAAAACAAATAACGTCCAGTATTCGTATGGATAAATTCCACAAAACTGTTCTTAGAAGGTGCATAATAAATTTTCACATATCCGAGAAAAAAGTACCCACGTTAAGAAATTTACACCAAACCTTTGCAGATAGTTATGGCTTCACAGGAAGTCGCGAATCTCTGCGGAAACAAATACATTCTTTGGGTTTTCGTTGGACCAACATGAAAAACAGCAGAAGTTTGTTAATGGAACATCACGAAATCCGACATTTACGCCTACTATATTTAAGACACATATAAAAGTGCAGAGAACAGAACAAACCTATCACTTATATGGATGAAACATACATTCCTTCTTGTCACACGTACCTTAAAGTATGGAGCGACAAGAGTAACGGAGGATTAAGAAAACCCGTTTCAAAAGGTAATAGGCTCATAATTGTGCATGCAGGAAATGAAAATGATTATGTACCTAATGCTGGTATTATGTGGAACTCCCAGTGAAAAACAGGAGATTATTATAATGAAATGGCGTACGAAAATGATCAGAAGTGGGTATAAGAAAAACTTATTCCAAATCTACCAAAAAACGCTGTTGTGGTAATTGATAACGCCCCATATCACAATGTTCTAAATGAAAAACTACCTACGACTGCTTGGACTAAACAACAATTAAAAACTGGTTTTCTGAAAGAAACATATATTACAGTGAACAAATGTTAAAACCGGATCTTTATAACTTTGCAAAAATGTACAAACCGCAATATAAAATTTATAATATTGATTAATTGTTTATTTGACATGGATTGCAAGTTTTAAGGTGACGTCCATACATTTTTATGATGTATGACTTATACATATTACACTTATTTCTGTTATAATGAAAATTATATGAATCTTGTAGGAGTAATATATGAAGATGAAGAAGCTAAAAAATAGCAATAGGTGGAAAGAGAAATGACATTTATAACCTTAATTTGTGAGATGACAAATAAATGAGGTATAAAAATAGAAATATCTTAAATTATATAATATTCTTGGGTCTAATTTTTATGTTATGTGGCCTGTTTTCATCCAGCCTTTTAAACTGTTTCTATTTTTTCACAATGGAAATTTTATTTTTTAACTAAATATTAGTGGACTGTTATACGGGGTGGTTGATTACTACGATTTACAGTATCTTCTATGTCCTTTAAAGTATCAAACTAAATTAGGAAGATTATATCCATAACCAAGTTCACATTTTGGAACTTGGCCTAAAGCCCTAATCTTCCGGAATCCAATCGAAAGTGTTTGGGCGACACTTAAAGAATATGTGGTCAAACGAAATGTTACTTTCAATTTTACAAAGGTTGAAGAATTCTGTAATGAATGAATTTGACACATTTTCTGGAAATGATTGGAAAGTTAGATGTGACCATGTTAAAAAGATTGAAGATGAATTTTATGAACAATGAACCACTTTTAGATACTGTTGTAGATAATATGATTATTAATTTGGCCGAAGACGAAGATGGCGAGGATGATGAAGTTGATGTAGAAAGTGATTTTGAAGATTCATTTGTAGATGCAAATCATTATTTTACTGTTGATGATCCCTGTACATCTAAAACATATTTTTAATTGTTTGTAGGTGGTATGATTGAATACATTAAACGCAACAAATGTAAAAATGTAAATAGGTGTTATCAAATTGTAGATATTAGAGACGAATTCCACTAGAATAATATAATATTTGTAGCACATCTGTACATAGTTCTAAATAAACTCTGTAAAAAGTGTGAAGTGATGTTCTAGTTTCATAGTAAATATTTGCAAAAAACCCAAAGATCTACATATGAAAGTAGAAATATCTACCACAAAAAAGCTTTAATATTTTATTTATAATATTAGTATACTTATTAGACCATCTCTAAAGGAGATTTCTTTTTCAAATTTTATGTATAAACCCTAATTTTTACATTATTATCTACTAGATATTATTAAGAATAACAATTTTAGAAAGCTTAACAGGTAGGTATGTCATTAACTATTACTACGAAAAGATAAGAAAATTGTTGGCCATTGTTAAATTTAGAAAGTCGTTTAACAATCCTTATCATATTGTACGTTTTATCTAGAAAATCTTCCTGACATCCAATTTATATACAAATAAACCTAAATGATCAATATTATGAAGGGACCACTTGAAAGACATTAATTTGAAGTAAAGGTGAAAGTTTATGTCTCTTGGAATCTATTTATTATTTACATCACATAAAATAATAAAGGGTAATTATCGAATTCCCCGTATGGTTTTTGAAGCAATAAATTATTAGATCTGTTCAAATAAACCCCAATTTTCGTAGAAAAATCTAATGGATTTTATTTCCTTATATTAATTAATAATAAAGAGCACATTAATGTTATTTTGTTTTTTAAACTCGATTTTTTATAGCATTATACATGTGCCACAATTTATTATTTTTAAATCCAAAATATTGTGTTACCCTCGTACGTATAAGCAACCTCACAACCTTTAAAACTTTGCATGCGGAATGTACGTCGCATGCTCTCCCGGTAACTGCGTTTACAACGTTGTCAAGTTGTATGGCTTTCTCGCGCATCGTCAACTGCCAAAATTAATTTGCTAACCTGTAACGCTCTCTTAATATTTTTGTATGTTCTCGTCCTATTTTCAAAAGACTACACATACTCATAGCATTTTATTTATATTTTGTATTGACATTGATAACCAGATTGAATTTCAAAAAAGCGAAACTTAAAAACGTAGTGGTAGCTTTTTCTACTCTAACTTGACATGAAAAAACATAATTCTGAGTATCCTGATTGGTTAAATATATACGTTGTTACAAAATAATTAAGCTAATAGACACATGATAACCGATCGAATGCATATTACTGAAAAAAACGATATAACTAATTTTCAATACAATAGCAGTCATGAGAAAATATGATAGTAGTTAGAATAGTATCTGAGTCCATTTTAAAATTAGTCTTGACAAGAATTGTTTTTATATTTTAATAAAACTATAACAAGAAAGCACGAACGCAATAAATAAAAAGATTGACACTGTATAAATATATATGACTTCGGGGAGCGACCCTGGTCACGATTAGTAAATTCGTTGAATAATCTCTCTCAAAATTTATTTACTTAATACAATTTTTAAGCTAATAAAATTGTTGAAAACTGTATAGTTACTTAGTTACTTAGTGCTTAGACAGTTACCTCTTTTAAATTTCCTGCCAAGGATCAAGCAATTGTCCTATCAGATTTAAATGGAATAAAAATTCATGATTATATAGTTACCGTCGGCGCACTTTTTACACTGAATATTTCCCTCATGTGTAAAAAATCCCATAAGAGAAGTGCAATTATCGATTGATTACAGCGGTAACTGTACTGTAGAAACCGAAAGAGCACTGCATTGTTTACTTATCCACGGTAATCCCATTGTGAATCCATGATAATTAAAAATAAAATCATTTTGACAAGTAGAAACAAAAATTTTTTTTAAAAATGTCTCGTTTCGGAATTATAGAAAATAAAGTGATGGAAAGCGAACCAAATAACACTAACCACAACAGACAATACATGTGGCGACAGTTTATGAGCAATATTTGTTTTCGGGAAATATTCCCCTAAATTACACTCGTGCATCAAAATAACCAGATAATTTTGCTTTCGAGCGTGTTGTCTTGGAAAAACTGCATTCGGTCATTTTCATATTTTGTTAAAAGACCCCTCCACCTTCGGTGTTGGGTTCTTCTTCCAAAATATGAAAATGAACTCATGCAGTTTTTAGACAACACGCTGTCATGCAAAATTATCGGTATTTTTGATGCACTTGTGCAATTACTTCAGAAAATTAACATCTTTGCCTCTCGGATAGCAAATAACTGAATTTGCTTAGACCCCAATAGCACTAACATAGTCGACACTTTGATCAACAACCAAAAATTTGTAAAAATAAATAACAACGAAATCGAAATAAGAAGACTTATTACTCCATCTAAAAGACCAATAATATCCAATGTATGCCCGTCTATACCAAACAGTGCAATTGAACAACTCTTAACCCGGCGTCACCCCGGTTAATTATTTTTTCACGAACACCCTATTGTTAAAAGTTTAGAAAAGTATTATACGGACAATATATCCCAATAACATCTTCCTATCAGAAATAACGAAATATTTACAGCATCTGCTACTGAAAAACAAAGAAATAAAATTTCTCTGTGTGCCATCACGTGCAGGAATCGAAGGCAATGAGAGGGTGGACCAAATAACAAATAATTCAATTTCCAATCCAACTATAAATACTTCCTCTTTAATTGGACATAAAAATTTCCATTAAGGACTATATTTATAACAGCTGGCAGCAATTGTGGAACGAAAGTAACTCAAAACTTGAACAATTTAAGCCTCGAGTGAGATCTAAACTACCTCTTCCACGGTGAAGGTAAAACCAAATTATTATCAACTGCCTCCGTCTTGGTCATACATCGCTAACGCATCTACACCCCATCACCGAAGAAGAACCACCAAGATGTAATTGTAAAACACAACTTTCTTCTAGTTATATTCTAACAATCTGCCCACAGTACCGTCAAGCTAGAATGACGACACAATTACCAGAAGAAATTGGAGATTCCCTAGTTTTAAAAGTGGACAATGTGATAAAATTCCTCAAGAACATACCCCTGTTTAATAAAATTTAAATTATGCTTGTATTTTTTTATATTATTATATTAAACTCTCGCTAATAACATCTAACGGTTGATGCGGTGAATAAAGAAAAAAAATATACAGGGTGTTCCCAAAGTAATCTGAAATATTGCTGTGAGCGATTCGCTATTCAATTTTAAGACAAAAAGTTCTTATAAACATATGTGATAAGTTTTGTAACACGGTCAACATTGAGGGACACCCTATATATAAAGCTTTCTAATAAAGGAATATGTACAACTATAATATACTGCGTCGTGTGATTCATAGCATTTAATCACAACAGAGGAATGTTGAAATACTTTTTTTGATACGAAACTGTAAAGGCAGATAAGTTTCAACTGTTAGCGAACACCATTGATAAAATTTAATTATTAAACTCTTTTGTTGTTAATTTTCGTTTCATTTATTATTGATAGATTACAGTTCAGGTGTGGGGTGAACATTTAGTATATTTTACCTAAATTTATCGATAAGTGTTAATAATAAATAAATAGTTTAAGTGTTCAATATATCATGGGTAGACGAAAGCGTGATAATTCTGCATCGAGTGACTCCGATTCAGATAGCTCCACAAATGATAGTAGCTACAAATCTCGCGATTCCGGACGAAAACGTTTCGAGTGGGGAACCCGTAGACGTGGATACATCAAAAAAGAAATATGAGCATTCGCCAAAAAAGAACAATGATAGGCAGTTACGTACGCCTCAAATACATGAAATTGCAATTCTTGAGGACACTACAACTTCCGCTAAATACAAATGTTCCAACGATAGAAAGCGAAGGCACTGGAACCGTTTTTACGCAAATCTCCCGTCATCGGTTGAAGTACGAGTCGATCGCTTGGAGCATCTTTTAGAAATTCTTGTGCAACAAGGGCAGAACAAGGATTGCCGACCCGTGTCTTTGAGAAGTGATTGGATACCTGAGGTCAATACAGAAAATGAAAATTTACTCCGCCGTATACACCGCAAGCAAATCCCGTAGAACGAGCCAACCGCACACTGAAGACGATGATTGCGCAATATTGCGAAGAAGACCACCGAGACTGGGATACAAGGTTGCCGGACTTAAAATTCGCGATGAATAACTCAAGACATGACTCGACCGGATTTTCACCGGCCTTCCTAAATTTCGGAAGAGATCCCGAAATACCGAAATCCTTTCGAAGGGAAGCTGAAGAAGCTACCGAGGAAAACCCCAAGAAGAAGATACTGGAGAGGACAACCCCGCAGAAGAAGATCCGACACCGCATCTCTTGCGAGTAGAGAAACTGCAAGAGTGCTTCGACCTAGTCCGTCTGAACCTGTCTATAGCGTTTACCAGTCAGAGTCGTAACTACAACCTACGTCGCCGAGACTGGAAATGCGTCATAGGAGACAAAGTGATGAAGAAGGAACATACCTTGTCATCTGCCGCTGATCACGTAGCTGCTAAGCTAGCCCCCCTTATAGAGTCGTGCGAGTTATCTCACCGGTGGTGTACGATTTGCAAGATAACAATGGTAAATGCTATAAGCACGTACATATAAAAAATTGAAAACCCACCAACGAGTAACAATTCCGTTCTGTTACCGATTTGGACAGATTGGCTAGATGTCCCGAAGTTTCCGCCAGTCCCGGGAGAAGCTAGACGCCGATATTCAGTGCGACCTAGGCACGGAATACCCCAAGCCCGTCCGAAGGGTAATTGAACTGCCCTGCCGGTTATATCGCCGCCAGGCACCCCAAGGAAGAGGACCTCGACCAGCGACCCACCCTTGTACCATCCGACGCCGGACTTTGAAGCGTACAACTGACGTTCTCATAGAAATTGTTTGATAAGTATTTTGTATTTTATCTGGTAGTAAGATTTGTATATAAAAAAAATGTGATGAACGAAATCTGCGCTTTCGTTCATTAATTTTTTTTACCGAAGTAAAGGGGGTGTGTAACGAGTTATTTTTTTTTAAGCATTATATGATTCTGTTCCGATGGTATTTTAAGTTTAATAAGTGAATATAACTCGTTACTTACTTTCCAACTCTGTTTTCTGGTACCGTTTCAAGCCCCTAATATTAATTTAAGTATTTATTTCATTAGTAACTCAAAAGCCGTGATTTATCATCTAAGGAAATATATAAAATGCATTAAATTTCGCTTTTCAAAATTTAAATTATCGAGGACGCCTGGTATATAAACTATTTCAATTTAAAACCGGGGTCATTCAGTACAAATAGAAATATTTCTTGTTGTAATTAAATCGATTTCCCTCACCATCGTTATCGCCAAAATTTAGGTAGGAGGTAAATTATAAATGCGAAAACCGAGCGTTCAAAGGGCATTAAGTTGTTATATTCAGTTATTGAAATTAAGTTATTATTCAGTTATTGGCAATTAAGTTATTATTCAGTGATTGATATTAAGTTATATTATTGATATTAAGTTGATTTAGAGTGAGTTAGGATTTGGCCGTAAATCGATAGTGGGAAGTGTCCGACCGTCCAGTATTTTCCGAGTAAGTGGAAATTTATATTGTAAACCGAATAAAACATTTCACCCGAGTTTCAAAGTTTTACATTTAATTTCAACAAACGATTTAGTAGTTTGGTTATTAAGAATATAATTCCCTATTTTGATAAAGCCGGCAGCCGGTAGTTTTTTTGAAGCGATAAAAAAACAACCTAATTTACAGTTTTTATTATCGCGTTCTGTATATTGTTTCTCTGGAATTAGGGTCTGATTGAAATACCATTTTGATTTTAATTTTACGAATAGTTTTAATAGTTCCGTTATTTGAGAATGTTATTCCGTATTTTGATAAGACTGATAAGCCGGTATATTTTTTTTGAAACGATAAAAACCAAAGTTATTTACAGTTTTTATCACCACGTTTTGTATATTGTTTCTTTGGAATTCAGGTCTGAGCCTTCAATACATTGAAGTAGCATTTTGATTTTAATTTTGCGATACAGATTGTTATACCTAGTGTCCCGTTTCAAATTACCCAAATACATATTAGATTTTTATTTGCATTCTAAGACACAGTTTTATTTTGTTTATATTTGGGTAACCGCTGTCCTATCCTCCGACCAATATTTTAGAATAATTTTAACCGATAATTTGGAAAATTTGAAGTGTCAATTCGCTTATAAAAATTTAGATTCTCAATCAAGTACGGGGCTGTTACCACTGATTAATCGATAATCTAGTTTAAAATAATTTGGAAAATTTAAAGTGTCAATTCTCCTATAAAAAATTAGATTCTCAATCAAGTACGAGGCTGTTGCCACTGATTGATTGATAATCTAGTTTAAATTAATTTGAAAATTTAAAGTGTCAACTCTGCCATAAAAAAATTGGATTCTCAATCAAGTACAAGGCTGTTGCCACTGATTGATTGATAATCTAGTTTAAATTAATTTGAAAATTCAAAGTGTCAATTCTCCTATAAAAAATTTAGATTCTCAATCGAGTACGAGGCTGTTGCCACTGATTGATTGATAATCTAGTTTAAATTGATTTGAAAATTTAAGGTGTCAATTCCCCTATAAAAAATTAGATTCTCAATCGAGTACGAGGCTGTTGCCACTGATTGAATGATAATCTAGTTTAAATTGATTTGAAAATTTAAAGTGTCAATTCCCCTATAAAAAATTAGATTCCCAATCAAGTACGAGGCTGTTGCCACTGACTGATTGATGATCTAGTTTAAATTCTTTAGTTTTTTTTTGTTAGAAACTGGTCTGGTCACATTTTTCCACCTATCCCGATTGACTATCCCTACCGCGAAGATAGTTTTATTCCGTGGACTACCGTGATAGGTAATTATTGTTTTACTGCTGCTTACCGCATAATTACAAAACTGCTTATACCGCTTCCGCTATTATTAACAAATTGCATTTGCCTGCTTACACATGTTTTATTGAGTCATGCTCACATTCCTTCATACCGGCAAATTTCGCATGGTGCATAATAACATAAGGCTTGAACACATTTGCTTACTGTTGATATATTGAATTGATTCGGTACCGCTTGATCAGAAATTGTTGAATATTAATCTGTATGTGTATATATTAAGTAAGACTTGTAATATACAAATAAATACGAGCGTTTCTTAATATCCCGTAGCATCACCGTCTAAGGTTTATAGGTTTTGTAGGTGTGTTAAATTCAACGAGACCCCTGGAATTTTCCGTAACCTCCATCTGAGGCTACCTGGAACTCTTGACGCCGAGGATCAAGGGGCCGTGGAGTAAACCACGTAAAATAATCTGGCGCCCGAGTATTTGTTTCACAAAACTTTGCATCGAGGGTGTCCAAAGTGACGCGTCAGTCGCTGAGAACATGTGTGAGAGGTGAAGAAGGACGAAGCGGCAGGAAAGCGCGTCACAAGACATTGTAGTTTATTTTGAAGAATCATTTTCTTTTGGTATGCTTACGCTAGAAATCTATACGTGATCCGTTTTTTTTATTGTTACAGGTTTGATAATGAGTCGTGCTACGAAAGAGATAAATGAAAAATGGGATGAAATTATTCCATATATTCTTGATTTGTATGATACAGTTGATGAAGCTGACAAGATCTCCGTTGCAAGGAGTATTAGAAAATATTATTACGGTGATGAAGCAGTGGGCGAGGGCAACATTTATTCTATTGTGAAGGTGAGATAAATTCATGTTTGGTCCATGTTGATTCGAATAACCATTTTGAAAATTTATTTCTCATTGAGCAAACTAAGATTAATATTCTCTTAATTAATAAATCGGACAGGATACAACATGTTCTAAGTTATAATCATTACAATTAACTAAAAAATTCTCAACCCATTTTCACTTTCAATTTAGCTTGTTTACTATTGGAATTTTTGAATTTTTTTCAGTTATTTTTTCGTTTTTTGGCGAAAGTTTTCAGAAAAAAATTCTGTGTATGTCGTTGTTGTCGGCCACTTTTTGTAACTTGTCTTGTAGGTGCGATACATCCTTCGGAGTGCAAGGAGTCACCAATTTTATGATAAACTAGTATACCAGTGCTTGGAGTACTATATTTTTGGACATTTTCGGAGAAATTTCGGGTTGTTAGCACGATACAGCCTCCAGAGTGTATACTAGTCATGGAGGTTAGAGAGAAGGAGACCAATCGCTGTAGAAAAAGTGTCCCAGAAATATGGTCAAAATAAGTGAAACGCTGCGATCGCTTAGTTGTCTCGAGCTCAGACAATCAAAACGCTTGTCGAATTACATGATAATTATGGCAATCCGTTTGGTTGAAAGAAAGTTACGCTGTTGCGCCATATATAAAGGTTATACAGAGCATGTTTTAGTTTACTCGAGCAATCACGCGAGTGTGACGGGCTTACTGCTAGTACCGCTGCGTAAATTGTATGTGACAAGATCGTGTTCCTAGCTGAAGTTTCAAGTTAAAAATAGCTAGCGATACTGAAGCTATGATAGTGAGTAATAATGAAGGCATCATTCCTTGTGCGAAAACCAGGAAGAGAAAAGTTACGGGTCGAGTCAGTAATGTGATGAAAAAACTTCGAGAACAAAGCCACGAGGTAGGTGAAGATTGCCACTGCAAAAGACTAAAGTGTTTCAGTGTTGTTAACGAACAAAACCTGGCATTTATAATTAACCATTTTAATTATTTAAATCGTAATGTTCAAAACATGTACTTGGGCGGGATAATTACGGTACTACCGGTGAAAAAAGAAGGCCTAAAAATGAACTTTGTGCTAACTTACATTATGCTTCTTATGCGGTTAGGGTGAGAATACGAAATGGTGAAAG
Organism: Galeruca laticollis; assembly: GCA_963921935.1. Classification (NCBI taxonomy): domain Eukaryota; kingdom Metazoa; phylum Arthropoda; class Insecta; order Coleoptera; family Chrysomelidae; genus Galeruca; species Galeruca laticollis. Next base: position 209,773,856 of record OY998176.1, on the reverse strand, counting down.
AACTGTAGAAGTGCCAGTATGCTTTGAAGCATTTTTAAGCTTGCACGGTATCGGAAAGAAACGAATTGAAACTATTCAGAAATCTTTAAAAAATGTTGGCAAGGTATCTAAGGACAAGCGAGGCTATAATATTAAGAAGCATAAGTTACCAGAACACGTATTAAGCACGATTAAATCACATATTTCCAGTTTTAGGGGACGCAACAGTCATTATAGCAGATCTAAGACAAGAAAGCTGTACCTACCTGAAGACCTAAACACAATTTGTATCTGGAAGCAAAGAATCCTCCTGTGTCATACGAAACCTATCCACATATATTTAATACCAATTTTAATATAAGCTTTGGTTACCCACGAAGCGATACCTGCAGCTCGTGTGACCAGTTTTTAGCTGAACTTAAGGTTCTTCAAAGCAAGCTACGTGGTACAGATGTTACTGACGAAATGAAAAAAAGTACAGAAGCAGAGATAAGAAAAAAAACAGTGGAGAATAACCTGCATAAAAGTAAGGCTGAAGTATTTTACCAGCGAAAAAAATTGGCCAGGAAACAAGCCATGAAGCAAGTTGATTTTGAATGTATTGCGATGGACTTTCAAAAAAATCTACCTATGCCAAATCTATCTACCAATGCTATCTATTATAAAAGGCAACTTACTTTACATTCTTTCAACATTCACGTGCTATCAACAAACAGTGCTACCTTTTATTGTTATCCAGAAATAATTGGCGGAAAAGGATCCAACGAAGTCGCGTCTTTACTCCACTTTTTTATTTTTGTTCAACTGAGTAGTAAGGTTAGACATTTGCGCATCTTCTGTGACTCGTGCGGGGGTCAAAATAAGATTTTTACAGTTTTTCGTTATTTGCATTACGTCGTCCATGTTGCTAAAAGATTAGATACTATAGAAGTGACTTTTCCGGTCCGGGGGCACTCTTACATGGAGTGCGACAGGGACATGGGGTTAATTAATCAAAAAATTCCTGCTGAACTTCCAGAAGATTGGTTTAATGAAATAAAATCATGCAGAGTAAAACCAGAACCTTTCACTGTAATTGAAGTTGACCAAGCTCTTGTTCGAAATTGGACAGAATTATTGGACTCAATTTATATGACCAAACCTTCATTTAAATCTCGGGAGATTAGAGAAGTGAAAATTTCACAAGATCATCCTAGATTAATTGAGTTCAGGAACACATACAATGGATGCTGGAACCCCTCAGTAATCAACAACCGCATTGTTGCATCGAAAAATACAATCACACCCAAGCTTCCAGATGGTATGGTCAGTTTGTCCTACTACCTAAACTTTATTTTGGTAAGAAAAACATCATAAAGAGAACCTTGTTTTAACTACATCTTATTTAATTCTTTTTCAGATTTGAAGCCAATATCTGCTGAGAAATATCGCGATTTAATACATCTTAAGAAACTATGCAGCACTGAGAAGGCAATTAATTTTTATAAGAACTTGCCGCACACCGTCATCCCAATTAAGAAATAGGCCTTAACCAAGAAGAAACAAAATACTTCGAAAACCTAAATTCTAATTTTACATACTTACTGTGTAAAAAAATAAATGTTTTTCGCACCCTGTATAAATAATTTTCATGTTATTCTTTACGAAAATGTTACCAGGTACTTATTTGAATTATAAAAGTAACGAATAAATCTGTATTCTATTTAAATTAGGATTTCAAAATTCAAAACCTAAAATATAAGTGTACTTACTGTGTAACTGTAAAAATAATTTTTTTTCGCACCCTGTATAAGCAATTTTTTATTTTATTCTTTATGAAAATGTTACCAGGTACTTATTTAAATTATAAAAGTAACAAATAAGTCATTTCTCATATATAAGTCATATTCTATTTAAAATAGGGCTTCAAACTTTAAAATTGAAATTTCTCAAAAACATTCAAAAATGACCTTCCCCCTTTCTTCCCTGCACTCTTCATTTATCATTTTTAAAGCAAGGTAGACTGCATTTTCCAATGACTGGCAACTCGTTTTCTGTGTATGATTTTAATTTACTGTCAGTATTTTTTATTAATTTATGTGACAAACCTATATAATTAAATGTGCTTAAAGACAAAACATTTGCATCTGCACCCGTATCAATTTTAAATTTAACATTTTGATTATTTATTTCTATGTTTGACGACCACTCTGAGGTTGTATTATTATTTATCATATTCACATTATTTATAGCTCCGATAAACATGAACTCACCATTGTAGTCTTCCGTAATTGTATTAATATTTTCTGAACAAATTTCATTTACCTTGTTTCTTGACTTTTTCTTCATACATTTACTTTCGAAATCATTCTTGGCTTGACAAAATTTACATTCTTCTCCATATGCTGGACATCTATTTAGCAAATGAGAAAACCCACATTTTCAAGAATCATTAATTTTCTTGGAAGTCGTTCCATACTTCTTGTTAATAGTATTTATTGATGCTCCAACTGTGTCAACTCTCGCTATATCTTCACTGTTAACTTTTGCACTTTCGTAAATATTGCATTTCAGAATGATTTCTTCTAGTTTAATATCATTCTTTTCTTGCAGAAGTTTTTCACGAATATTGTTATTGCAGATACCACGAATAATCATAGTTTTAGTTAAGTCATCTTGTAAACTACCAAATTTACATTTAATAGCTAACAATTTAAGTTCTGTAACAAACTGTTCAAAAGTTTGATTTAATTTTTGTCTGGATGTAAAAAAATTATATATTTCGTAGGTCAAATTCTGTTTCGGAAGAAAGTGATTTTCGAATCTATTTAAAAGAATTTCTAATTTATTTCTTTCTGACTCCGCAAATGAAAATGTTGTGTAAATACGGAAGCCTTCTTCTCCTATATAGTGGAGTACTTGTGCACACTGGATCGATTCATCCTTTTTATTTATTTCACTTGCAATTAGATAATTTTCGAATCTGCACCTCCATAATTTCCAATTTTCGCTTAAATTGCCGGTCATTGCCATTGTGGAAATGCCCCTGTTATCACCCATTTTCTTGTTTTATTTCTTAAATTGTCCAGCTTATTGTTATATTATCTATTCGCTTGACTAACAAACTCAATGTACTGACTGCGCCATGTTTGTTGTAATTTATTATAAATACATAGTTATATTTAAAAAAGATTTTATTTCAAGTTTTATAACATATGTCTACTACATAACCCCTTTTCTCACTGTTCCCGCCTCTCCGCTGTCATGTCATCATTGATCCCTCAGGCACGTTCGGTTGGTACGATGTACTACCTTACAAGTATGTTTTAATTGCAAATTTTTGAAAATAACTCGACTTCAAGTTGTTTGAATAGAATGCTTTCAGTATTCCATAGAAATGAACTGAAAATGATGTTTGAAACATAGCGAGACATACTCGAGATGAACTGACAAAATGAAGAATTGTAACCTAACTAAATGACTGTCGACGCGCAAACTTCGCGCATGTTTTATGAAGGAGGTAGTTGCAACTTGCAATAATCAATTTTATGTAATATAAGAACTCATTGAATTGACAAAAAACGGTCTCTTCGTTAGCATTACTTTCTACAGTGTGCACCTGTTGTTATGTAAATAGTTCCATTCTTCACATATTATTATATATTTAATATTCTTTTATAGTTGCCCCACGTTTGGGTGACAAATCATAATATATTATTATAATTTATAGTTGTATTATAGTTGATATATGAATATAACGATATACAATTATTACTTGTCGACGTTTTCACAATTTGTGATTGTAGCGACACTCTTGTACACACACCTTTAGTAGCGTACGTAACCTAATTTACTTTTGACAGTAGTTGTCAAACAATGCCCGGCCAAGATAAATATTAATTTCTGGATTTAGAAAGATAAATTAATTCACAATATACTTAATCACTCTAATCTCAGGGTGCGATCAAATTTTTTTAAATAATAATAATTCAAATTTTGTAATTTTCAAATATTATTCCAATCAAATATTATTCTATATTCCGAATCTCGAGTAACTGTTTTTTAATATAATAAAAGGCACTTGAATTATTTTACGACATTTACAAATAAATTGTCACTGGAAATTAAGCAAATGTCACTGATTAAATCAAAATTACTATAGCATGCAAAATGTTAAATACGTTGAAAATAGATACTGAATAAATACCACAGTGAGTTGGAATCAAAATTATATATTATATAATCAGATAACAAATTATAAAAGTTTTATTATTTCCCAAAATATTGTAAACGAAACAAAGATAATAATTTCTACCAACCTATTATAAAACTCGACTAATTGTAAATTTTTTATTCAAAAGTTCAACTCGTTTAATATACCCTTGACGTATATCAATAACAAATAGCGCAAATTTGTCTTCAAATTGTCTATTCAAAATTTTTTCTTGATGTAAGATGTTTTATGTATAACGTTAATTCGGTTTGGCTAATATTATTCTATAGATGCATCTATTTTCGAAAAGTATTTAAAAAAAGGCCTGTTGACACTCGAGAAATAATTTTAAAATGGAGTGGACTCACCAAATAGGACAGGAAAACTCGTACGTATTCTAAATGTATTTAGAATTGTGCAAAACTTTCTAAATATCTGATTTAGAAACAGGACACCACTTACACTTGATACGATGCAATTCTTCTATGAATTATGCACGCACTCGCTTTACAAAGTATGGCTTTATAATCTGATTGTATAGTTATAATTTTTACTAAATTCTCAACAAAACTTTTCTCAAATAAATAAATCTCTTCTCCTGTGGTTACGAAAAATTCATTTTTTTTAAATACTAATTTATGTTTCCCTATAACAAAGAGAGATTTGAATTATTTTATTACCATTGTAATTCTGATAGCAGAGACATCTGTATTCTAAAATTTCAAATATATTCTCCAAATTCTAATATAATCTGTTGCAACGCACCCCGCAACACTTTATTTATAGTTTTGTTAATAAATTTTATATTGTTTCGAATTTATAGGTACCTTTTTGTTGACATTATCAATCACATCGGTCATGTACATTTAAGAAACCGAAATATTCCCTTCAAATTACCTGTTCACTACCTACATTCTCCGCTGACAAGCTTACTTTGAGAGTTCATTGATAGATCAATGTAGTCTCAATCGAATTGTATCTGATAAACATCAGTTTGACGTTTTAATATATTATTAAGGAGTCTGCTTGCTGTCAGGGAGATTGTACGTAGGATTTGTCAAAAATAAAATTTGAGTTGAATACGAAAGAGTTAATTAAATTTTGGCTAATTTTGTTGGGGAATCAGGTGTCGAAGGAAACTTGTGGAGAGAGTAAAAGCGCATGAGGATTTGTAGAGTCGAAAAAGAGGAGTTTAGAGAGAATAGGATAAGAACCCTCTAACAGAGGGTCTCAGTCAGGGGACACCAAGAGAATAAGTATAGCCTCTCCGCCTACGTTAGTGGCATTATTGTGGAACTATATGTTCGAAAACTTATGTTAGAGGTGAACAGACCCCTTTGGTAGTCCGTAGAAAAGTAGTTAATAATAGGTTTAAGCATTATATTTTCTTATTTAAGCGGCTCCGTGACGTCACAGTAGCGCATTTCAATTATGTATATTTCCTTCCGTTTTGGTGAAGAAGTTGTTTGTATATAGTCTCTTTTTTTTGTGTAAATAGTAATATAGAATTTTCATTGTATACTTTACACCTTATATATTGTCTGCTCCGTCCTGACCATCGTGGCGGTCTACTAGTTAGGGCTGGCTCATTAAAATTTAACTGGTGGCGCCCACTTTTAACAACTAAATAAAATAGGAATTTTCACATACCCACCCCCGACCGAACTGAGCTTGGGCATGAGGTTGCGCTTCTGGAGCTAGCGAGTAGACAATAATTAAATAAAGCGCGTAACACTGTCTATCATTAAATATATTTTACATAAACGTCATCTGAAAATTAAAATGTCAAATTTGATTTGTATACCGAATCTTTCAAAATTATTGATTATACATATAATACAGTGTGTATCAAAAGTATTGCATACAAATATGAATAGTTTTCCTTATTTTAATGCTTCTTTTACATTTTAAATAGAGGAACTGTATTAATATATTAATTTATTGTTTCAGCTATTCAGCGATAGGTTCTTTTTTATCAGTACAGAAGAAGCAGTACGATTACAATCAGCAGTTAGCAAAAGTCCAGTATATTATTACTTTTCTACTTATATACCGACTAATCCATCTTTACCGTACTTTGGAATTAAAAAAGGTAAACGTTACTACAAATATACTTTTTTATCTTATTGCTCCTTTATACATAACTCGCATCACTAAAAGTTACCTTGATGCTAAATTGGGTACTTGTAGTCTAATGAAACCTAGCAACACGGTGAATGTTAATAATTAATTAGCCGTGTCCACACTGGGCGCGCGGAATCGAGCGGCAGCCTCGCGAACTAAATGCTCAAAAATGCTTCGGCTTGCACTGTTCGTTCGATGTGGACGGTCATTTCTAGGATCGCGGGGCAATTATATTTATATAGTTGTTGTCTTGATAGAGTCAGCTGTAACAGAAATATAATAGTTATTTGTAAAACAAGGGTCACAATGACTCGTTTTGTAGTACGAGTGAAGGTTGTGCAATGAACCGGGAAGCGGTGAGTTGCGCAAATCACGAGTACTACAGAAAGTCACTGTGACACAAGTTTTACACAATATTTTTTATAATTCGTATTTATTCAATTTTTTAAATAAAATAGAATTACTTAATCCCTTTTTGTAAACTACATAAACACATAAACACACAAATCATACCATACCTGAGAGAGAATAAGCTGTCAACACATCCAAGACATAGTTCTTGTTACTCTTGTTACTTGTTACGAGAATCGCAAGAAAAAACAGCTCATTGCAATATCAGCTGTGCATTGACGGACAACACCTTTTACCCAAGTTATCTAGGATATACTCTACAATGTAACACAAATGCTAATGAACATATAAAGGAGCAAGTTTGTTTTGCAATCTCAGTTTTTTGCTTTTGAGATAGTAATATTACGGGAAGACATTAAACACTTTATTTTAACACATTCGTCAACTTGAAGGACCATCAGTGTTCCCACTGAATTAATTACGTGTATTTATGTAGGATTTGGATGGTTTAATAAATTAAATTCATGTTTCACTTTCATTATTTTGTATTGAGTGTAATTCACAGACAGATCACTCTGCGTAACAATTAAGAATATTATTACTATTTGCAGTTATGATTTCACTTATGATATTATTACTTTTTTATTATGATAAATACAATGCAGATAAAAAGCCGGTAGGCTGTTATCACGTATGTGTGGATGAGTGACGAAGTAGTGACGTTATGCTGAGAAGTTACTAGGAAGTTGACTGGGAATTGATGAAAAATAGGGTCTTATTCATACCGGGTGTCCCACTTAACTTTTCGGGGTTTTGATCGCTTATTGCTCAGATAGTTTTAGGAATAGAAACTATTATGTTAGTAAATCAAACTCCTGGGGTTCTAGGAACACTTTACTCTATTGCGCTTTTTAAGTTTACAAAGGAAAATTAGCTTCACTAAGCGAGGCAAAAATATATCGGCGACCTTCCGTCTGTCTCAACTGTCATATTCCAAAAAAGGATATGTTCCATAATCTACACTAATATTAAACATAACATTTTCCCGCTTTGATATTTTGCCCATTTAACTTAAAACTAACAGGTGACAAAGCTACATTAATAAATTCTTTAAAATGACTTACAGACATCACTGTTTTACATGCTCTTGTGTCTGTTTCAAATTTAATATCTTTACCATTTACCTTCAAAGACAATTGATGTGGGGAAGTATCGTTAGCCCTTACACTTGAACTTACAGCTTCTACCATATTTAGACTCAAATTGAACAAGTCGCTGTTGACCTCTTCTTGATAAACTGCCTTTTGATCTGTCATTTGCTCCTCCAATGATCCAACTGCATTTTTAACTGGACATAAATTTCTAGCATGACCGAACTTATTGCATTTAAAACACTTCCATTTAACAGCTGGGCACCTATTTTTTTACATGCATTCTGCCACATTTGCTACAGTCACTTCCTCGGTCACTACGTTCCCAAACTTGATTTGAGTTCTTTTTCACATAATTAAGTCCTGAAGCTCCACCATCTTTCAAATTATGAACTTGTTTTTCGGCCATTTCAGCTGCTTGCGCGATACTACACGCCTTCGTAAAAGTAAGCTGAGCTTCCGATAAAAATTTCCTCTGGATATTTTCCGTACGTACACCACACACAAACCTTTCACGTAATGCTTCATCCAAAAATTGCCCAAATCTACATGAACTAGCCAATTTACGTAGCTCCACGGCAAAATCTGCAATACTCTGATCAACCTTCTGATTACATTTATTAAACACAAATCGTTCATAAATTTCAGAAACCAGTGGCGCATAGTGATTTTTTAACTTTGTGATTACCTGCTCAAAGGATAAATCACCTGGTTTTTCCGGCGATACCAAATTTTTCAAGGTCTGGTAAACTTCCGGGCCTGCCAAGGTTACAAACATTGACACCTTCATTCTATCATCGGTAACCACATTTACTTTAAAGTGATGATCTATTCTTTCTAAATATGACTCGAATTCTCCCGCTGGACCTTTAAAATGTTCTATACTTCCAATCATAGCCATTTTAAGAACGTAACGTAACAGTAACTAGTTTCAGCAACCAAATACTTCGCTACACGACCGTTCACTTCTTGAACAATAACCTTAACAATTTGGTCCAAACTTGCCTCGACAGATAAAAATAGTAACAGTTACTGGTAATGCCAAGCCAATTAGGCCATCAGCTCGAAGACTTTCGCGAGCGAAGAGAGAGGAAGCTGAAAGAATAATTCGAGAAATGGCAGAAGAAATAGTAATAGAATCATCTACAAGTCCATGGGTGTCTCCAGTAGTGCTCGTCAAGAGAAAGGATGGAACTACGAGATTCTGCGTGAATTATCACCAGCTAAATAACGTGACGAAGAAAGACAGCTATCCTCTGTCTCGAATTGACGATACGCTAGATACTTTAGCCGGCAGAAAACTGTTTTCCACCTTGGACCTGAAGTCTGAATATTGGCAAGTAGAAATGGACCCAGAAGACAAAGAGAAGACTGCTTTTACCATTGGATCTGGATTATGGTAATTCAACGTCATGCCATTCGGGCTCTGTAATGCGCCTGCGACATTTGAAAGACTCATGGAAAATGTCTTGAGAGGGTTGTCTTGGAAGACATGCCTGGTCTATTTGGATGACATCGTAGTCCTGGGGAAGACATTTGACGAACACCTGAAGAATTTGGAAGACGTATTCAAACGACTCCAAGCTGCCCAGCTCATGTTAAGCCCGAAGAAATGTTAGCTATTTCAAAACCGAGTCAACTATCTAGGTCATATAATGAGCAATGAAGGAGTGGTGGTGGATCCAGAGAAAATTGCTTCCATCCAGCAATTGTCGCGACCAATCGACTAACATCAAACTAAGAGTTTCCTTGGACTTTGCACACATTATAGAAGATTTTTCAGGAGGTTTGGTGATATTGCCAAGCCTCTAACTCGACTTACAGAAGAAGCTTTCCAATGGGACGAAGACTGTCAAATGGCTTGTGAAACCTTGAAGAGGCATTTAACCACGGCGCCGATATTAGGATACCCATTACCGGAGGGAGACTTTATTCTTGACACTGACGCAAGCAACGTAAGAATTGGAGGAGTGCTCTCACAGATCCAAGGAGGGCAAGAAAGAGTGCTAGGATATTTTAGTTAAGTCCTCTCCAAACCAGAACGAAACTACTGCGTCACAAGAAGAGAACTTTTGGCGGTAGTGAAGTCCGTGGAACACTTTTACGAGTATCTCTATGGTAGGAAGTTTTTAATTCGGACTAATCATGCTGCACTCAAGTGGTTGATGCAGTTCAAGAATCCCGAGGGCCAGATCGCTAGATGTATTGAACGACTTCAAGAGTACGATTTCAATATCGAACATCGAGCTGGTGTGAGTCATCGAAATGCCGACTCCCTGTCCAGACGGCCGTATCCAACAGACTGTACCTACTGCAACAAGGTGGAATCTAGGTAAGCTGCAGTTTCAAGAACTACAGCAGTCGAGGAATGGTCACCCACCAGGATCAGAGAAGAACAGGAGAATGATCCTCAACTACAGAACATTCGGCAATGGAATGAAGGAAATCGGTGACCTACCTGGCAAGAAGTTTCAAGATTTTCACCGACACTCAAGGCTTATTGGGCTCAGTAGGACTTCCATGTCCTGGAAGAAGGGCTGTTGAAAAGAGTCCTTGAAAACGATGATGGTTCCGATATGAGGAGACAGCTAGTTATCCCTAGAACGAGAGTAGCTGAGGTACTGAAGAAGTTACACGACAGTCCATCGGGAGGCCATCTGGGAGTGAAGAAAACCCTTCAGCGAGTCCGTGAAAGGTTTTATTGGATGAACAGCTCCGACGATGTGAAGGATTGGTGTAAGAAATGTACGACTTGTGCTACGAGTAATGGACCATATCGCAAGAGAAAGGCACCTATAAAACAGTGCAATGTTGGAAGCCCTTTCGAAACGATTGCTTTAGACATCGCTGGACCATTTCCGACGACAGAAAATGGGGGTAAATACATCCTGGTTATAATGGATTATTTCACAAAGGGGGTGAAAATTTACGCGATCCCGAATCAAGAGGCCACAACTGTCGCGGATGTATTGGTGAAAGAATTTATCAGCCGATATGGATTGCCCTTAGAAGTCCACAGTGACCATGGAAGAAATTTCGAAAGCCATTTATTCCAGGAGATTTGCGACAAGCTGGGAATGAAGAAGACCAGGACAACAGCATTACATCCACAGTCAGATGGAATAGTCGAGAGAATGAACAGGACTATTGGAAAATACCTGTCCAAAGTAGTTTCCAGCCATCAGAGAGATTGGGACCAGTATCATTCACTATTCGCTTTGGCTTATCGATCTGCCGTCAATGAGTCCACGGGTGAAACACCTGCGAAAATCCTGTTTGGAAGTGAACTGTGGCTTTCTTGTGACCTGGAATTTGGCTGTCGTTCTGGAGAATATCTATCAGGAGAAGACTACGTGATCCAATTGAGAAGAAGGCTGGACGATATTCATGAATTAGTTCGAACAAATCTTCAAGTTGCCAGCGACAGAATTAAAAGTCGGTACGACACGCAGGCCACAGAAGGCGGTTTTAAAGAAGGGGACAAAGTATGGTTACACAACCCGACGAGGATAAAAGAATTTTCTCCAAAATTACAAAAATCCTCGAAAGGTCCATACTTAATCAAGAAAAGGACCAATGATGTTGTATATCGCATAAGCAAGATCCCCAACGGAAAACCAAAAGTAGTTCGCCAAAACCGACTAGCGCCATTCGAAGGAGACCATGACCTAGAGAAAGGAGTAAACCATATTCGAGATGTGTCTGACCCTACCTTCGATGAATTTATGGGCGCGTATGGAGGTACCGGGAAAGCTAGATATGGAATCACTTCAGAACAACGACAAGATTTGTTCACTCTCCGGGAAGATTATTCACTGGCATACAACATCCCCGCCCGTATCAAGAACGCACGAGGGTTGGCAATCGTTTTTTGAAAGAAATTCGGGCAATTAGAAAAACTTGAAGACCAGATTCCAGCCCCTGGCAAAACACTGGGACTGAAACACAATTCGGGGTACGTCTTCTAAGACATGGTAACTAAAAATGAATATCAAGATCGACCTACCTACCTCGATGTGTGGGAAGCACTTCGAAACCTCCTAGACCATGTGCTGGAATCCAGCGTTGAGAAACTGGCTATGCCAAAGATAGCGAGTAACCAGTTAGATTGGCGAGTCATCAGGAACATGATAGAGGTGATCTTCCAAGATTCCGGTGTCCAGATATTAATTTGCAGCTACAATCCCCGTTATCAGTATCCGATGAAGACGGTGCACTGTTATTTCCATAAGATCGGAAAGTGTAGAAATGGGGCCAGTTGCCGATTCAAACATCCAGTCTCGGCTACACAAAAGTTCCAGGAAGAAGTTTCCGTTCAGGAGGGGTAATTTTACGAAACAGCACACTGGTTTAGTCCCTGAATCCAACTCTGCCTAAGCCATGTATGAAAGTTAAAATTATGGCGGATACGCAGGGATTTCTTAGAACTGTTACCGATTTTTTGTGACTATCTTATCTAGACATTGTTTTGTGACCAGTCTTATCTAGAAAATTCCAGAGAGCCGATTATTTTTGTCTAAGCCACAATCTAGAATTATCTAGTAAAAAAGGCACTAATATATAAAGGACCGACCAGCGGGAGAAGTCAGTTTATAAAGTGATCTCGTGATATAAACAGCGAACAAGTAAATAGTCTAAGTGTTTATATAAATTAATGTAAGTGAATATACTGTGTATAGAATATAAATTAGTGAATACTGTAGCGAATAAATAAATTAAGTAAGTGAACTTACCGTGTGTATGAATTCATCCTACCTGTCAGGATAAACTGTTTTAAATTAATAAGAAAAACATTACAGTATAAGTGGATAAAAAAGTATTTCAAACGCGCGATTTTTCGAGGACCACGGCGCAGCCGGAGTGCTCGAAATAGAGCAAGTTTTTAAAAGACCAGTTATCCACGAATACTTTACGCTATTTTTTTTGGTGCACTCTGAAATCATAAAATATTAATATATTATATTATTCCGTCCTCGATGTCCAGCCAAGTTTCATTTCATAAAAGTCTCTCCTCGATGCTTCACTCGGACTCCGCTGCGTTTCGTTCTCAGGAATCAAACACCACCCGCGGGATTAAATGGGTCACTTTGGTCGCTTGGTGTATAATATACTATTATTTGACATTACGAGGTACTTGCTGTCAGATCAATAATCAAAAAGTTGTCATTTAAACTTACATTTCTCGAGTTGTTGTTGTTACTTTGGTACCTTTAAAAAACGCGCATTTTTAAAACTTCGATTTAAACACGCTGAGGCGTGATTTAAATAGGTAAAATGAGGCACCAATAAAAAAATATCATAACTTGCTCAAGAAGTCCTTTATTCGTTAGAACATATTTTAAGGTTTACGAGCCAATTATATTTCTCAAATTTTGTTTTAGGAGTTTGCCACGGCGATGATACTGCATTATTATTGAAAACAAGTTTGATTCCATCCAAACGAAGTCGCGAAGATGAAAAAATGATCAAGGTTTTCACAAAGTTTATTGCTGCATATGCAAATAACAGGTAATTGTTGAATTGTTTGGTCGATTTAAAACGAACGAATCAAAGTAAGAGACGTATTTGTTTACAAATCTGTCATAATCAACAAAATGAATTGCTAAAATTTATAAATAATACAGCTAGATTGTTTGTATTGAAATTTTTTCGTTCCTCTACCACTCTTAATGTGTTCTAACTTACGAGCATACGGATTAAAACAACCAGATAAATCCCACTACGCAAAACATCTACTTGACACCAATCATTCATTGACACCTAACACAGAACTAGAAGTAATGCATATTTGTGAAAAGAAACAAAAACTGGATTTCCTTGAAGAACTGGAAATTAGAAGACATTTGAGAAACCCACAATATGAAGTTGTCAATGAACAATTAAATCTAGGGAGCTCTCCACTAATAAACTGTCTTCTTAAGTGATAATTGTAAAGATCAGCAGATATAGTTTTCCTGGTTTTCTATATCATTGCACAGTTATACTGATCTTAATTGGAAAAATGATATCCAGGATATCACCATAGGGCTAATAATATCTAAGCTTCAATATTTGTAATATCACATCTTCTTCTTTTTTCTATAAACATATATTAAGCCAATCACAAGCTAGGTTACTTCCCCTTTTTGACATTCAAAAATTCACTCACGTACTGTATATATAAATATTCTTCTTCCTTCTGATTATGATTATATATTTGATTCAAATATCTTTCTGTTCCACCTCGAATATCGAGATCAATTATTATATTATTTCCCACTTTGACGTCCCAAAATTCACTGCCGTTTTTCTATTTTATCCTTCATAAATCCATCTCGTTGCGGGTTGCTAGCGAAACTAAACTCTATCGTGTGAACCGTATATACATGAAAATAACATTTTATTATTATAAATTAGAATATATATAGAGATGAAGTTTTTTTATACATATAAATACTAACATAACTTACTTACTATTTATTAAAAATTCCTGAAATCCCTTGCATAAAATAACATAATTACTAACTGTATAAAAATTTAACATGTTTCTTTTATATAACATTCTAATTTCGACGGATTCTTTTGAAATTGATTACCATAAATCCACTTAAACAAACAGGTTTGTTATCTTTATGGATTCCTCCGCATTTACACGGAATGCCCCTTTTATCCTTTGAAAAATGATCGATTTGAGTTTGAGCGTTTTTTAAAGATTAGATACGGTTCATAAGATCAATTAATACAGAACTACTCAAGTGATTTCGTAATTGCTGTGTTGTTTCTTCGATTATCTTATCTTTGGCCCTACATTTTGCTTCCAATATAGTGACAGCTACTTTTATATCGGACAATGTTTTCGGTACAATGCTAGAAGCTTGTTTTACCAAGAGTGGGTTTATCGTTTCTAAATTTCCGCATCTCTCATATATATAACTAGCTCCCTTTTCTTAAGTAAACATACAAAATATATTACTGTACACTTAAATTAAAATAATTCCAAACAAAACTGAAATCCCATGAAAGAACATGAAAATATAAATTGCATGAAGAATTTTTATTTAAAAAAAAAATTAAAATTATGTCATACATGACACCATCGACAATTTATTAAAAAAAATAGTTTCAAAGTGCTCATTATATTTGCTGGATGGTTCAAAGTATGGAAATATATATATATATATATATATATATATATATATATAATTGTTTAGGAAACAATTTTATTATATATTTTCTCCACGTTTGGGAGATAAATTTGTATATGATACTACTTACTGTGCTAATTAAAATAATCAAATAGGTTAATGGCAGTTATAGCAGCAATATATTGTTAATGATTATATTTGTGTGTCTTTATTTATTTATTTGTGAATTCATTTTGAATATGTATTAATAATTGAGAATTTTGAATTGAATTATGACATGTTATATTGAAATTAACTGTCTCGACCCTTACTTCGTGGAATATGCTCATACTAGTGTTTTTAAATGAAACTCGCGGTCTCTAATTAAACAACCAGATAATCCTACTACGCAAAACATCTACTTGACACCAATCATTCATTGACACCTAACACAGAACTAGAAGTGCTGCATATTTGTGAAAAGAAACAAGAACTGGATTTCCTTGAAGAACTGGAAATTAGAAGACATTTAAGAAACCCACAATATGAAGTTGTCAATGAACAGTTAAATCTAGGGAGTTCTCCACTAATAAACTGTCTTCTTAAGTGATAATTGTAAAGATCAGCATATATAGTTTTTCTGGTTTTCTATATCATTGCACAGTTATACTGATCTTAATTGGAAAAATGATATCCAGGATATCACCATAGGGCTAATAATATCTAAGCTTCAATATTTGTAATATCACATCTTCTTCTTTTTTCTATAAACATTATTTAAGCCAATCACAAGTTAGGTTACTTCTTGGTGTAGCCAAAAATAACTACTAAACATCAGGTAGGCATAAAATGAAATGTAACAATTGTCAATTTTTTAGAATTGTGGAATTAACTAGAGACCGTGAGTTTCATTTAAAAACACTAAGATGTTATATTACTATTGAAATAATAATATACTTTTGGCCTAGCTAATTGATATGTAAAACAAATTTTTATTTATATATATTTTTTTATCATTATTTTCTCCTATTCATTTTGCTATTTTGCATCATGTGGTTTCATTTAATTCCAAAATGTTACCTCGGCTGTTCCTATTTATACACCACTATATATCTCAGTAGGGTCCCTGGGCGAAGTCCTAAGAAAATCAACATCACGAATCAATGTAATTTATTTTATATTATTTATTAAAAGAAAAAAACAAAAAAAAATTTAAATTTTAAATATTAGTTACACATAAAATAGAGACGCTTCTAATTTAGTTATTGGTGTCATAACTATTATATCAAAAAAATAAATGATTATTCTTTTATTAAAATATGAAATATTCTTACACTATAAACGTAAATATAGATTTTATATATATATATATATATATATATATATTGCACTATTTTATGACAACTGCAAAAAGAAGATTAAATAAGTTACCTGTATTCTGCACTCCTCTAATATAATTTTAATTTACTCTAACATCTTCATAAATTAGACGAGGTTAAAGATACATATTTATATGATGATAATAATTTCTTTTAAAGTACTCATAGTAAACTGACTTTTTATCTAAAATAGAGAAAAGTAAATTATTTATTAGTAAACAAATAGAGTACATTTTAAATTTGAAGCTGTATGATTTCAATGAGACATATTCGGTTTGTGAAGTTGAATGTCAATGACACGATTGTAAATAATGAATTCCACAAAAATATTTGGAAGGAATTACAATTAAATTATTATGAATGGATTATCTAAAATAACAAGTAATTTAAAAAGGATATATCTAAAGAATTACATATGTAAATATAAAATTTATTATTCTATTCATCATATAGTAAGTAATAGTAAATTGATAAATTTTGACAGACCGATGTTAAAAAGTTTAGATTTATGGTTTAAAATAAACATTGCATAACAATAGACATTCAGAAAGAATCTAGTGAGATGTGAAAGGGAGACAGGAAAAGGTATGTTGATAAAAAAACAAGAGGGGGGATCAAGTTGGTTTTTTGGAAGGATGAGAGGTTTTTATGGGCGAAGATACATGAAATATGACAAAAAGTAAGAGAATTCAAGAATTTCGATGAAAGAGACATTGATAACTAGTTGCTACATATAAAAATACTCACCAAATTGAAATTTCCGGACGAATATATTTTTTTGTGGCGAGAAATCCAGACTTCAACAATCCGTTCTACAAGATTCTGCAGGCAGACATTTTAGTGCGACTATAAGCAATAATTAAAGGACTTAAAAGGTCAGTGAACGTTTATTACTTAACAGATGTACATCTAAAGAAGAAAGTAAAGTTAACAATAAACAAAGAAAGATCGATCGATCTATATTTTACAGACATTATATTATTAAAGACAATTACTCACCTCATCAATATAAAAACCCATGAACATTCATAAAGTATAAGAAATCATTATTTTTAAACAATTGTAAATTAACATATGTAATTCGTTTCATTAATATTTTACATTTATTCAGTTTGTATATAATCTTTGGTTTATTCAGTAAAAATTTCTTCTTCTTATCGCTTTAATACAATTTTTATCATTTCAACTAACATAGAGAACGTTCCCATAGAAAAACATTCGATATTCAACTATACAGGCGAATATGAGACATGTTGACGAGATCACTTATAGGTATATAGGAAGGACAGGGGTGTAACGCACTATTTGCATTTAAACTAAACTAAAATTTCAAAATTTTAACAAGACGATTAAAAATACAAATAAAAATATTCGACAGGATTGTGTAGTTATGATAAAATATTAAAATAAATGGAATTATGATATCACAATGAATTGCCAATAAAAATAAAGTTTAAACATACATAAAAATATCACAATAAGTGTCACCACTAACTTGTAATGCAACAATATATAAGATATCATAATATATATATATATGTATATATATATACATATATATATATATATATATATATATATATATATATATATTTATATATATCTAAATTTCCACATCACACAACCATTATATATATTTTAAAAACTATTCATTTTTTTGTGACGGCTTTTGCAGACTCATTTGCATAAAATTTACATAATCGTTTGTAAACATTATATTTCTCTGTTCTTCTTGTTATTCTGAATAGTATTATTGAAAATATTTAGACACTACTTTAGTTTTAATCGATTCGTGAAATGGTGAGGATATTTGAAATTTTACTCTACTTAATTTCGATTTTTAATAAATATTTCAACGTATTATAATATTGTGTACGTGATAAAACTGAAATTAGTTGTGCCTTGTTATTTCTTGGAAAGTTTTATATATATGTAATTAGAGAAAGATACAACATAAAAGAACATAATAAATGTATCTACAAATTTGATAGGTGAGTTTTTTACGTTTCCTTGTTTATTATTATCATTTTAAAAATCGTATTACCAGGTGTTTTTCATTTAAATTTCACTATGCATAATTTGGTACCAAATATTATTAATTAAACACACCACAGACCTTTTCTTTTCACCAAGCCGACGCCTTCAATAGTGTCCATCCATGACGCTTTCCCGCTCCAGGTGGCAATCTCCCTTCTTAGAATTATCTGGTGATAATTCTCCTACGTGGCTTGACTTTGTTTCACACAAATTATGTCTTTGCACTCGTTTAACTTTTAATTACTTTTTGACTACTTATCTTATACATACATTTAACACTTATTATTTGAAAATTTTATAAGAAAAACTGCATTACCTACAATTCACTTCCTTCTTCTCTGGTTACCAACGCTTCACTGTCTACCGCGGGTTTTTTATCCGCCAAAACCTCTTTTTTTGTTTATAACCGGAAGCTCGCAATGTTCTAGAAAAATCTTTGATTATTGTTCACCTGGCACTTTGTTTATTAATATTTTATTGTTTTTCTGACTTAAACTTGCTACTAAATGTTGTTTTTTATGCACTATAACCTTATCGTGATTGATTTATTCACTCACATCATTGTTTTTTCTTGTTATTTATTATTTGAAATCTTCCGATTGGTCAATGCAAATATACAAATTTTATACTTCCTACAACCTAAATATTTACATAATACATATGGATACAGTTCATTTCTTATTTTGTTTTATATTACTACATCTATATACATAAATTAGGTCGGTAATCAGTTATTTTTATTCTTATATTTCATATCAGATTGCATTTTATGTTGGTATACTTGTCGTCAACTGTTATATTTTGTTTTTGCTTTGACATTACCTATAATTACAGTTTTACTACATATTATTATTCTGTTTCTTATTAAAGTTTATGATTGAATATTTGATTAACATATCTTATATATATTTTTTCTAATTCTAAATTTCATTTATTAATCAATCATTGTAGCACTGTTGATTTTATTATAACTATTCTATTTATTCTTTGAATATAAGCAGATCCTTTAGGTGTCTAATATTCCGTGTGGCGTCACGTTATTTTATTGATCTTCGTTGCTTGTTAAGTTCTGTCTAAGGTTGTTTTAAAATACAGAATTATTTCAAAACTGTTTTATGAATAATTGTTTATGAATTCTTTTTATTTTTATTTATTTTCTCTATGATTATGCCCATTGATTGTAATTGATTATGTTGTTTTATAGATATTTTATTATTTTTGGTACTTTATTTACAAATTATTTTTATTGATAGATATTATAATTTTATACACTATTGGGATTCTATGAATGTTATATGTTCGTTCTATCTACAACAATATATATATTGTTGTAGATAGAACGAGCATATAACATTCATAGAATCCCAATAAAATATGTATACAACAACATAATCAATTACAATCCATGGGCATAATCATAGAGAAAATAAATAAAAATAAAAAGAATTCATAAAACAGTTTTAAAATAATTCTGTATTCCAAACAACCTTAGACAGAACTTTAACAATCAAACGAAGATCAATAAAATAACGTAACGCCACACAGAATTTTGGACACCCAAAGCATCTGCTTATATTTAAAGAATAAATAGGATGGTAATAATAAAATCAACAGTGCTACGATGATTGATTATTTAGAATTAGTAAAAATGTATATAAGATATGTTAGTTAATATTTTAACTATAGAAGTTAATAGGAAACATAATAATATAAGTAGAAAACTGTAATTACAGGAAATGTCAAAAACCAAAACGAAATATAACAGTTGAGACAAGTATACCGTATACCAACATAAAATGTAATTGAATATAAAATATAAGAATAAAAATAAATGATTACCGACCTAATTTATGTGTATCGATGTAATAATATAAAACAAAATAAGAAATGAACTGTATCCATGTATATTATGTAAATATTTAGGTTGTAGGAAGTATAAAAATGATATATTTGCATTGACCAATCGGAAGATTTCAAATAATCAATAACATGAAAAAACAATAATAATAAGATGTTAGTGAATTAAATCAATGACGATAAGGTTATAGTGAATAAAAAACAATATTTTATAACAAGTTTAAGTCAGAAAAACAATAAAAACATTAATAAACAAAGTGACAGGTGAACAATAATCAAAGATTTTTCTAGAACATTGCCAGCTTCCGGTTATAAACGATAGAAAGGGTTTTGGCGGATAAAAAAGACCCGGGATGGGCAGGTAAGCGTTGGTAACTAAAGAAGCAAGATCCAGTTCTTTGTTATAAAATTTACAAGTAATAAGTATGAATACATAAAAATAAGAAATATAAAAAAGTAATTTATAATTAAAATAAGTGTGAAGACAAATATGTGTTGAAACAAAGTCAAGCCAAGTAATATAGTTATCACCCGATAATTATAAGAAGGGAGATTGCCACCTGAAGCGGGAAAGAGTCATGGATGGATCCAACTGAAGGCGTCGTTTGGCGTGTGTGTTTTAATTAGTAATATTTGGTACCAAATAATATTAACGTGAAATTTAAATCATAAACACCTGGTAATAAAAGTTTTAAAATGAATATAATGAACCAGGAAACGTAAAAAACTTACCATTATCAAATTTGTAAATATATGTATTAATTTCTGTCATGTTGAATTTTCTCCAGTTACATATATACAAAACTTTCCACAAAACAACAAACCACAACTAATTTCAGTTTTTTTATCACATGCACAGTTGTTATAATACGTTAAAATGACTTTTTAAAAAGATCGAAATTAAGTAGATAAATATTTCAAATATCCTTTCCATTTCACGAACCGAATAAAACTAAAGCAGTGTTTAAATATTTTCAATAATCCTATTTATAAGAATAAGAAGAAAAGAGTTACAAATAGTTGAACAACTTTAAACGCAGGTGTTCATTCTTTTCAAAGAAATATAATGTTTACAAACGCTTATCCAAGTTTATGCAAATGAGTCTACAAAAGCCATCTCAAAAGGAATGAATAGTTTTTTTTTATGATATACATAAAGTTGGTTGATGTGGAAATTTAGATGTATATAGAAAAATTCATTATCTTATTTAATAGTTTAAGAATTTTTACTAAGTAAGAAAAGGATAATAATTTATTTTTATACATAATAGGTATATGACTCCAACAATGAAATAAAGCGCTAAATATATTTTATACACATAAGTAATATTTCAGTGTTTCAATTTTTTTTATCTTTTCATAAATAACAAAATAAATTACATTGATGAGTAATGTTGATTTTATTATGATTTGCCCAGAACCCTACTGAGTTAAACAGTAGTGTATTAATAAGAGCAGCCGAGGTAATAAAATTGAGGAATTAAATGAAATCACATGATAGTAAATAGCATAATGAATAGAAGGAATTAAAGGTAAAATATATATAAATTAGCTAGCCCAAGAGTGTAATATTTCAATAGTAACAAACATTAATACATTTGATATTCAATTTAAAATTCACAACTAAAATAATAATTCTCATATATAAATTTCTTATACAATTTATCTCCCAAACGTGGAGCAAATAAATTATAGTATTCAAACAATTTCATAAATAAATGAACAACATATCATATTTAATCGTTACATTTATTTTTGATAACACTTTTTTCAGTTTCAACAACGTATTTTATCGCCAAATTTTTGGCATACCGATGGGATCCCCCATCAGTCCTGTTCTAGCCACTCTTGTCCTTGACGAGCTACTTGACAATGTAATCCCTAAATTGCCCTTCAAATTACCTTTTTTGTATAAATATGTCGATGACATAATTTGTGCTGTTCCCTTTGATAAGACTGATTTTACACTTAATGTTTTCAATTCATTTGATAATCATTTACAATTCACTATGGAATTGGAGAGTGGGGCCAGCTTACCATTCTTGGACACCAGAGTAATGAGATCCGACAATAACATTATCTTGTTAGATTGGTATCAAAAGCCAACATCATCTGGAAGGTTTTTAAATTTCTACTCTGATCATCCTAAGAGTCAGAAGTACAACTTAGTATTAACAATGAAAAATAGAATTCTACACGTCAGTGATGAAAAATTTGTTAATAAGAACTTAAGATCGTTATTTGATATTTTCGTTAACAACGATTATCCCAAACACATTTTAAAAAAATTAATGTATAACACAGACTTCTACGATGGTCAGGTTGACAATTTCAATCAACAGGCTACTCTGTACAAAAGACTTCCTTACATCAATAATTTAACTCAACTGATTTTACCACTGTTCAAACAGTTCACCAATTTCAGAGTTGCTAAATACAATTTGACAACTATTTCTCTCCTTTTTTCGAAAGTTAAAGATAAAACACCTTTATTATTACAAACCAACGTGATTTACAAAATAAATTGCTCGCAGTGTCCGGGATGTTACGTTGGTCAAACTTCTCAATGGTTAAAAAACCGTATTACCCAACATAGAAGTGATTGTCGAGTAGGCAAGAATAACTGTGTAGTGGTGGATCATTTTATAAAGACGGGCCATACGTTTAGTTATGACGATACAGAGATTCTCCAGAAAGTTGACCAATACAGGAATCGTTTATTTTTCGAAATGTATCACATCAACAAACAAAAGGATGCTATCAACCTCAAATCTGATACTAATAAACTTAGTGATATTTATTGTCACCTTTTAAATTCATTTTAATATTGTTGTTTTGTCACCCCATTTATTCATACGTTTCAGATTATTTATTTTGTTGTTTTGTCTTTAACTCAAATTGTTTCTTGTTTTTATCAATTCACACCACAACCATTTTTACAAATTAATCATTAGCAATTAGTCTAGTTAGTACCTTAATGTGGTGTACATCAACTTTTACTGACTCTTAACATCTGTAAGTATTCGTGTTCCTATCTTTGTCATTGTATTTATATTTTAATTATTGTAGTGTCTCCTGATGATGCTATTGAACAATAGCGAAATATTGAGAATGAGAATATAGTTTTATTTCTTATACTGACCGCATACCTGACAATCATCACCTTTTGCTTA
This sequence comes from Galeruca laticollis, assembly GCA_963921935.1. NCBI lineage: Eukaryota > Metazoa > Arthropoda > Insecta > Coleoptera > Chrysomelidae > Galeruca > Galeruca laticollis. Next base: position 209,750,510 of record OY998176.1, on the reverse strand, counting down.
TATATATATATATATATATATATATATATATATATATATATATATATATATATATATATATATATATATATATATATATATATATTGAACCAGATATCATATATATTAAAAGAATTCAGTTGTGTGGGAATATTTTGCTTATATGAAAATGGATTGAAATAATATAATTTAAGAAAACGTTATGAAAAGAAAACACCATTCATAAGAAAAAAGCATATAAATTAAAGATATATATTAAATAATTTATTTACAACAATTTAAAGGGCAACAATAAATAAAGAAATTACCTTAACCCATTATTGGCCAAGCATTGAAAAAATAGGTTAAATTATTAAATATTTGTTTAAAACAATTTATTAGTACATTAAATAAAAGTAAATAATACAATTTTTTTCACAAAACAAAGAAAAATTAAAAAAAAATACTGTTGCGTAAGCGCAACGTTGGCCGAAACACTTAACTTAAATGGTATTCTTCAAAACAATCGGGGTGTAAATGAACATTACAACTTCTACACATATAAACTGTCTGACTGTGACAAAATCTGCATTTTCTTCTTGTAGGTTGTTTAAATATCAAATGACTTGATTGGTTCCGACGAATATCAGTTGGTATGTTACCAAGAAGTGAAGCTGAAGCTCTCAAGGTATTCGTTTTCAGCAGGCGCAATGCAACATTTGATTTAAAATCTATTTGGGACATCTTTGTATTGTTTACGATGTTATATAATTTCCACGAGTTGACTAAGATATTACCAATGGTATTTGTAAATAAAGGCCACCACCATTTTTTCCTTTTATACCAATCCTATAATTAGCTACACCATTATCGTGTAGATCGACGCCACCCATGTAGGAATTGTATTGGGATATTACAAAAGGTTGTGTTACATTGATTACCCTTTTTTCCATTCTGTTGTATCTTTTCGCTGTTTTTATAGGCTCTACATGATAATGTGTACTTATCAAGGTAACGACAGAATTATCACACCATCTAGCCAACGAAATATAAGTATCCTCGTCAAAACAACTATCGTACGATCCTCGTTCTCTGGTTTTTTTCATTATTTTGGATGACTCTAACGGAGCATGTTGAGTTCTATCTTCGCGAATTGCTGCAGTAGCAAAAAATCCTTCAGTTTTTAATTGTTTGAATAAGTTGTAAGAGGAGAAAAAATTGTCGAAGAAAACTTCATGATTGTTTTTATTTTTGAGAACTGACAATAACTCTAAGACAACCTGTGGTCCTAAACCCAGAGCATGTTTTACTTTTTTAGGTAATGCTCCTGCATAAGGAATAAATTGAAACATATAACCATCGCTTGAACATAGGCACCATAATTTAAATCCAAATCTGACTGGTTTACCCTTTATAAACATCTTACAGGAATGTCTACCGAAATAGGGCACCATTTCCTCATCCACTGCTAACTTCTCTGAAAAGGTATCAAACTGCATAAACTTCTTATTGATTATGTCAAAAAGGGGCCTGATTTTAGAATACTTGTCATCTTTGTCCAACTGTGTGTTATCATTGAAATGTAAATTCTGTTTTATACTCCGAAATTTATTCCGACTCATACACTGTTTTACTACTTGAACACCTTTGTCTTCTTCTGTGGACCAGTACATATCAGTTTGTGGTAAAACGTGATACCCAGATAGCACTAATATCCCAATAAAATTTAGTGGTTCTAATTTCGATACCGAAAATTCATGTCGGTTGTTCTGTTGTGCATATGCGTTAGAATAGTTTACTATCATCTCTTGAACCTCATCATCAAAGAATTTAAAAAATATATCCAGTGGAGATGTTCCAGCGAGGTTGTTTACCAAATCTTCTCTAATTTCATGTTGTTTAGATATCGGAAAATTGTTGTGCATAAACTCACCTTTTCTCCAGTTTACTTTCTGTTCTTGTTTTTTGTTTGCACCTCTCTTACGTTTTGCTTGGTTATTCTCCTGGCCAGTCGCTGTTTCTACCTCAATTTCCTCTAAATCTTCCTCCCTTGTATGAATTTCGAAAGAACCAGCTATATCCACCTTTTGTAGTTCATTTTCTGTCATCTCCTCGGAAAACAACTCTTCGTCGGTCAACTCGTCAACATCGGGTGGAATATAAACAACGTCAATTCGATCTAAAATAATTCAGACCGTACTAAGATTTATCAAGATATGTATTATGTATGTACCTAATATGTATTTTACCAGTGATAAACAACCTGCTTACCTCGTTCTTGTTCAATATCCATAAGTACCTCTTCTAATGCCAGTTCCAATTCCTTTTGTGTTAGTATTTTCGACATTTTTTACCAGAATAATCCACAATAGTTTTTTATATGATTGTTTACAGATAAACGCTCAAAACGACCCGCTTTATATAGAAGCCTAACAATGACTAACCGAACGTCTTACGATAAATAGCAATTCAACAGGTCTGAACGTGTCTAAAACCTGAGTTTACTTATTAGGCCAACGTTGCGTTCGCGCAACGCAGCACTTTACTGCAATAGAAGCCAAGTATGACAAATAAAGTAAACAATTTTTTTGTACAGAACTTTTATTTCTATCTTTTTTCAACTATCTATCAAAAATAATAGCAGCTGGTTATAACTCAGAACGTATTATTAATTCGAAAAGTATCTCGCTCAAAAAAGAGAAAATTTGCCCATTTTCAAGTAAACAAAATTTTAATTATTTATTTATAAAAAATGTCTAATTTTTTTTACAGTTTTATTTAACGTTGCTATTCACAAAAACATAAATATACTATAGATAATATTGTTTATTTTTACAAAAAAAAAAAGAAACTGTGGTGTTGCGTGTACGCAACAGTGGCAGGTAATGGGTTAATAACTGTACCAAATTGGAAATTGCCTAACAAATGTAGTGGAGAATAATAAAGCTGCCCAAGATGGATGATTATTTGCTATAAAGTAATCAGCTGTTCATCTGAAATGAAATAAATCTTAGTGTAGTCAATACATAATAATTATCAGTTTAAGTAGTAAATTTATAAAGCATATACATATTTAGGAGAACAAAGAAAATAAGTTTCAAAGATAAGTTAGTAATGACATAGAGAGAATTTATATGTCGCAAAGTAGAACAAATTTATAGAGTCAATAAATGATAACTCATTGATGAATTTAAAGAAATATTTGATAGGACAGTATAGAATTAGTGTGAATAATTAATGCAAAGAATGTCGAGAGGTTACATAAAAGAATTTATGTTTATAGATAAGTATGATTGTCACAGCAACAAATTGTAAAAAACAAAACTAAATATTATCATATCGAAAGGTAATAATGTATATCACCCACTATAAATTATTTGTTTGATAGAAATTCAATAAACTCTAAATGAAAACTGATAATGTCAAATGAAACGTACATTGGTATATGTATAAATTTTTTTTAAGTGTAATAAGTGTAAACGTAATTCGACTGCTCCAGACAATAGGTGATTGGTTAAAAAAATGACAGGACGAATTTTAATCAACGAAGAATGAAACAAAATTTTATTCAAATGGTGACCTGAGAAACAAAATACTTGTTTGTTGATAGAAAAATTGAGGATGAGGGAAGCGTAGGAAGTTTGGTAGTTGGGGCGTCGTGATAGCAAGGGCTGATGGAGAAGTGTTCCCGACATTTTATGTAAATTCTCCAATTATCATGCTAAAAGTTATGAATTACTTTCAAATACATTACTACCAGAACTTACAAACATTAATATCCAGTTTTCCCGAGAGAATAATCAATATTTCTCCAAAATATCTGCGTTTTGAACTTCGGAAGGAGTATTCCTGAGTCCAGAGGTGTACATCCTGATTCCAGAACTACAGGTCTGTGCTTATTTGAAATATTATTGGTCAATAATAAGAGTTAATTAACTCACGAATACAAATCAGTGTGAAATTTCATGAATATAATAAACTTTGCGGCAAATGATCGATCTAAAAAAAGAAATAAAAAGGACTTTATATAGTTGATTAATTAAACAAATCTTCAATACTAATTAAAAAGGCCTAATTTGAAATAAATAAAGATAAATACTTACGCCATTTCTAATCACAGAAGAAAGATGCATCGTAGTTTATTTATGTAGTATTTCCATGTGTATATAAATCTTATAACCTATTTCTTCTGCACCAATTTGTCTTTTGTATGTATATTTTCCCAACATAAATTCTTTTATAAATGAAACCATCTAATTACATTCAACGACAACAACTCAATGCATATCTAAAGATTACGCAGATGCAACGCATCCATAAAAGTGTTGTTCTTTTCGCTCAGCATCACCTGATTGTAGTTAAGCATGCGCATAGGATGGTATATAATAATCAATAATTCTGTTTGGTAATCCATAGGCGTCGCAATTTATAAATATTAGATTAAAAATTTTCATTAAAAAAATTAAACTCTTTAAAAGTAAAGTGTTTATTTTTATTTAATATAATCAAGGTATATCTACAGAAGCCAGAACTCGAAAAGTAGACAGGGTTTCATGCTCTCGAACCATATGAGTTTAATAAATAACTGAGCTATCCAATTCAATAATCTGAACCATAGATAAATAAATAAACATTAAAATATGGAAAATATATAAAATATATTATAATATATATATATATATATATATATATATATATATATATATATATATATATATATATATATATATATATATATATATATATATATATATGTCTATAATTTCTTCTATTGTAAAACCTTTGTTCCTATAATTTCTATTTTCTTATGATTTTTATACTATTTGTTAATGATACAATTTCTATATCCTTCCCTTACCATGCAATTCCATTTCCGTTTTCTAGATTTCATTCCTATACTCCTGTCTTATCATTCAATTTCCTTTTCTTTTCCTAAACTCCTTTTTATTCTCTTCTCTTACTGTTTGATTCTTTCTTCGTTTTCTAAATTTATTTCTATTATAATTCATGTCTTGATTTTCTAGAGTGTAGTTTCTTCTATCATCATTTCTTCTTTCAAAGTTTCTTCTATCATTATAATTATTTCTTCCTGTCCCTCTAGTTTGTCTCTAATTTTTATTTCTATGTTCATTATCATTTCTTCTATCAAAGTTTTTAATATCCCTTTATTCTCAAAATACTTATTATCATTATTTTTATCTCCATTTCCATACTTTCGTTCTTCATTTCTGTAATTTCTATTCATTTCCTCTAATTCCCAATTAAATTGTTTGCCCCAATTATTATTATTTCCTTTACCATATGTCACTATTTGTCTTACTATATTACCATCTAAGTCTTTTATTTTCCAATAAATATTTTCTTCATAAATGTGCATAACTTCCTCACTTCCTAGTTTCTGTAAATTAATATCTACCATTTCCTAATTTGTTTGTCCTTGTATTTTTATAAATTGTATTTCTTCAGTTATATTCTCATTTTGTTTCTTTACTTCCATTTGAATTATAAATTTTTGTCTAGCCATCTATCTAATTCTTGAACTTCTACTACCTGTTTTTGAGATTCTCCTTTGATTTTAATTCCATTTTCTTGGATTTCTATTTTCAAATTATTATTTTGTTCTTCCATATCTACTTTCACCTCGGCCATTTGTTTCCTGAATTGCTCGTTTCCATCACTAATTTTCTTAATTTCACTTAAGGTTTCCATTTTTACTTTTTCTATTTTCTTTTCTAATCTGTTCATGTTTCCCTTTATATCATTCATCTTATCCATTTTTCCATCTAAATTTCCACTCATAGTGTTCATATTTCCCCTCATTTCTTCCCGCATGCTATCTATTTTTCCATTTCAATCTCCAATCATACTATTCAGATCTCCCTTCATATTCTATTCCATACTGTCCATTTTTCCATTCAAATCTTCCCTAATATTATTTTCCAAACTGTCCATTTATCCATTTAAACTGATCAAAAATTGCATTAATTGATCACCTCTATTTGTTTTTTCTTGTGTCTCTTGTATCATATCCTCTTGTTGTTCTTCATCTTCTCCTGTCAAATCTCCTTCTGATCTTTGTCCTCCCTGTTATAAATATTGTACCTGAAAATCTCCTCTTCCATGACTCCTTCCTTCCCTTTATTCATCAGATCCACTTTATATTCCTACTTGCTTTCCATCTCTTAATGTCATTTTCCTCTCCATTTTAATTTTATTTTAAATATTACTAACGTTTCCAAAAAAAATTTAAGGCCCTTTTTTATTCGTGCCTTTTTACTATTTGTGCCCCACGTTGGTATCACAGATATTTTATATATTTCAAACGGACACTTATTGTAAAATAATTTCCGGCTATCGAAAGAAATTTTTTTATTATATCGAATTATGAATTTATTTATTATGAATTATTATTACTCTTATCTCAGGGTGGGTTCAATTCGTTATGAAAATATTTTTTTTTAATTTTAAAGTATTGTCCAAATTTAATATTAATTATAATTCTTGTTCCTGATTATCTAACCAGTAATATCGTGTGACTGTTTATTATAGATTATACAGGCTATTTAATTGCTTTTTGACATTTACTATATTTCAATGAATTATTTGTCACCATTAATTTAATTTTTATCAAACGTTTCCAAATATATTATAAACGACTTCCACAGTAAGTTACAAATCAAAACTTTATATACAATTACCAAATTTGTTTTCTTTTATTATTAATAAATGCCTACAGTGACCTCTGTTTTTAATTTTAAATATTTCTTTAAATTATGACATGATTTGTCTATTATTGTATATATTCGGTATAAATGTCATCTGAAATTAAACCATGCCAAATTTGACATATACTGGGTAAACCAAAAATTTTGAATATCATATACAATACTGGGTATACCAAAAGTGTTGCAATATAAATAAATGATTTTCTTTAAATTTTAAATAAATGAACTGTATTAATATATTCCAATGTGTTTTGCCATGTTAGAGTTATCATATGTCGAGCTGCTGATTTTAAGTTTTGATGAAGTTGAATTTGCGCTACTGGCAAGTCGGCTGAACAAGTAAGGGATTTGTAGAGGATGTGAGTTATTTGTTGAGGTTGGAGGTTCGGGAGTGGATTTGGTTTGTTGTAGAAAGTCTTGGGCAAAGAGATTAGCAATATGTTGGTCGTTGGTAATGAGCGTCAAGCCAGGTATTTTAAAACTTTTTTTTTTCCTTTCACCTGTCTTATCATGGTCCAGATTTGAGAAGAAGAGGTTTCATAGATTATAGCGCTTCTAAATTTATTCCATGACACTGGTTTACATTGTTTTAGAACCCTTTTGGATTTCGCTGTAATTCTTTGAGGATTATCAAGTGTGAATCATTTCTGGTTCTTCGGTATTTATTAAGCGCCTTTTTGCACTCCTTCACTGCATTGTTACAGGATTCATTCCACCAGGGAACGGTTCGTTTTGACGGAGTACTATCCCATACATTTATTGGCTGCAGAAATTATGGAGTCAATTGGGCAATAGCTTCGTCTACATCATTCGAATAATTGATATTGTCAGTATTTTCCTTCAGCGTTTGGCTGTAAAGTTTCCAGTTTGCTTTTGGGATTTTCCAATTTCCTTTAATGTTAACTTGTTTTAATTCGTTGTCTGATATTAGGATAGGAAAGTTTTTGCTATCGTAAAGGCTATCAAGGGTGTGTCATGTTAGTAAGCGTGCTGTTCCTGGATCTGAAATGCTGAGGTCTATTAAGGAGAAGGATCCGGATTGTACATGAAAATATGTGTAGCTGCCGGTATTCAGTAGATTAATGTTACAGTTGTTAAATACGGTTTCAATCATTTTGCCACGGTCAAAAGTACGTTCTGAACCCCACAGTGAGGAATATTTTCAAATAACAACCACTCATAACAGCACGCAATTTGTTGTAAGGTTACCATTTAAAAAAAATCCAGACAATTTTGGAGACATTCTCGCTCATTTCTCAAGACGATTTCATTATTTAGAAAACAGACTAGACGGAAGTCCAGAATTCAGAAAGGATTATCATAACTTTATGAATGAATATGAAAGTTTAGGTCATATGACAAAAATAAGCAATTTGGATCAGTTTACAACAAAATCTATGATACAACCTTATTTCATTTTACCGCATCACCCAGTATTCAAGCAAAATAGCACCACTACAAAATGTAGAGTGGTCTTTGATGCATCGGCCAAGGGTAACGATGGCGTGTCATTAAACGAAACACTTTTAGTAGGTCCACAAATTCAAGAATAATTATTTAACATAGTATTTAACCTACGGCTTTTTTCATATTGTAAAGTTTTTCTAATTTATTTAAACAGTAAACGGGTGGGATAAATTTACTTACTACTTTATTTAAACACTTAACTAATCACTAACACTTGATTTATATAAACTCAACTAGTCACTTAAATTTCATTTATATGCACACAATCTTAATTATTAATTTATATAAACACTTTACTGATCGATATTTCGGTTTATTTATTTCACGATATCACTTTATCAACTAAACTTTTCCGCTGATCGGTCCTTTGTTTATATTAAAGCCTCTTTTACTAGAAAATTCCGGACTGCGGCTTACACACACAAAAACAATTGGTTCTGGCCTTTTCTAGATAAGTCTGGTCACAAAAACAATGTTTAGATAAGATAGTCGTAAACAGTTATAAAAAACAGTGCGTATCCGCCATAATTTTAACTTTTATACCTGGATCAGACAGAGTCGGATTTAGGGACTATACCAGTGTGCTATTTCGTAACATTACCCCCTCCTTAAATGGAAGTTCCTCCTGAAACTTTTGTGTAGCCGAGACTGGATGTTTGAATCGGCAACTAGCCCCATTTCTACACTTCCCGACCTTATGGAAATAGCAGGGCACCGTCTTCATCGGATACTGACAACGGGAGTTGTAGCTGCAAATTAATATCTGGACACCGGTATCTTGAAAGATAATTTCTACCATGTTCCTGATGATTCGCCAATCCAACTGGTTACTCGCTATCTTAGGCATAGCCAGTTTCTTCACGCTGGATTCTAACACCTCGTCTCGTAGGTTTCGAAGTGCTTCCCACTCATCGCGGTAGGTAGATCGATCTTGAAATTCATTTTTAGTTACCACGTAGAAGACGTACCGCGAATTATGTTTCAGTTTCAATGTCTTGCCAAGGGCTGGAATCTGGTCTTCAAGTTTTTCTAATTGCCCGAACTTCTTTCGAAAGACGGTTGCCAACCCTCGTGCGCTCTTGATACGGGCGGGGATATTGTATGCCAGTGAATAATCTTCCGGGAGAGTGAACAAATCTTGTTGTTGTTCCGAAGTGACTCCATATCTAGCTTTCCCGGTACCTCCATACGCACCCATAAATTCATCGAAGGTGGGGTCAGACACATCTCGAATAAGGTTTACTCTTTCCTCTAGGTCATGGTCTCCTTCGAATGGCGCTAGTTGGTTTTGGTGAACTACTTTTGGTTTTCCGTTGGGGATCTTGCTTATGCGATATAAAACATCATTGATCCTTTTCTTGATTAAGTATGGACCTTCCCAGGATTTTTGTAATTTTGGAGAAAATCCTTTTCTCCTCGTCGGGTTGTGTAACCATACTTTGTCCCCTTCTTTAAAACCGCCTTCTGTGGCCTGCGTGTCGTACCGACTTTTCATTCTGTCGCTGGCAACTTGAAGATTTGTTCGAACTAATTCATGAATATCGTCCAGCCTTCTTCTCAATTGGATCGCGTATTCTTCGCCTGCTAGATCTTCTCCAGGCCGGCAGCCAAATTCCAGGTCACAAGGAAGCCTCATTTCACGTCCAAACAGGATTTTCGCGGGTGTTTCAGCCGTGGACTCATTGACGGAAGATCGATAAGCCAATGCGAATAGGGAAAGATATTGATCCCAATCTCTCTGATGGCTGGATACTACTTTGGACAGGTATTTTCCAATAGTCCTGTTCATTCTCTCGACCATTCCATCTGACTGTGGATGTAATGCTGTTGTCCTGGTCTTCTTCATTCCCAGCTTGTCGCAAATCTCCTGGAATAGATGGCTTTCAAAATTTGTTCCCTGGTCACTGTGGACTTCCAAGGGCACTCCATATCGGCTGATGAATTATTTCACCAATACATCCGCGACAGTTGTGGCCTCTTGATTCGGGATCGCGTAAATTTCCACCCACTTTGTGAAATAATCCATTACAACCAGTATGGACTCTTTTCAACAGCCCTTCTTCCAGGACAAGGGAGTCCCACTGAGCCAAATAGGCCTTGAGTGTCGGGTTAAAATCTTGACACTTCTTGCCAGGTAGGTCGCCTATTTTCTTCTTTCCATTGCCGGATCATCTTCAGGTGAGGATCATTCTCCTGATCTTCTCTGATCCTGGAGGGTGATCATTCCTCGTTGACTACTGTAATTATTGAAACTGCAACTTCCTGAAATTTCGACTGGTTGCATTTTGAATAGTCTACAGAGCATGACCGTTTAGGCAAAGAGTTTGCTTTTCGGTGATTCACATCAGCTGGATGTTCACCTCTGTCTGATTTCCCCTGTGACTGGAGTTCTTGGGTTACAGGAGTCTTGGGGCGCTTAGACGGACTGCGTAAGTGCTCTAGCTCACCACACTTCCGGCATTTGATCTTCTTCGGTTTCCTATCTGCCATTCCTTTCAACAAGTTGATGATTTGGTCAAGTTTGTCATCGTCATCTTCTTCCTGCATGGTCCTACCTTTGTTGTACCGCGAGCCCTTAGTGGCTGCTTTGTATTAAGGAGGTTTTTGGTTTACAGGAGTCGTAGGACGCTTACACGAACTGCGTGCATGCTCTAGCTCGCCACAATTACAACACCTGATTTTATTCGGCTTCTTGTCTACCATTTATTTCAACAAGTTAACGATCTGGTCAAGTCTGTCATCGTCACCGTCTTCCTGTATGGTCCTGATTTTGTTATATCCTGAAGCCTTGGTTGCTGCTTCATATTCAAGGGCAGCTGTCAATGCGTCGACCAATGTTTTCGGATGGGCTGAATGAAGCGTCCTCTGCATATCGGGGTCACGTAAGCCATCAATAAAGGTCTGGATGTCCAGACATTCCATCATGTTCTCTGGTGCTGATATATAAGCAAATCGAACTAGTCGGGCAATGTCCACTTCATATTCTTGAAGGGATTCATCACGTTTCTGCCTTCGGTTCTTCAGCTGAGATTGGTACAAATGTTCTAGATGTTCATGACCATATCGCATGTCCAACCTCCTCTTCAGCTGCTCGAAGTCATCCGTTTCTTCCGAAGGTATCGTCTGGAGTACATCTAAGGCATCTCCGCGGAGCGCAATGGTTTAGTTCATTGCCTTCTCTCTATCGGACCAATTATTCCCTCTAGAGGCTGCTTCAAATTGTTTCACATAATTGGTCCACGACATTTTTCCATCGAACGTTGGGGCCTTGACTCGGGTAAAACTACTAATGGCTTCTAATCTAGGGTGTGTTTCTGGCTTGCAAGGTTTTGTTTGCTCGGTCCTCTTTTCTTCCGTTGGCGTGTCTTGAGTCCTTATATCTGCCATCTTTTTTTCTAACTCCTTGATTTTCTCGTCCATCGTTGACATTTTATTGTCAATTTCAGATTTTAGAGACGAAATTTCATTTTCAAATTCAGCGGCAATGTCGTTTTTCATTAATAAGATATCGGCAGATATATCGTTCTTCAATGCAGAAATATCGTTTTTCACATTCGTTGAAATCTTCTCTTCCATGGCAGAAATCTTCTCGTCCATGTTAGCCGAAATATCATTCTTCATAATAGAAATATCAGTAGAAATATCAGCAGAAATTGACGAGATTAAGGTGGAAGCCTCGTCATTAAATAAAACTGTTTCTGGATCATAGCCGGCATTTTACAGTGCCACTTTAAGTCTTTCTACTAATTCACTTTTCTTGCAGGACGTTTCCAACTCACGATCTTCCAATTCTGCTCTTAATTCCGTGACTCTCAGATCACATAGTCACTTGGCCATTTTTACGTAGCAATTTATTTATATTATCCCACTTCTGAGACCAATGTAATGTTTTTCTAATTTATTTAAACAGTAAACGGGTGGGATAAATTTTAAACACACGGTATGGCTACTTAACTAATCACTAACACTTAATTTATATATACTCAACTAGTCACTTAAATTTAATTTATATGCACACAAACTTAATTATTAATTTATATAAATACTTTACTGACCGATATTTCGGTTTATTTATCTCACGATATCACTTTATCAACTAAACTTATCCGCTGATCGGTCCTTTATTTATATTAAAGCCTTTTTCACTAGAAAATTCCGCACTGAGGCTTACACACACAAAAACAATTGGTTCTGGCCTTTTCTAGATAAGTCTGGTCACAAAATGTTTAGATAAGATAGTCGTAAACAGTTATAAAAAACAGCGCGTATCCGCCATAATTTTAACTTTTATACCTGGCTTAGACAGAGTCGGATTTAGGGACTCTACCAGTGTGCTGTTTCGCAACAATATGTTATCAGTGCCTACATAGAAAAAATATTTAGACAAATTTTAATACACCCAGATACCGAAAATTTCGATTAATTATATGGCGCTCAGATTTACAAAATGCCATATACATTTACCAATTAAACACGGTCACTTATGGTACCGCCAGTGCATCTTATCTTGCTACAACGGTTTTGCAGCAATTGTAATATAAGAATTTAACAATCAATTTCCCAAAGCTTGTGAAATAATTCGTAAACATTTTTATATGGATGACCTTTTACTTAGTATAAACTCAATTCATGAAGCGATTAAAATTTATCAGGAATTGAATGTCATTATTGGCAGTGCAGGTCTGCATTTACGAAAATGGAGTTCTAATAACAACGAGATTTTGAACTTTATTTAGACTGATCAGATTAACATGGAAAACCATATAGAATTGCATGCCAAACATTTAAAAATATTAGGGTTGACATGGGACGCAAAAACAGACGGTTTTTCAATAGATATAAATTCAGACGTATATACCACCACAATATTGACAAAAAGAACAGTTTTAGCTACATTAGCAAAGGTACATGATCCCTTGGGACTCGTAGATCCAGTAGTAGTGCGGGGAATAGTATATTGTGCAACAAGTGGGAAAAGTTCAATTTTTGTCACGAGTGTGGGAGTTTGTGGCACGAGCCAAGGGCGAGTGCCGCAAACACACGAGTGAGAAAAGTATTTTTCCCACATGTTGCACAATATTCTTTTTCTACAGCTGCACAAATTTGAAGAATACAAGTAAATCGTTTTGTAGAAACAGTTGTAGCATGATAAAAATACAATGCTTTTTTTTGTATTGTATTATACGAGTAACTCACGGAGGTACAATAATTCGGTTAAGCCACCCACTGAGTATGCAACTTTATACACACTTCTGTATAGTTAGTTGCATAAGGGAATTAACTATGGGTTTTCAAATTACTTAATCGTATCCTGGAATAACGGGATTTAAATAATTAGATGGGTGTCTAGAGTAATATTTTTATTAATATTTTTCATGTGATTTAACCAATCCATGAGTATCTTATCATTTTATGTGGGGATTTTATTTGACTGCCATTGGTAACATTGATTATAAATGTCAATGGTAAAGGGAAGCTAAAATTATTGAAAGCACTTGTCTGATACTTTTCGAATGGTTAAGTTGAGTGTCAATTAGGACAAGTCGTGAGCCGGTGGCACATGGTTTAATCCATTTATTTTCGGGACTATCGTGGTGAAAAGCCCTTGGTTACAAGGTAAGCTTTCATCTTGTATATATTTTCTCGGCTATAACCCCAATTTCTTTTTAGGGTTTTTCTATACAGCATAGTTTTTTACATGCAAGTTTTTACAATATTTTTTTGCCAAATGGATATGGTTTAATAGTTTTTATGGGTGATGGTAATCAATGATAGGATGATCATGTCCTGATTTTAAGAAGCCTCAAATTTCGGATGTTTCCTGTATGGGATATATTCTCGTAGGGATAGCTGACAGGTCATTGTTCTCCGTTCAGGGTTGTAGAGACGTATCGTACCTCGGATTGCGATTAACGTTACAGAGCGACAAGAGCTTATATCGACGTTTCCAGTTCAAAGGACGAAGCTGGACTTATGTTTGTTGGTGACAACTGCGGAATAATTCCATTATGGACAACGATTATTAACCGCTTGGCTGAATCTTCTTCCGATATGTCAGATGTTGCTTGTCAATTAAGCCAATTGACGTTTAGTAGTTTGGACACTAACCGAAAGTAACATTTAAAGTTTTATTTGTTTTTATCTGAACTTTGAGCAAATTATTCATTTTATAACTTCATGTTTTAACCTTTAATGACACATTAACGTTTATATTCCACTATTTAGTAACTTCACATTCTTATGAAGACGTCTATCAATTCACAATTTTACTATTACATTCTTTCAACTTTTTAGAGTTGAAATATCAACTTTGTTATTGCATATCGCCCTGAAATTATATTTCAGCTTAATATTCTAATAATCGCTAGATCTTATTTTTTTAACATGTAAATGTAATAACTTTAGACCATATTTTTACACTCTTATAATCGCTGTCACCAGATGTACAACTCTACCCTTTGTTACCGAGTTGTTTCTCCTCAAAAAAACCGCTGTCACCAGCTGTACAATATCTTGACCTAAATACCCCTACCTTTCTTTGGTCACTCTGTATTGATCCCGTCCTTCGGTTCCACCAAATTCTGTCTCCAATGAGCGGCTGAGCGTGTAAGGCAAATCCAGTCCGATTTTTGAGCTAAGTTCGCCTGGTCTTAAAACGGATTAATCTTCCTTTGCCAGGACAGGGTTGTTCTCCTCGTTTCTGTCACTTTTCCACGATTGTTACACTCTCCAGAGGGGAAGTTATGGAGTAGGGATGATAGGTAAAATAAGGTAGAACCATCACGTTATACAAAAATTATATAATAAAAAAATAATTTCACTGATTACACATATACAGATATATATAACCTTAACCCAAAAATACAATCCCGTATGACCCAATCAACTAAAATTCCCTGGTATAAATCTACCTATACATATATCTATCTATAATTAGTTTTTTTTAATCCTACCCCTGTATAACATATAACTATTCAAAAAAAAACAAAGTTATGAACAGAGTTCTCGTTTGTGCGATGGTGCGGCAAAACTATCCCTCTTATCGGCTTGGTCTTTTTCAAAGTGCGTGAGAGGCGTATGGTTTATTATGTTCGTTTCCCAACTTTCTAGTCACCGGTGTCGAGAAAATAAATAAATATTACGTGTAAATACCTTTAATCGCAACAACGTTTCAGCTTACGTCGTTTCAGCTCGCCATTGACCTTCAAGGAATGAAAGCGAAATTTTTGTTCTATAAAATTCTGCTGAGCTAAGGAAAACAATTAAATTATTTATCGACACTGGCGTTACAAGTTGCGAAATTCCCCAGTAATTAAATTACCTACGATAATTTTTGCTTTTACACTGGCAAAATAAGAAAAAGTTCTATTTTATAATCACGGCTGAACAAAAGAATGATAACAATGTTTCTCTATAATAAATTTACTTATCAGCGCACGTTCGCTGAAACGTACGAAAAATGGACAACATACGCTTCGGCCTTTGTGTTAACAAGTACAAAATTAACCTCGCCTAACTTTCTATCTCTTTCCTGCCTACGAGGTGGAAGAGAATATGTGACCCAACAAAATGATAACTCCTACTTAACAAAATGAGACCTAACTTGTGTCAGGTTGGCGAAACTCTGCAAAAATTAATTATTACAGCACACACGGTAAATTATATATTTATCAGGACGAAAAACATTAACCGAGAGTGAACAGATGTGTCCAGTCTCTTTGAAAATCAGCGAAAAAAAATCAATTAAATATATTTGCTATCGCTACACCTGGTATATAACAATGGACTTATACTCCCAAGTTCAGAATCCAGCTCGACCAATAACGAGTAAATATATCACTAGTAAAATAAATTATCCCAATCTGAATTTAATTCAAAAACTTACTGCGTTGTCAAACTTCCTCCGTCTCGCCGGGAATTTTCTTGATTTTCGCTATCTCCTTGTTCACCACGAGTCGTGCCAATAAACGGAATCGTGCTATGTCGAAAGGAAATTAGCGTAGAGGATAATTCTACCGTTTGTGTATCGAAACAGGAGACAGTGTTCACCGTCAAGGAATAATCTCAGTATCCCTATCACCTCCTAACACAACGGAGAGAACTCTTACCTCTCGTACCGCTAGCACTAAAAAACACACTAGTACCGTTACCGTGGCAAGGGAAAGACTTTTCCCTTCGCGAGTTCGACCCCCGGTCCACACTGCCGCTCCTGGTCTGTGTACACCCGTTTTTGCTTTCCCCCCGACTTCGGTTTTGGGTTTTTTGTCGAATTGCAAAAACAACTTTCTGTTTTTTGAATCGTGATAATTATCGTTATCAAAATAATTGTATTCAAAACAATTATTTTGCTTTGATTCAGTAAGATGTTTCATTTTTTCTATTCTGTTTTGACGTCGTATTATTTTATTAAACATAATGTGGGTCGCATTCCAGTTAATATTATGATTTAAAATAAAATATGTTTTACCGTGTGTTCTGAAATTTTCTACAATAAAATTATCTTTTAGGTATTCGTATTTATTACAATATTACTATATAAGAGATACTTTTCATCTATTTGGTTATATCTTGTTAATTATTACAGTTGTAAGGCTGTAACTGGTATACCATTTACACGTTACTAAAGATTTAGTGTATTGTACATAATAATCTCAGTTAGTTGATAACATTAGAAATTGTTGAACATTTTAAATTAACCAACCATTGATAACTGATTATCAGTTCATAATTAGAGTTGATCACCTCATATTTATTGAGACAGGTTATTACACCATCTGTTCAAGGTACCATCCATTTAATTAAACTGTTTCATTGGCAATTAAATGTGTTTTATTTGATTCACAAACGTAAAAGCAAAACGATATAAATAACATATTTGAAAAGTTACAATAGCTAATTTTTTCATTATTGGTTTCTTGATTAATCAGTAAGTTTCTTGAATGTCCTACTAATCAAGTGGCGCCTTAAAAAAATAATACAGGACAAGCTTTCAAATATTCCTCACTAACTCACGACCTTATGCTCACCGGCGAAAAGCGAACCTTTGGAAACCTCACTTCTTGTAGTAACAACAGCTGTTAATTGTATTAACTGATAGTGTGAATAAGTAAAAAACTTTCGATTGAATATGCTTTTAATTAACATATATCAAAAATTCTGACACATGTATTTTTTCACTGACAGCGACATGCAACGATCGCGACTCTGATTATCTGACGATCACATCGTTACCATGGTTTTAACAAAAAATAGAAAATAAATTGAACATAAACTCCCGCTTTTTAAAGGCAACCTTCAAATGAATACATAAGGAAACGTGCGAAAATCGATATGAACATAAAATGGCATTGACATTGCACATAATAAAATATCACTAAGTGTTTGTATCTCCTTCCATTGGAAGTGGGCATAAATGTCGTACAGAACGGTTCACAATTCCTGCAGTGGTTTGGATTCTTGCTAGTCTGGAAACACCAACTTTTCCTTGGGAGAGATGTAGGATTCTACCAAGAGGCCATTTGCATGGCGGCTGGTTACAATGCTTGATGAGTACAAGGGTTCCAGTCGTTAACAATGGTTTTGCTGGATCTTTCCATTTATATTGCATATGCAGTTGAGAAATATATTCTCGTTTGAAACGTGTCCAAAATTGTTGATATATACGTTGGATGTCTTGAAGTCGTGATAATCTATTTGATGGGGTTGTTACAAGATCAGCATCAGGGAGTAAGGTTATAGGGCGACCAATTAAAAAATGTGAAGGTGTAAGGGGTTCTAGATCGTTCGGATTGGTGGATTGGGAATAAAGGGGGCGCGAATTTAAAATTCCCTCAATTTGAACCAAAAATGAATAAAAATCTTCATATATAAAATATTTGTTATAAAGTATGCGTTGTAGATGGTGCTTGGTGCTTTTGACGGCTGCTTCCCATAGGCCACCAAAATTTGGTGTGTACGGGGGTATAAAATGCCACCGTATGTTATCTTTGGTTAATTGATTATTGATATGATCTTGGTTATTATGTAAAAATGTACCCAATTCTTTTAGTTGGTTGTTTGCACCAATGAAGGTTCCATTGTCTGAAAAAATGTCAGATGGTATTCCTCGTCTGGAAGTGAATCTTCTTAAGCAAGATAAAAAACATTCAGTTGTTAAATTTGATACCAATTCTATATGAATAGATTTTGTACAAAAACAGACAAAAACGCAAACATAACATTTTAATATTTTGCATCCTCGTCCTTGTTTAACTTTTAATGGAAATGGGCCTGCATAGTCAAGTCCAGTAAATTGAAAAGGTAATGATGGTTTTATTCTATGATCAGGTAAATTGGACATTGGATATGTAGCAAATGTTGGGTTGAATTTAAAGCAAGTTATACATTGTTTAGTTACTTTCCTTGCTAAGTTGCGCCCACCGATAGGCCAATAGAACTGCCTGATGGATGCCAATAATAGTTGAGGATCTGGGTGTAATAAAATGTGATGTTTATGTATAAATAGTAGTTTTGAAAAAATGTGTTTTGAAGAAAGTAATATTGGATGTTTTGTATGAATGGAGAGTGGTGTAAATCTTAATCTACCTCCTACACGTAATATATTATTTTCGTCAAGAAATGGTGCAAAAATGTTAAATTTGTGTTTTGATGGTAACTGTTTGTTTGATTTGAGAATGGCGATTTCTTCAGAAAAACATTCTGATTGTGCTAGTTTAATTAATGTGAAATTGGCATGATTTAATTCTGAGACTGTAAGAGGACAAGTTAATCTGTCTTCTTTCCGTTTTTGTATGTTGAAAATAAATCTGAGACAATAGCAAGTTACACGTTTTAATTTGTTTAAATTTGAATATCTAGAGAAAAGTGAAAATTGTTCAATAGCTGTGGCCTTGAGTATGGTACTGGTTTTCTTTAAATCGGGTAAATTGATGTTTAAAATATTATCATTACATAATGAGTTATCAATAGATTCATAGAGAAAATCAGGTCCGTACCACCATAATTTTGAATTTCCTAGCCTTTCTGGTAAAACTCCTCGTGCCGCTAAGTCTGCGGGGTTTTCCTTTGTATTGACATAATGCCAACTGGTAATATCGGTCATAGTTTGAATTTTGGATACGCGATTTGCGACAAATGTTTGCAACAGATTGGGTTCCTTTTGAAGCCAACATAGAACAATTTGTGAGTCACTCCAATAGTATACAGGTACTATTGGGAAATTGGTATTACAAATCTCTTTTACTAATAACGAGGCACATAATTCGAGCATGGGTATCGTAATTGTTTTTAAAGGAGAAACCTTTGTCTTTGAACATAGTAAGTGAATAGAATAATTTCCTTGAGCATCTTGACTTCTTAAATAAATGCAACTGGCATAAGCTTGCATCGAAGCGTCACAAAAGCAATGCATATCTAGTAATTGGTGATTTGATCCGATTGCTATCCGAGGAATTTCTAATTGATTCAGTTGAGCTGTTTGATTATAAAATTGTGTCCATGACACAAATAAATATTGCGGAATAGGCTCATCCCATGGTAATTTGATTGACCTTAGTTTTTGAATGATGATCTTTGCTACTATAATTACTGGACTAAGAAGACCAAGTGGGTCATATATTTGCGACATGATAGAAAGAATTTGTCTTTTAGTAATCGAGGTATGAGAACCAGAAATGTTTATATCATATTTTAAAATATCTTGTTTACTGTCCCATTGAACACCTAGGGTTTTGAAGCTTTCAGACTCGCTTAAATTCAAAATCTTGTTAGGAATGTCTTCGGGATCAATGGATTGTACAATGTGAGGATGATTTGAAACCCATTTTCTTAAAATGAAATTTGGTGATGATAAAATGGATGAAATGTTAGTACATCTAGTTTGCAATTCATTGATATCATTTGAACCTGTTAGTAAGTCGTCGACATAAAAATCTGAAAAAATTGTATTTGATGCAGTAGGATTTGAATTATGATTTTCGAAAGCTAATTGATTGATACATCTAATTGCTAGATAAGGCGCTGACGTGGTGCCATATGTGACTGTATTGAGCTGGTACGTTGAAAAGTCCTCATTTGGGTTTCCTCTCCAAATTATTAGTTGAAGTTGTTTATGGTCATTGTGTATTAAAATTTGCCTATACATTTGTGACACGACATATTTTTAAAGTCTGAACCTGATTAGTATGTCAAAAATATTTTTCTGAATTTTAGGGCCCACTAACTGTAAGTCATTGACCATCCCGAACTAGTTATACATGAGCCATCGAAAACTACTCTGAGTTTTGTTGTAATACTTGTTTCTTTGAAAACGCCATGATGTGGAAAATAATAATTTGGATTTCTTATTGATTCTGTTAATTTTGACATGTGGCCTAATCGTGTATATTCATCAATGAAATTATTGTAAAGATTATGAAATTCTGGATTTGATTCATTTTTTTTTTCTAATGCCTTGAATCTATTAATAGATGTTTCTTTAGAATTGCCCAATATTTCAGTTGGCTTTTTTAATGGAAATTTGACAATAAATTGACCATTATAATGGCGTGAAGTTGTTTCTTTGAATAGGGCCTCACAAAGAAATTCGTCTTCAGACATTGAAGTGGGTTCAATGATTTCATTGAGCTCCCAAATTTTTTTTAGTTGATAATCCTCGGGTATGTTTTTAGAAAAATTGCAAATAGACATTTTTTTTGGACTTGAAATCAACCCGGAAATGATCCAGCCTAGCTTCGTATTTTGTAAAATTGGACGATTTTTACCTAAAGTGATTTTGCCATCTAATAAAAGGTCCCAAAATAGAGTGACCCCGATAATCATGTCGATTTGCTTAGGCAAATAGAATTCCGGATCAGCTAAATTGAGGTTATCTGGGATATTGATTGAAGAAATATCAACTTCTTCTGTGGGTGTGCTTGATGATATTATTGGAACAACATAACAACATATATTGCATTGAAAATTGATACAGTTCGAGTAAATGCAAATAGAAGTCCTTTTTGTTAGAGTTGATATCGTTTGATTGATTCCCATGATTGACAAATTGGTAGGGATCAATGTTAGGTTTAAACGCTTGCAACAAGATTCAGTTATTAGATTGGATTGGGCTCCAGAGTCTAATAACGCTCTACAGACTTGAAAATTGCCTTGATCGTCTTTTACTTTGAAAGTTACAGTTGAGAGAAGAATGGATGAATTGTAAGTATTTTGTTGATTATAAATTGAATTTGTTAGTAGTAAAACATTTGAATGGTCTCCTTGGGAACTAGATGAATTGCTGGAATCACTGCATGACTGTTTGATTAATAGAGAATTGCATTGATTGTCTGGTTTGATACTTTTAATTGTATTAGAATTGTGTAATAGTATATTGTGTTTTAGTCTGCATTCCTTACAGCAGCCTAAATTGCATGTTTCTTTTGAATGTCCTATTCTCAGACAGTTTGAACATAATTGTAATTCTTTCACCTTGTTCCATCTTTCATTGATGATTAATTTTAAAAAGTCAGTACATGTATAAATATAATGTTCACCTTTGCAGAAGTTACATGTTAATTTATTGATTGATAAATGTACTTGATTACGGCCTTGTGGTTTTGTCGATTTTTGGAATTGAATATTGGGTTGATTATGATTGGTATGAACTTTAGTTTGAAAATGAGACTCTTCCATTGATTCTTTTAAGAATTCTAGAAAATTGTGTAATGTAAGTACTTCAGATGAAGTATAAGATTGTTTCCATTTGTTCTGAGTAATTTTATCTAGTTTATTATAAATGATATGAATAATGGTCATATCCCAAAGGACTTCTTTGGAAAGCTTCATTCCTTCAAGTGCTGTGATATGTTTTGAAATGTCATCTACTAGAGTTCTGAATTGCATAAATGTGGATTTATTTATAGGATTGATATTAAACAAACAATATGAGTATCAATTAAAAATTGTTTTTTATCAACTTTTTCATAAAGTTTTGCCAAGCTCTTTGATAGTCTTGAGATTCATCACATCCCGAAATTACTCGGTTTGCATACCCTTCTAGAGCAGCATTTAAAAAGTTATATTTCTGAATATCATTTAGATAGGTATTGGAATCAATTGTTGACATAAAATTCTTTTTAAATTCTAACCATTGATCATATTCACCATTAAAGACAGGCAATTTGATTTTAGGAAGTAAAAAGTTTGATAATGAATCTTTGACTGATGAAGAATTCACTACTGTTGTAGGACTTGTTCTTTTAGAAATGTAATCTTTGAAAAAATGATAAATTACTATAATATTTATTTTCAAAAGGCTCTCGTTCATCAAATTGTATCTCTAGTTCTTCTTCTGTACAATGTTCTTCTATTAACCTCTGTATATTTTCAAATTCATGAATTAAATTGATACTATTATCGTATCGTAATTGAATATCTTTTAAATCAGGTGAGATGATACCCTATTTGATTGAATTGATATATTTTTCAACGGTAGTTAAACGTTTTTTTATAGATCCCCTGTTTCTAATAAGTTGTTTGATATCCACACTAGCCATTATAATAGAAAGTAATTATTAATTGAGATATAATTTGATGTATGTGTTTTTAGATTTGTGTGAAAAATGCAATTCGTAATAATATTTGAATGTCTGATTGATAATTTTTGATACAAATCGAAGAGAGTTCAAATAATACGCTCTTGCATAATGATCTTAATGACAATAGTAAATAGGGATGCAGGTTATAATAGGATCGGACTGACCTTGTATTTATTCCAGCATATCTACTAGTTGCACATCCGACCAAATTGCTATTCTACGTTGCTGTTTCCGTCTTGAAACTTGACTGGACGGCTTCTTCAACTCGTGGATGGATTGATTCCTTGTGTATAATTTGTAGTTTTATTTTAATTGATTGAAAATTGGTATAATACTAGACTTATTCACACATCCGATTCTCGAAGGACCAAGATTTGTTTGTTATTTGTGTTAACTGATAGTGTGAATAAGTAAAAAACTTTCGATTGAATATGCTTTTAATTGACATATATTAAAAATTCTGACACATGTATTTTTTCACTGACAGCTACATGCAACGATCGCGACTCTGATTATCTGTCGATCACATCGTTACCATGGTTTTAACAAAAAATAGAAAATAAATTGAACAACAACAAGGTAAGGTTACACAGTCTAAGCATCGAGGACCACCCACCGAAAACGGCTGGGCATCGAGTATACCCTGTTGAAATCGACTGGGCATCCCATTCTGGATTCTCCATATAAATGTATGTCGTGTGGACAAAGTGCCGTGAGAAATAATATTTCTCACAGTGTGAGCAATATATGGTTTTGAAATTAAGTAAATTATGAGAAATACTCTACTTTTCATAGCAGTTGTAGAAAAAAATATGTATGCAACGCTTATGGCAGCAACAGCTAGCTTGGGACAAACCGCTACTCGAACATTTGCAAACTGTTTGGCATAAGTATTTATTAGATTTAAGTTCCTTAAACACAATCAAAATAAACAGGCAAGTTTTATGTAAAGATCCTGAAACGATAGAATTAACAGGTTTCAGTAATAGTTCTGAACAAGCACACAGAGCTTGCTGTTATTTGATATCAAAACCACGAGAGGGTACAGCTGTTTCTTGTTTATTATGTGCTATTAGCACGTCTTGTTTGTATCATAAGGGAACATTTAAATTTAATAATTTCAAAAATTACATACTTTTGTTATTCAAGTATTGTCTTGTCATAGTTAATGGTTCACCCTAGTCGATTAAAAACTTTGTGAAAAGTCGTGTCGCAAAAACACCATCTAAGTTTATAATGGGGGATTTACTAAGAGCAAGAACTATCCCAACGCGTCCTTTCTTTAAATGCGGTTCAGTTTTGACCAAGGACGTACCTATTCGCAAACCGGTACTAATGAAGGCATAAATATGTATTTTTGTATGCTTGTCAATGCACGCTGCGGATATAGATTTGGCAAAGGGTCTTTCTACTGAAGGTTTTTTAGACGTACTAAAAATATTTATTTCACGTAGAGGAAAACCCTGTTAAATATACTCAGATAATGGCTCCAACTTTATTGGTGCTAACAATTATTTTCTTGAGCTTCACGAACTTCTCAACAATAAAGAGCATTCAAAATCATTTAACTATTGAACATATTCAGTTTAAATTCATCCCGGCAAATTCACTCCACCAGGGGGGTATATGGGAGGCAGCAGTAAAATCTGCCAAGTTTCACCTTCGAAGAATCTTAGGAAATTCCTCACTCAGATTCGAGCACATGTACACTGTACTGGTGCAGATTAACGCTTGCTTGAATTCTAGACCTCTATCACCACTATCCCAAGATCCGAACGATTTAATCCCTCTGTCCCCTGGTCATTTCCTTGTGGGAGACTCATGGTTGGCATTACCGGAAGTGGACGTCACGGCCATGCCTGACAGCAGGCCAAGTCATTACCAGAGATTAACCAAATTAACTCAACATTTCTGGACAAAGTGAGCAAGTGAGCAGCTAGCAGTAGGCAGACTCGTGGTTATTGTTGAAGATCATGTACAGCCGCTCCATTGGATCATGGGCAGAATTGTCGAGTTACATCCTAGACGTGACGGTGTGACGCGTGTGGTATCAGTGCGCGTAGCCAATGGGAATACCTTAAAAAGGGCGTTGACAAAGATCTCTTTTCTACCCATTGACTGATACTGATAAACTTAATTTATTTACGATACTTCTTTTGTTATACTGTATAATTGAAAGCAATGCTTTCAAGGCGGGCAGTCTATGTTAAGTTACAGTTTCAACGATTATTCGCTGATCTATAGTTTACGTTAGTTACAGTAGTAATTTGTCTGTCAACAAAAAAGTATTATTAATCAATGTCATTATTACGTTACATTTTGTAAAAAGAAACCTATCTATTACAATTGATATTGTACAAACACCAAAAACAATTATACAGTCCATAAATATCGAAGGCATCTTCATTCACAAATAAACATGACTCTAATTGAACTCAATTCAGTTATTTTCATTTATTATATATTTATTCCATCTTTTTTTATACTTATTTTATAACTCAAGTTCCTTATCTCAAAAACAGATATTTCAATAACAATCCAGAACTAACTGTTAGTAAAAAGTTCAAAATGAAAAACGCTCATATTATTGTTACTCTTAAATAAAAGCATTCGTTCTGTTTTAGTGTGCCTTCATTTAACAATGGCGAATGGCTACCGGTAGCACCTGGAAGCAAATTTATAGATACTTTCAAAATAGAATCACCAACTAAGGTGGAAATGATAAAGATGGAGACAATTGGATCGTCCGAGTTTTGGAATAGTTTACCTATCAAAGAAAACCGCAAGTTATATCTAGACCTTCGTTAAAAGTTGGTTGTCTGTTACGTAGATTGGTGTTTCAAGCATTATGTTAATTGTTATTGCACCGTTTATTTTATTGCTACTAAGTTCATTAAAAATGAGTTTTGATACACGAAAATGTTGGTTTAATATACATTGTTGCGAATATCTTTCCAAATATACTCAGTGAGATAACGAAGCAGCTTCACTAATTACTTTCAACAATAATACAATGTCAAAGTCAATAACAATTCCAAAACATAACCTCTAATACCACGATTCTAACTTCAACAACAATTACAACTAGTACAACCACAACTGTCACGTCGCTGTATATATACCCTCCAAATATTCTAGAACCTTTGGAAACATTCGATTTCTTCTTCCTTCTCGTTCTTTCTCGAATATACCTGACGTTACGCGATCTTTCTAGAATTTCTTATTTCACAATTTGCTCCTCGCCGACAGGTACAGTTGCGGCCAATAAAAAATGGGACAACTCTTATAGCAGATTTTTGTCTAATTCTAGCTGCTTAATTTTGTCTTATGAATATGTCAACATTGAATATTTGACATCTGTCAGACAGTTCCAATATTTCAGTTTTATATACATTTAAATATTAAGTTTGACACTAGTGCTAATAACTGATGGCGTGTGAAGCGGACACGTCGATTCCAGATACTCCAAGCCAGCAAAATGCGTTCATTTCTCAACTAACCTATTTCATTTGCAAACGACCTGATGATGGAGAGAAAATGATACAATGTAACGACTGCAATGATTGGTTTCACACACAATGTGTCAAACTAAGACGTTTCAAAGCGTCACAGCTGGAGAAATCTAGTAACAACTGGTATTGTCCGATATGCCTACAAACCAGTCAAAAAGATGACTCTCAACGAATACATTGTCTAGTATGTCCGAGGAAAACTTTCGCAAATAATAGAACATGGGAGACGCATATGTAAAAGCAAGAAACAAGCAGCTCAGCGCCATAACAGAAGGACCCCTTTGAAGAATTGCTGGATAATTTGATTCAAACAAAAACAGGGACAATAGTACTCCACCGTATTCCCAAACGAGACCGTTTCACTGTAGCTGATAAGTTTTCCACAACTGTACTCAGCTGCATAAAAGAAAACACGATTATTACCTGGTCATGCTTGTTTCTATTTGCTTATCAAGTTTTGCATGTAGACACTCAATCCAAGAAATCGCTTACGCACAAAATCAAAGAAAACACTAATCAGATGAAAACTCCATCTACGTCTTCCAAAAATGATTTCAAATCCCCATTGGAACACCGGATTCAAGCAAAAATGGACGATTTTGACGTGAAAGGTGCAATCAAGTACATAACGTCAACATATTCTCTGGCCCCGTTTGATGAGAAAACTTTAGCTAAACTTCGGACCAAACATCCAACTTCTGAAAAGAAAATAAATATTCCAGTCAGCCCCACTAACCCATACCATCCAGCTAAATTTAGCGAAATGTCGGTGAAGAAAGCAATAAATTCTTTCCCATGTGGATCAGCAGCTGAAATGGATGGCTTTCGATCTCAATTTTTGAAGGACATAATTTCAGCATCTGCTGAAGAAGCTGGCTAGCGTGCACTCTCCGCAATTAAAGAGCTCTGCAACTTTCTCGCAGAAGGAAAGTTGAACGTGCACATATGTCCAATTCTTTACGAAGACTCTTTATATGCACTCTCCAAGAAAGACGGTGGAATCAGACCGATAGCAGTTGGAAGTGTTTTTCGTCGCTTAACAGCAAAATTAGGATATAGAAACGTAGAGACAGACCTTGCAGCTTATCTCCAACCGAATCAACTTGGCGATGCCACTAAATTATGTTGTGAAAGCTGTATCCACACCATACGGACATATGTCAACGACCCCTCAGACAACAACAAACTGCTTCTTAAAGTTAATTTCGCTAATGCTTTCAACACAGTAGATCGGCAAGAACCAATTGATCAAATTTCGAAGAAAACACCCTCCCTTCTTCCTCTCTTGGGACAATGCTACCAAAAACCTTCATATCTTTTTTTTGGAAACAAGAGGTTATCAACCGAGCTTGGATGTCAACAGGGGGATCCGTGTGGGCCCATGAGCTTCTGTCTATCAATTCACCCCATTGTCAAATCACTTGATACTGAATCTAGTTTATGGTACTTGGATGATGCCACACTCGCCGACACCCATGAAAATGTCTTATAAAATTTCAATATACCCATTCAGATGGCAGAAAATATAGGTTTGAAAATCCATCCAGATAAATGCAACTTTTCTTTTGTTCCGACATAGTGGGCATGACTGTTGTTGACAAATTCAACACGATCTCCCCCGGAACTAAAGTTCCAAGAAAAGATAATCTAGAAATCCTTCGATCTCCCATCTTTGAAGGAGGCTTCAAACCACATGCACAAAGTGCATAAACTGGATTTGATGACTGAGCGTTTAAAGAAAATGGAGCCTCACACCGTTTACTTTCTTCTAAAAAATTGCCTATTTATCCCAAAGTTTACATCCCTTTCTTCAAATTCACGGACGTGATGAAAAAAATGGATAATTTTCTCCATGATTCCTTGGAAAAAATTCTCAATATCCCTTTAACAGTTCTGGATTGTATCTCCCCATTAAAACCGGTGGGCTAGGAGTCAGAAAAATATCTGTCATAACGCTTTCTGCTTTCCTTGCTTCAGCACACGGATATGTCTCAACCTTGTCTCCCAATTACTCTCAAAACAGGACGTAATGGTTGAGGTTTTCCTTGTAAAAGAAGCTTTAGAGTTATGGAAAAGCGAGCAAGATTATATACTCACTCCTATTCCATCTGTACAACGGAACTGGGACAACATTAGCATTTCTAAAACGATTCGAGATAAAATGAATTTTGTAGCAGACGAAGACAAAGCTCGTTACAATGCAGTAAAACGGAGGGAATCTGGGGCATGGTTGAATACACTACCGTCCAAAAATGTCGGTACATTACTAGACAGGCAAGATTTCCATACATGCATAGCTCTCAGGCTAGGCTGTAACATTTATAACAGTCGCGTTTGTAGTTGTGGTGTTGCTGTAAACGAAAAGGAGACACATATCCTTTCATGTAGCAAAAGTAAGGGACGATGGTCACGATACAGCGAACTTAACCAAATAATTCAACAAGCCCTATCATCAGCTTACATAAATTCAACACTGGAACCCTTCGGATTTTTTTGTAATGACGGTAAAAGACCTGATGGAGTTACCCTTGTTCCATAGTCAAAAGGTCAGCGTCTGGTCTGGGATGTGACATGCATTGATACACTAGCCGCGTCACATTTACCACAATCGTCTCTGGAAGCGGATCAAGCAGCAGAAACTACATGCAAACGGAAACATGCGAAATACGAAAACCTAAAAGCGTCTAACTTCATTTTTAAGGGACTTGCATTTCAAACTTTAGGACCTTGGTATGAAGAATCGCTGACTTTTGTCGACACCATTGGAGATATTCTAATAAAGGAATCTGGAGACATCAAAGCACAAAACAGTATCTCTATCAACGAATATCACTGGCCATTCAACGTGAGAATGCAGCCATCAACCGTGGCACCCTGCCCTGTTCTATCCACGTGGATGAAATACATAATTTATAATACTTAGTATTGTTTTTCCTGTTGTGAAATGTTAAAAATTACATATTCCAAATTCGAAAGTAATGTTGGCGCATATAAATTCAGTGACGAAAGGTGGAATAGTCACAAAAATAGACGATGGGTGGTCAGTGAGGCAAATTCCGGCATTTTACAATGTAAGCAAGAACTTAGTTTCAAGTATTGTAAGAAGATGGCGATGTGAGGGAAAAATTGATAGAGATCCAGGCTCAGGACGTCCGAGAGAGTCAACTGCTGAACATGATGCTGTTTTGATTAACCATTTAAGAGCAAATCCATTTGAAACAGTAGTTCAAGCTGTTCCAGCAACCTGTCGTACGGGCCGTCACAGAGGAGCACAGTCTGAATTGAAATGCCACGCAGCAGCAAGGAAACTATTATTAAACAATAGTCACAAAGAAACAAGAATGGGGTTCGCTTTAGAGCATATTGCTTACGACGAACAATTTTGGAATCGAGTTATTTTTACGGATGAAAAGGTTTTCAAATCGTCAAATAGCGGAAAAATTCGTGTCTATCGCCCACCGAAGACACGGTTTGACCTGGAGTTCTATGGCATATTGGCGAAAGATTTAATAGTATGTATATATGTTTATTCTTAATCAAAAAATTCACAATAAAAAAAATACAGGTTATATCGAGACAAAAAGAACGAATGATAAGAATAGTATACTCGATAAGTGAGTGAACACTTGTTTCGAGTGGAAATATTAGAATATTAAAATTTATATTATAAAAATCAAATACATAGCACATTAGCAAACAAAAAAAAATAACTAATATCTAACATCTCACATGTAACCTCTAACTTTTGACATTTTACAATATATATTTACGAAAGAAAAGAATTTAGGTTTATTTGTTGAGTCTATACTACATTCATATTTCTATACAATTATGTACCTCATGTCTGGATCTCTCCAAAATATACAATTTTAATTTATTTTTGAATGAATGTTCGCTGTTTAATACTTTTAATGATTCCGGTAACGTGTTGTATAATTTTGGAGCAGGTAAGTATAAGATTGTTGGGTGATTGTTTTTGTCATATGATGTACAGGTTGGTGTGTTTTCTGGCGGGTATCATAGGAATGTATAGTTGTTGGGAATGAATCCTTTGTCTTGCGAAATTTAGTAATTGTACAATAATAGAACAATTGCCTTATATCCATCACTTTTGCGTCTATATACAGCTGATCAGATGAATATTGGTATGGTTTATTGAGAATCACCTTTAAAAAACGTTTCTGTGTTATCTCCAATAACTGTATGTGGGTTTTTGATGCAGCTCCCATCCCACTATTCCGAAGCGAAGATGACTTTAATAGTATAAAAGTTTTAAGGAATGCGCAGGAAGTAGTTTTTTTAAATACTTTATTTTATATAATATCACTTGTAACTTTTTTACACATAACTTTATATGTTTATCCCACCTAAGATGTGAGTCGATTGTAACACCTAAATACTTAACGTTATTCACAACTTGGATGCGGTAATTACTATCATCTGCATTGATAGTTATATAGTTAAAAGTGGGTAGGCCAGATTTATTGCAGCTGAATGGGATATAATTTGTTTTATCTAAATTTATTGTGAGTAGTTTATGAGACAGCCATTTTTTAATATGTTTAAAATCACTTTCTGCTTTTTCCTTAAGCTCACCCCAGGCGTTAGCGGTATAAAAAATAGCTGTATCATCAGCGAAACCAATAACGTGACCGGCGCTACCTAAAGAGAAAATATTCAGATAAATGTTAAATAAAAGTGGTCCTAGGACTGTGCCTTGCGATACCCCAAACTGAACTTTCCTGGGCTCGCTATAGACCTCATCTATCTTAACGCTTTGTTGCCTGTCAAGTAGATACTCTTTAAATAATTTTAAGCAGTTACCCCTAATACCTATGGCCTCTAGTGAGTTGAGGAGGGAGTCGTGGTGGACGGTATTGAAAGCCTTAGACAGATCTATGATAATACATAAGCAACCTTTGTTTCCATTAAAAGATTTGGTAATTTTTTATGTTAAAGCTAAAATCGCATCTTCAGTTGACGTTCCTTCTCTAAACCCAAACTGCTGTTTAGAAAGTATTTGATGCTTATCTAGGTACGAAATTAATCGTTTTTTGAGAGCCTTTTCAAATATTTTTGAGATATGAGGTAATAAAGAAATTGGACGGTAATTTGTAATAGTACTTTTGTTACCTTTTTTATACACTGGGATTATTACTGATGTTTTAAAAGTTGAGGGCCATACGCCCTATTGGAAGCACTCATTAATTAAAAATTTTAATGGTTCAACTATGTATTCCGCGACTGATTTGATTGTTTCCGCTCTAATATTATCTGCTCCAACTGCTTTTTTACTTTTTAAATCATGGATAATAGTGAGTAACTCATTGGAATCAAGCAGTGTTATAACAAACGAATTACAGATGCTTTTCCTAGTTGGTACGTAATTTATATCTTTATTTATATTATTAGCTAAAGTTGTGCCTAGTGTGGCAAATATTTTATTAAATTCATTAGCGATACTTTTTTATCTGTAATTAATTGGTCGCTATCATTGTAAACAGAATTTATAGTGTGTTATGTTTTTTTCTTTTTACTCATATTATTCACTATGTCCCACAATTTGCTTGGATTATTATGGTTTTTATTGAGCTCCGTGGTGTAATAGTCGTATTTTCTTTTTGCTATCAAAGAATTAAGTTTATTTTTATAAGTTCGGTATTGCGTTTGAAGTAGTAGATTATTGGGATTTTTTTGTAGCTTTATAAACATTTTATTTTTTGTATTGACAGATTTTAGCAATGCGTGGGTGAGCCAGGGTGCAATTTTTGTGTGTTTTCTTTTTATTAGTCGCTTTTCAGTACAATTACCAATAGTGTTGCTAAGTATAGTCACAAATTTATTGGTTGCAGTATCTACATTGGTTGTACTATAAATTGAATCCCACGTTGTATTATTTAGGACATTTTTCAATTTATTTATGTTAATACTTTCAGCATAATGTTTTTTATTTATACATGATGCGTTCTTTGAGTTAAGCGTTACTTGCAAGATAGTAGTTGCATGATCAGTTATATTCGTCTGGGTTACTATAGGCACAATTTGATCTATAATATGTTGTTTTGATTTTATGAATATATGATCCAGACAGGATTTTTCTCGTGTGGCAATATTAATTGTAGAGCTATATCCGAACTCATTAAGGGTATTATTATATTCAGTTGAAATACTATTGTTTTCTAATATATTTATGTTTAAATCCCCAACGAAAAGGTACATATCTTCCTCATTATCAACACTTGCTTCAAAATAATTTTGCAAACATATTACAAATGCGGCCACGTTTGTATCGGGTGACCTGTATGCTGCAGATATAACTACGCTATTACTTTTATTAAGTTGGATTTTAACCTGTAGAACGTTAATATTTGGGTAGGTCTCTATTATTTTATAAGTATAGTTATAATTACTCTTAATGTACATAACAACACCATCATTTTGGTTGTACGAGTATTTACTTTCATTATAAATGATATCATAACCTTCAATATGGTGTAGACTTGTATCCAATATATTCCATGTTTCAGTGAATACAATGCAGTCTATATCAGAATTTAATGTTGTGAGGAAAATTTTGAATTCATTTAGATTTTTGTTGACATTGCTGATTTTAAAATTTGAATTCAATTGGTTAATGGACAAAACCTCTGTACACTGTTCAATAGTTTCTAATTTATATGTCTCTATATTCGGTACTTCGAAATCTCGTATATATTGTTCCATGTCAAAGATACACACTAATTAAACAAGAATTATAGATAAAGACAATCACGAACTCAGACAAGGAAATTTAACTACATATATTAATATACAGATAAAATTTGCAATTTAAAAGCAGCAAGACGTGATAATAAAGAATAAAATTTAAAGTTAATTAATAAAACTAAAATTTATTATAAAGATCTAGGTAGTATTTTCCATTATTTAGTCTGTGATGCTGAGCGAGTTTTCGGCTTCTTAGTGTCAGCGTTGACTATCAGTGATAGTTGTGGATTTACCTCACTTGTTTTTTGGTCTTCAGACAAATTAGGAGTATTGGTTTCTGTTCTTGATATTCTTGTCAATTCCTCAAGAGTGTGAGACTTGTTATCCAAAAACAGTTTATTATTTTTAATAAAACATTTAGAGTATTCCCTGTTTTACGAAAATGTATGAGGTACGACTTTAAATTTTTGTAAGTTTCTCTCTCTTTTGGTGTTAGGTCATTGGAAATTGAGAAACCCGATCCCTTGAGATTTTTAATATTTGTAAAAATGGACTTTTTCTTTAAATATGACACAAATTCTACTTTAACTGGAGCAGACTCTGATTTTCCCAGCGGATAGAAATTATTTATGTCTCTTTCATTTATATTAGCATTTATTTCAGTGCAGATATCTTCAATTTTAATGTTTGGAATTGGTTTGCTTAAATCGAATATAACATATATTATAATTTCGACCTCCTCTTCTGCACGTCTAATCCTTGTGTTATGTTCTTCAATTTTTAACAAAAGTTTTTTCTCTGTTTCATCAATGGCACATTTCAATTCAGTTTTTGTATTTTGTAGCTTTTCTAGTATTTTTTCGGTTGCTCCTTTTAATATTTTTTTAATAGTCAATTCATTCATTGTGTAGATTAAAAATTCAATAGTGTGTGGTTTGCTTTAGTTTATCATTGTAAATAATACTACTTGTAGATAAAAACTTAATGAGTTATTTCCAGTTCTGAACGTAGAAATTTCGTGAGGTCTAGATGTTCCCAGCCATAAATATTCATTTCGAGAACTAAATACTGTTTTATAAATCTCCGTTTTATATTATATCTGGGGTAGGATCAGTCTTGAGCAACTTAGTGTAATTGGATAAGTTAGAATAAGAGTTACTCACAGTTTTCTTCAGTTTAACAAAGGCGATGTGAAGAACGTTGTTATCACCTTGAACTACGAACTACTGAAGGATATATCAGAGTTTTAGAAAATGTTATGCTTCCTTCTGTTGAGATTCTTTTTCCTAACAATGATTTTATCTTCCAACAAGATAACTGTGCAGTGCATAACTCTGGTTTAGTGACCGAATGGTTTCGCACACGTAATATTAATGTTCTTAACTGGTGTAGTAAAAGCCTAGACTTGAATATAGTAGAAAATGTTTGGGCAATGTTAGTAAGAGCAATTCGAAAGGCAAACGTAAGACCAAGAAACGTTTGAAGGTTTGTTGAAAGTTATAAATAATGCTTGGGAGGAAATAACTGAATAATATCGTTCCACATTATATAGATCGATGACCAGTAGATTAAGAGAAGTCATAGAGCATAATGGCGGGATTACTAAATATTAATTGCTATATTTTATTGAAAATTGAAATTATTTAGTAGCATTTGATATTTAATAATGGAAAACAATATTATTTAGACTTTAGTGTTATTATCATTTAAATATATGACAGTTTCCCGGAAACGGAAAAGACATATTCACACTAGAAAACAATAACTGTCCCATATTTTTTGGCCGCAACTGTACATATTTGTCGGAAAATAATTTTCCTCTGAAAAAATACTGAAATTATTCAAAGGTCCAATCTATGACGAGAAAAATCAGGAGTGCACTACATTGATGCCATTTAGAAGTATAGTGCGTCAAAGTTAGAGTATCGAATAAAGAAGGGTAAAATCAAATATCCATAATTTTACAAAAATTAATAGAGTTAGGGCATTAACGAAGTCACTTATCGATTTTAGACGAAATTTCGTCTAATAGAACATGTTTCGCCAAAAATATGTTTTTGGAGAATTGCGAAAAATGCAATGTTTTCCATACAGGTACATATTTGTCGGAAAATATTTTTCCTCTTAAAAAATACTGGAATGATGAGAAATGGGGTTCTTTGTTAACACAAATTGACTGGTGCTGTCCACTTTTCGATATAATAAATGTATCAAATTTTAGCACAGGATTTAAATTAAAAGAAAACATGCGTTCATATAAAAAATCGCACAGACCAAAATTATGAAAATATTCATTTAATTTTCTAGGTAAGTACTGTCAAAGGTCCAATCTATGAAGAGAGAAATCAGGAGTGCTCTACAATGATGCGATTCAAAAGTATAGTACGCCAAACTTAGTTTAGCGAATAAAGAGGGGCAAAATATCCACAGTTACTCAAAAATTATTAGAGTTGGACATTAACAAAGTCACCCATCGATTTGGGACGAAATTTTATCTTATCGAACATGTTTCGAAAGGGGGCTGGCCAAACGTATGTTTTTGGAGAAATGCGAAAAATGCAATGTTTTCCATAATATTTGTCCGAAAATATTTGTTTCTTCGTACGACAAATCGACTGGTGTTGTCCATTTTTCGATATAATAAATGTTTCAAATTATAGCAGAGGAAAGAAAACATGCCTTCTTATAAAAAATGGCACAGACCAAAATAATGAAAAAATTCATTTAACTTTCTAGGAAAGTACTGTCAAAGGTCCAATCGATAAAGAGAAAAATCAGGAGTGCACTACAATGATGCGATTCAGACGTATAGTGCGTCAAACTTAGAGTATCGAATAAAGAAGGGTAAAATCAAATATCCAAAGTTAGTCAAAAATTAATAGAGTTAGGACATTAACAAAGGCACTCATCAATTTGGGACGAAATTTTATCTAATCAAACATGTTTCGAGAGATAGAGAGGACAAAAATATATTTTTGGTGAATTGCGAAAAATGCAATGTTTTCCATACATAGTGCAGGTACATATTTGTCGGAAAATATTTTTCCTCTCGAAAAATACTAGAATTATGAGAAATGGGGTTGCCCACTTTTCGATATAATAAATGTATCAAATTTTAGCATAGGATTTGTTTGTGCGTGTGTGGGAAAATGGTCTCAGACATAGTCTATTAGCCACTGAAAATTAAAAGTGAGTAAAAAGAAATATTAAAATGACTGTAAGAGAATAGAGATATAAAATTGCTGATTACTGATGTAGCGTATATCTAAATAGATAATTTAGACTTATTTATGAAATCCACTATGGAATCAAGTACAGACTTCTCAGTATTTGCCAAAAGAGTATTACATTTGTGTTAAGGGGAACTTTGAAATTAATCAGAAGATTGTTAAATTCAGTAGTTGCTATTTTGTTTTCAATGCATTCAAAGAAAATGTGATTCAGATCTCCTACTAATGCCTTATTACAGGAGCAAGCTGGAGAATTGACAATACCTATTTTAAAAAGATGAGCTAGGAAACGACCATGATTCATTCTTAAACGTGATATGATGGAGGTATATTGTTTTCTATAATTAAAATTAGAAATATGAGGAATCTTAGTTGGTAAAGTAGGATGCAAAAGGAAATATTGACTATTAGATGTTTTAGCGAAGTCGGCGTAAGACCGCTCCCAATTAGTTCTAATATGTTTCTTATAATAATTTAAAAGGTCTGAGAAGACATAAAGATTGGTATAAGAAGTCATTTTGCAGGCTCTCTTGGCTTCTAAGTCCACGTACTCATTTCCTTCTAAACCGCAGTGCCCTTACACCCAAATAAATACAATACTTTTGTTCGAGGTTTTTAATTCGTTTATTAATTTTTTATTTCTAAAAGTATATTTTGTCTGTAACACTTGAATGAAGAACCTTCTATAGCCTGTAGTACTGACTTGGAATCACACATAATAACAGCTCTTTGAATAGGATTTAAAGTACACGAGTTAACGCTTTTGATATGGCGAAAGCTTCTGCAGAAGAATCAGGACAATAGTTGGGAATTCAAAATCTCTCTACGTAATTAGTATTTGGAACAAGGAATGCTGCCCCAGTTCCTTCATCACATTTCGATCCATCAGTGTATATTGTGGTAACATTGTCGCCTATATTGTTAAGTTCAGTTTTCAAAATTACTTGGTTAATACTAGTAACTTCGTAAAAGGAGGGGTATATGATGTTAGATACAGTCACTAAAGGTTCATAATTGCATTGAAAAATAGGGAACTTGCTTTACGATAAGATTTTATTTGCTGTTGGTATTAAGAAAAGCCTCTGCTAATTGAGGACTGGTTTTTATTCTCCAGTATGGCATAGTGAGATTGTTAGTGTTTATTGCTGGAATATTTTGAACCATGTACGTGTTAAATGTTCGGTATTTAATAAGAAGCTTTTCGGCTAGGTATTGCCTTCTAATATGCAACGGGGGCTCTTGCATTTCTGCTAAGACAGCTTGATTAGGTGATGACATCATAACTCCTAGGCATATGTTTAATGATTTGTATTTAATTAGGTCAACAGCTATTAAATTGGTTTTTGATGAGGAACCATGAAATGTTCACCCGTAATCCAATATTGAACGGATATAAGACTCATCTAGAGAAAGAGCCCTGGACGTTTCCAGTCGATGACGACTAAAACATACCAGAGCAGACCTCTCTCCGAAGAAACACTAAAGCCCATATTTACCAGCTATGGTTAGGTTAGGTTAGGTAAGTACTGTCAAAGGTCCAATCTATGAAGAGAAAAATCAGGAGTGCTCTACAATGGTGCGATTCAGAAGTATAGTGCGCCAAACTTAGTTTATCGAATAAAGAGGGGTAAAATCAAATATCCATAGTTACACAAAAATTAATAGAGTTAGGACAATAACAAAGTCACCCATCGATTTGGGATGAAATTTTATCTAATATAACATGTGTCGAGAGGGAGAAGGGCCAAAATTATATTTTTGGAGAATTGCGAAAAATGCAATGTTTTCAGGTACATATCTGTCGCAACATATTGTTTCAAATTTTAGCACAGGATTTAAATTAAAAGAAAACATGCCTTCATATAAAAAATCGCACAGACTAAAATAATGAAAATACTTTTGGAGGAAGTTTGTATTCATTGTGTACAAGGAATTTAAATAGTGTATAATGTTGTTAATGTTGCGTGATGTTTTTTAAAATCCTGACAGTATATCACAGTTACCCCAGGGACTGGGGCAATTGTGATGAAAGTTTATATTTTCGTAATAAATAGCATATTTCTTACTCTGGGGCTATTGTATTAAAATTCACTTCAACCTCTCTGCATTTGTTTTATTTTGTAGAAAAGAATACAGAATTTTATATTTATTGTAATATTTTTGTGATGTTCTTTATGTTCCATCGCTTTCGTTGGCATCTCTACAGGTTTCATGTTCGGTGGCCTCGACAACGGATTGTGAACGTGAGGGATGACAGAACAGTAGAGCGGTTTCGGGCATGTCGGGTTTTGTTAGTTGATTTTAAAATTTTGAGGAACCAAATGTACAACAATTTTGTGAATGATAGATTACCCAAATTAGCTGTTAAATATGGATTAAAAATATTTTGAAAACATTTCTACGACAGGGCGCCACTCTTAACAAATATGGTTATAAAAAGATTTTAACGTTTCCTACATTCTCATTTCTAAGCTTGTAGATGAGCTTTCAAGAGCAAATAACTAATACACAAAAATCGTCATCAGTTTGAGACCAACAACGTTACAATTTCTCGTCTTGAAATAGCAAAATATTGCAATAATAAGTAATAATTACCATTTACTCTTAATTTCAAAATCATTCTCCTTTCAAAAGGCCTATGAATAAAACATTCAAGTCTAAGCAGAAATAGTATTTATTGATTCAAAAACATCAAATCGTTGCGCAGAGTTATATTGTAATAGTCATTTTGTTTATGTGGTTTGTCTTGGTCTGAACGTTCTGTTGGAGAAATTAATTGTAACGTCTTGTACTCTCATGTTGGGAGTAAGGAATTGTTGTAAGCTATCAACGCCTTGTCTAGCCTCTCTATCGAATGGGTAACCCATAGAACGGCGGTCAGGATAAAGTCTATCCTTAACACCACAGAAACTGTCAGCATCGTTACAAATACCAGTAAGATCTTGATCAATCTGTAAAAATTAATTAATTATTTCTGAACTTATAACATGATTTTGTTGAATATCATAGTATTACAATTCTCTATATTTAAAAACATAGCATATGGATTTTCAATGCAACTTCACGTAATAAGAAGTGATTAGACATTGAAAGATCCTAACAAACAACAATTACTGAGCCTCGATGGCAACCAAATATAAGAAACGGAATCAGACCAGGTTCTTCATAATCTCCTTACATATTTAAGAAGAAATACTAAGCCACGATAAAGTCGAAAGTAGATGGGATAGATATAAATGGAGAAATACAGGACTCGCAGATGATATAGTAATACTCGGAGAAAGAAAATTATTAACAGTTTGTAAGAAGAATTGAGAAAAAAAAGTGTTACTTGACAGACTAAATTCATAGTAATCAATAACATCTTATTGAAATGAAACATCAAAATTATGAACATAGGACTAACGAAAGAGTTCTGCTTTGGAATTAATTTAATGGAGAGAGAATAAAAACAAATATAACATCAGAAACTATTATGGAAACCGACAATCAGATAATCAGCAGAAATTAATGTTAGAATATGTTTAAGGTCTGAATACATATAAATAGGTATAATTAAATATCTTTATAAGAAAATTGAAGAACATATTCAAAACTAGATATAGATTATAAGAACTATAAGTTAGTGAAGATGGCAATAGAAAAGTTGATAAATGAAAAATCATTCTTTTTATTTTATCAAGAAAAGAATTATTAAAAAAGTATTTTGTTAATGACTTCTTTTTCTCTTTCTATGCACAACAAGGAACTATTCATGTTTATCTCGGTTTCTGTTGTTAACTGAAGGTTATCCATCCATTGTGTTAACGGTCTTTCAGTTGGTCTTCTGCTGAATGATTTGTTAGTCTGTCTGGTCTCATTTTGTTTAAGTGCTCATTCTGTTTTCTCTTTCTGGTCTTTATCCACTCCTTTATATTTTATTGCTCTTGTGTGATGTTATTACTTTGTGGCTTCCTCAATGTTATACCTGTTATCGATCTTAATACCTTCATTTCCACGGTGTTCATGTTTTGTTTTGTCCATTTTGTGTCTACCTTTCTTTCCGCTGCATATTAAGGGCGATGCCGCTGTTTTATATACTCTCACCTTGCTTTCCGGTTTTAATTTGTTTTTCCATGTAACTTTTCTCAAGCAGCTACTCATTCTTGTCGCTTTATTTGTTTGTCTTGTTACCTCCTCATTCTAATTTCTGTTAGTGGTTATGTCAACCACTTAGTAGTTAAATGTCATTACTTGTTCTATGATATTTTCTTCTATTTCGAGTTTACACCTGCGTGGTTCCTTACCAACTACCATACATTTATTCTTTTTTCTGCTGAGATCTGCATATTAAACTTATTCGCTGTGATTTTGAATGTATGTACCTTGTAAAGTCATCTTCTTTTGTCTGCTTACGTCATCAGCATAGCATCTTGAGTGCTTCTATTCTATATATTTCTCGTGATTTCCTATGACTAATTACTCTAATCCTTATATTTGTGTTACTTTATTAAATTTGAAAAAATCTATAATATTCACTTTAAGTTACTATAGTTTTCACATTTTGACCGGTTGGCTAACAAAAATGCATCATGTTGAAAAAATTGAGGTTCTAACGAAGAAATGAGCTAACAATATATCAAATAATGTGGGGGAAAATAGGGAACTAGTTCCATCTTCTTGTTAATAATATATTATCAAAAAAGTTGTTTAAAAATTATTGGTATTATGAAATTATAACTCACCCTGTCATCATCATAATTGGAAATCATAACAAACAATTGGCTTCTGAAACCAGGACTATCAGTATTTCCCTTAGGAATCAACATATGTTGTGGCCAACCACATCCGCACAAGTTGAATTGTTCCAAATCATTACCACCTTCTGGTCTATTGGTATCTAAGTCACGGAAGGTCCTTTCAAACGGAATGGTTAC
The DNA here is from genome assembly GCA_963921935.1 of Galeruca laticollis. Taxonomy (NCBI): domain Eukaryota; kingdom Metazoa; phylum Arthropoda; class Insecta; order Coleoptera; family Chrysomelidae; genus Galeruca; species Galeruca laticollis. Next base: position 209,709,421 of record OY998176.1, on the reverse strand, counting down.
GGAAGAATCAGTTGAAGCACGGATAATAGTGTTTTGACCTTGCTTTACTGAAATAAAAAATGGTATTTTAAATATATTAATATGATATTTTTCCAAGAAAGTTTTGAAGAAAAGGATAATTTTGAATTGTTATGGGATAAATATAAATACAGTTAGTTTAGTGTTTAGGAAAGGTACGAACATAATGGATATAGACGGAAATAATTCCTAACCTACTAATAATTCGGATAAGAACATTTAATAGCCGGCAACACTGCTTTTAGAATCAGCTAGACCCCGTGTGGTTGCGTGGCCAATTTTAAATGTGATATTTACCAGATTAATAATCTTGATACTAGCTCTGATTTATAGAAAAATATGTTTCTTTTACATAAATATGTTTGTAGTTTCGCAATATTTTGGCACTTTTCAAAATATTTTTGACAATGACAACATTAATAGTTGAATATTTATTATTCACAAAACACAACTTGGTACTACTTATACTGAAACTTTTGTTTCAGTTGATAAATTCTTGATTACATTCTTAATATACCAATTCAAATTATCTATAGAATGCGTACATGAAACATTCATAAAATAATATACATTTAGCTTCAATTATTTGAGTTGTTTTATCACTAATGGGGTATTCATTTTCATGTAACACAGATCATTTCTAAGAATAATCTTTTAAACGATTCTGTCTAAAAATTTTGTATTTTCGTAATTGAATGAATGTTTTTTATTATTTAAGGGCAGTTATTCTATTTTCACATTGATGACTCTTCAATCTACATTTCAAATATTGTGTTGTTTGTCTTATATAAACACAATCATAATGATCGCTTATATTGTGTTACTTTTTCTATTTTCCAGTGTTATGATCACTAAAATATTTTGATAGTGTGTAATATTTTTTGTGATCAATTGGAATTCCATATTTGTTCAAGTAACTTAATTAAAAGTGGAATAGTGTGTACTAAAACTATGCTGGTGTCGTTTGCCAATGTAGCTACTAGAACGTTTTTGTCAGTTGGTAGATTAGCCATATGAATGGCCCCAAAGCACTGCTAGAGTTGATACTAAACGGAACTGTTCATTCAATGAAATATTTAACAAGTATATAAAAAGCACTATGGGGTATGAAATATTTATAATAATTGACTGGCAAGATTTTTTTATTCAATATGAAAGATATCAGACCTTATCGCGATGTCTAGAAAATCTGTAGAACAATATTTTTTATCTTCAATATCTTCGTTTATTTTTATAGTTGTACTTGCTATAACGTTGTGCTCAAAACCTCATCTAAATTGATTGTATTCTTTCTTACTGCTTGCTAATTATGGATATACTTATTTCATCTCTGAATTCTTCGCCTAGAAGATATTACCACACCTGGACTATCTATCATTGCTATTAAAACTGTGCCATTTCATGAGTTTAGTCACTACAGCTAATGTTTATTTTCATAAAACTTCTTCTCATTATTTATATTAGTCATTGTTGCCTGTTTTCTCAAATATAATGGGTCCTACAAGTAATCCTTCCGTCTCTCTCTCTCTCTCTCTCTCTCTCTCTCTCTCTCTCTCTCTCTCTTGGGCATTCTACACTTCTTAGGCCGACTGGTAGAGTCATCCTACTTGTGTTTTGGCTTGTTTCTTTATCCCATAATGTTTTTCCTGCTATTTTTTCTCAAGGTCTCATTTCACAACGTTTCTAGGTACCTCTGATTTTTCTGTGATTCTAATCATATTTCGGCGGAATACGTCTTAACAGGTCTTATTACAGACTTGTTCCCTTACTTCTTCTTTTATGTTGTTGTCTCGTGATAAGTTAATTCCTAGCAGGGTTGGGCAAAATCTGATTTTTATTAAAAAAATCAAAACCCATTGATTTTTTTTTAAATCACGATTTATTTGATTTTTTTGATTTTTTAAATTTGATTATCAAATTTGAACATTTTGATACTTTGAAATTATTGTTAATTAATTTAATGTATAAGTCTAAAAATTATAATACAATTTGCGGCTCAAAAACTTGTGACAACGCATTTGTCGCGCTTCTTGCAATAAAAAAATTCTTGTCAGGATTTGTTTTCCTTCTGTCCTATACACTCACTATACACTGCCGAGTATTGCCGAGTGACGCACGAACGCGTTTGTTGTGCTTTTTGCAAGAATATTCCTGTCGAGGCTTGTTTTCCTTCTCAACCTATAAATTGACGTTGCCCAAAAATTTCACGCATTTCGCTAGTTAGGTTAGTTGAGTGAAGTGAAAACATATAATTAAAGTAAAATGAGTGGAAGAAAAGAGTGCCCAATATGGCAGTTCTACATTAAGACAACAAATCCCAATAAATTGGGGTGTAGGGCTATTTGAAGAAAGTGCAAGAAAGATATTCAACGGTTAGTCCAAAAACTTAAAGCACACCACGATGTTTGTTATCAAGAGGGGAATACAGGTAATTAAACTATTAATTTAATTTTATTTATATTTAATTAAGATTTTTATTATTAACCCGGGAATGATCGCGTGGTTAGATTTTGCCTAGCATTTTTTGTTTTTTGTGGATTCTCCAAGCACTTGATATTTTATTTTTGAGATAATTTAGTGGAAGTTTTGAGACATAAATATTAATTATAAGTTAAGTGTAATTTTTAATTATATATTCTGAGATATTTTGAAATATTTTTTAAATATATACGTATTATATTATAAGTAGATACATTTTTGATGAATAACAGAATACAACAGGGTAACAAATATTTATATGCATTAAAAGACACATTTAAATCAAAGATATTGTCTACAAACACTAAAATTAAAATATACAAGACAGTAATTAGACCAGTCGTACTTTACGCTGCAGAAACCTGGAATTTAACAAAAAAAAGAGGGAAACACATTAGAAATATGGGAAAGGAAAATACTACGCAGAATATACGGCCCAATTAAAGAAATATTAAGAAACTACTAAGTTAATCAAAAATTCAATAGCCCAATAATAACAAATGAAATAAGAAGTAAACAATTAAAGTGGGCAGGACATGCACAACGTCTAGGTAATGAAAGGTGTGTCAAGAAAATACAGGAAACTAAAAGACAAGGACGAAGAGCAAGGGGACAACCGAAAACTAGATGGTTGGATGGTGTAGAAGAAGATATTAAAGTAATTGGAATAAATGACTGGAAGAACAAAGCAAAAGTCCGGGAAGACTGGAAAAGAATAGTAGAAGAAGCAGAGGACATACTTCAGAGCCGAAACTAAATCACCGAATTCACAAACTCCCTATTGATTTAAAGCAATAGGGTTGGCCAAGCGGCTGGCCACCGCTGCCGGAAAAATGAGGATAGGAATCCCAATAGGGAGACTATGGACCTTAAGGTCTGAAAGTCAATGAGAAGGAGAAGATAAATTTTTGAGATAATTTTGAAATTTTTTTGATAGATATTATTTTTATCAAAGTTAATATAATTATGTTAGGTGAAATCTAACACGTGGCCTTTAATGTAACTTTTTTAACGCGACCTTTCCCAGATTAATTAAAGATTATCTTTACTCTTCTATAATTACTTAATTTTTAATTTTCTTCAACTTAAAAAGATAAATTTGCTTTTACATCTCTATTGAACATTTTCACTTTATTTAAAAATCAATAATTCAATACTATATCAATATATCATCAATTAATCAATTTTCAATTATGTTTTTTCTCTTTCCAGAGAGTCGAATGTCTCTTGACAGTATTGCTAGCACTTCATCTGCCTCAAGTTGTAGTTCACTCATGATGGATAGTTGATATATTAGAAAAACTCTACCGAAAGTACCAACAAGTCCAACAACTTTTGAGCCAGTCCAAAAAAAGAAAGCAATCGAAACTCAGCCTACCATGAGTGGTTTTGTAATGCGGACTTCAACTGCTGAAAAACATAAAATTGACAAACAAATAGCAAAGTCTATTTTTGCTACTAATTCGAGCTTCAGATGTATTGATAATTTAGAGGTGAAAAAAGCCATTCAGTTATTAAGGCCTGGTTATACACCGCCCTCGAGAAAAACGGTAGCAACAAGTCTTTTGGACGAAATCTATGAAGAGGAAAAAGAAAAATGTTTCTCCTCCCTGTCAGGACAGTCCGTAAGTATGTCAATTGATGGGTGGTCAAACGTGCACAACGAACCGGTGATATGTGCAGCGATAACCACTGAAATTGGACAAGCCCTTCTATACGAAACTATAGACACATCAGGAAATCCCCATACTTCAGAATATTTAACTCAAATAGTTTGTGACCTGATTTCTTCATGTGAATTAAAATACGAGTGTACCGTAAAATCTTTTGTGACAGGCAATGCCGCAAATATGACACTTATGAGAAAAACATTAGAAGGAAAAACAAACGCAAAAGTTATAACTTATGGCTGCTCTGCACATATTTTTAATTTACTGTGCAAGGACTTTCAAGTTAAAGACGTTAAAGAACATGTGGTCCAAATTGTTAAGTATTTTCGAAATAACCATTTGGCTAGAGCTAAATTCAGTCAAGCAGGAGGCAGCGCTTTAGTCCTTCCAAGCTATGTGCGATAGAATAGCCTTGGCGACTGCTTAGAGATGTATGTCACTCAGTGGGACATCATATTAAAATCAGCGAAGAAAATGAAAAGGAGATTGATTCCACTATTTACCAAAAAGTTTCAAATATTGCGATTAAACATGCAGCGCAAGATTATTTTAAGAACATTTTAAAACTAAATTAGTAGCTCTTGATACTGTGCAAAGGAAAAATGCTACTATCGCAGATGCTGTAGAGCAGTGGAAACATTTACAATATATCTTTGATGAATCTGTGGAATTACCATTACAAAAAACACAACAATTTAATAATCGATATAAGCAAGCGTTAACGACATATCATTTTATAGCGTATATGTTGAATCCACAAAAAACAAGAAGAAAATAATATAGCTTTAGAAACAATTAACGAGTTATATGAAAACACTGGACTGTTACCTTTGGTAATAAAGTTCCGAAGTGCTCCATTTAAACAAGTTATGTTTTCGGACGAAGTAATAAATTATGTAAACGGACTACAATGGTGGTTATCACAAAATGATGAGCCGGAAATCTTGAAACAGTTGCCATGTTGCCAATAATAAAAGATTAGTGTTTTTAAATGAAACTCAAGGTCTCTAGTTAATTCCACAATATAATACAAGTTATTGAAAATTCTAAAAAATTGACAATTGTTTCGATAAATCAATATCATGATATTGATTTATCGAAACAATTGTCAATTTTTTAGAATTTTCAATAACTTGTATTATATTGTGGAATTGACTAGAGACCTTGAGTTTCATTTAAAAACACTAATATGAGCATATTCCACGAAGTAAGGGTCGAGACAGTCAATTTCAATAATAAAACAGTTCCTGTATGGAACTGCTTCTTCAGCTTCAGAAGTACGCGTATTTAGCTCTTTTGGTCTTGTATGCTCGGATATTAGAAACAGATTAGGCATAGAAAAAGAAGGGAAATTCGTGTTTTTGTTTAAATTGTATAACAATTGATTTTAAATCATGATTTTAATTTTAAAAATCAAACGATTTAAATCATGGTTTTAATCGTGATTTTAATCACTTGATTTTAATCAGCCCAACCCTGATTATTCCTAGGCATTTAGTGTTCCAATCTATTTGATTATTTCGTTCAGAATTATGTTGAAAAATGAGGAGCTTCTTTTTATAAAACTGAATATACAAAATACTTACGATCAACTCTGAATCTATCTAGTTCAATGAACATGTGCTTCTGATCTCTGAACAACCATGGGTTACCCCTTTCATCAAATTTAGGTGCCATAAATATCCTGCAAGTTCCTTGTCTGGCGTTACCAGTATTGTTGACAACGATACGGTAATTGAATGGTTGATGATTAAGATGTGTGAATCTTACAAATACAGCACCGCGAGGTTGGAAGTCCATTCCTCTAGAAAGATCGACATCGGATTGTTGCCAGAAGGTGTTGAAAGTATTACGAGTCTTTCCTGATTCTACATTTACACTTTCTACAGTTACACCTGGGTAATTCAACTGAAACAAAGAGATAATGATAAAATTCATCGAAACAATTAATTACTGTTGATTTGAGTATAAAAAACGTACTACACTAGTACAAGGAGCTGATCTTGTATACGTTCGATTGAGATTAGTTCCTATCTCTCATATATTTACTCAACTTAACATTACTTTTAAATAGGAAATTTTTATATGTTTTCCATCATTATTCATCCAATAATGATGCAATAAAGGACTAATTGCTAACCACAGATTAACGGTGCATAAAAGAACGCATCTGGAACACGGCATGAGAAATCGACTGCTCCTGATTCTTCAGGAAAATGTAGAGGGAAGAAGTTGACCAGGAAAAAGAAGAATCTTCTGGCTAACTAATTTGCGTAAATGGTTCGGTGTAATATCTATTGAGTTACTCAAAGCTGCAGTCAATAAAACACTCACAGATATGATGATAGCCGACGTCCGTCATTATCGACAGTTTTGCAGGATTCAAAATCCACCGGGAACATCAAATTCCCGGCCTAGTATTTTTAAAAGTGACATTTGTTAAAAATTCACTAGAAGAGAAATATTTAGTTAATTTTTTGCCTTTTAAAAGTGAACAAAAAGCAAAAGAACAGAAAGTTAAAAACATATAGGAATAAGTTACTTCAGGATAATAATGATACACAGAGAGAAAGAAATCAAATTAAAATAAGAGTACAAGGGAAAAGCGAATCAGATGAAACAAATCATCAGGAAGAGACGGAACATTCAAACGCCAAAAGTCATGAACAACGTACCCCAATGATAGAAATAAAATCTGCTGTTTAACCAAATATAACTGCTGTCTGTACTACAATGAAAAGAGCTGGATACTGATCTACGGTGATGACATATTATTAGTTCGAGAGCATAGAGCAACACTTGTCTTGGTATGAACATAGCAAGAACGAAACTGACACTGACTAAATTCATAGAAAAGTTATTGAGTAATTTTTGTTAGAAATAATTTTAATAATCGTAACAAGTAGGTTGTTGCTTATTAGTAACTAAAAAATGAGAACTGTCAATTTAAAAAAAATTTATGTCATGTAATGTTAGCTGGTAATTTTTATTAAATAAATTGCATATTTCAACCGGGATAATTACTTTAAAAACTAAAAACCTAACAGGTTATGGGCCCAGGTCAGTTCACTTGCCCACCAGCTGTGTAAAAACTTAGTGAATTAAAAACTTTGTGCGAAATAAAAATCGTGATTGTAAAATCTGCTGTTCCCGGTGAAAACTTTGAAGTTGACTGAGAACTTTAGCGGCATAATATAAAATAAAAATGGCTTAATCTGACGAAAGTGCTTTGATTGAAAAACTATGCGATAATGAAACTTTCGAGGTATGGAAATTTCAGATAATAATACTGTTTAAAGTCAACGGACTCTATGAAATTGTAAACGGAGATTGGAAGTTTGAAAACTTGAATAAACCCGAAGAGAAAGCAGAATGGAATAAGAAAGATGCTAAAGCACAAAAAGTGATAATGACAACTATAGATAAAAAGCATTTAATGCATATAATAAACTGTGAAAATTCATGTCAAATGTATAACAAACTGTGTAACATTTTCCATAAGCATTCTGAGAAGCAAAAATGTAATCTGTTACAAGAATTTTTCAATATTAAATTTGATAAACAAATAGACATGTCACTGAACATAAGCAAAATTGAAAATTTAGCCTTTCGACTTAAAACATTAAACCAATGTGTTAGTGATGATATGATAATATCTAAAATTCTTTCTACTCTACCTGAAGAATAAACATTTTGTCACAGCCTGGGAATAAGCCCCATTAACAGAAAGATCATTGACCAATTTAATATCCAGATTAGTTTCAGAAGAAAATAGAATAAAAGGAACAAAAAAAGACGAAAGTGTAACATTTAAAGCTGAAAAAAAGCACATTAAAAAAATTTGTTAACCAAGCATCAGGACGTAAGTGTTATAATTGTGGAAAAATTGGACATTTTATGAAAGATTGCAGAACAAAACAATGTTGTACAATATGTAAAAAGAATAACCATACAGAAGAAAACTGTTTTTTCCGAAAAACTTATCAAAAGTCAAAAAAGGATGGTAGTAAAGTAAGCTTTCTAGCACATGAAAATAAAAATTGTGAATCAAAATTTGATATCACCTTTATCGTAGACTCTGGTTCAACGTCTCATATGTGTAAAAATAAGGATCTTTTTAAATTTGTGAGAAATAAGAAAGCGAAATCTGTGTAGCAAAGAAAAATGAAACGATGCAAGCAGAAGCTGTTGGACAAATTACTAATAAGTCTTGCATTCTAAATAATGTGTTATATGTGCCCGATCTAAGTAAAAATCTTTTATCATTAAGTGCTATAACAGACAAAGGGGGTGATGTAAAACTTACCAAAGATAAGGATGTTATTTTAAAAAATGGGTTGGAAGTATTAAATGGAGAAAAACAAAGCAATGGGCTATATGAAATAATTTTTTGTAAAGATAATGAAAGCTTGATTGCTGAAAAACAAATAAAATTAAAAGCTAGTGAATGGCATAGAAAATTGGGACACTTATCATTACAGAATTTAAAAAAACTCTTAGATATTTCTAACGGAATGGAAGTAAACAAGAATGATTTTAATAATCTTGAAAAATAATGTGAGGTCTGCATGAAGTCAAAACAAGTCCGAAATCGTTTCTCTACAACAAGGGCAAGAGCTACTCGTCCACTAGAAATATTACATATTGATATATGTGGTCCAATTGAACCTACAACATGGGATGAAAAGAATTATATTTTAACTATTTTGGATGATTTTACTCATTATTCAGTTGTATATTTATTGAAACAGAAATATGAAGCTACAGATTATCTTAAACAATGTATAGAAGAAATGGAGGCTCATAAAAATGGAAGAGTATACAAGATAAGATGTGACAACGGAGGCGAGTTCTCAAATTTAAAACTAAAACAATGGTGTAACGTGAAGGGGATCGTATTGGATTATACAGTACCTCATTCTCCGCAGATGAATGGCAAAGCTGAACGCCTAAACCGAAAAGGCGCGAGCATTAACATTCGACTCAGGATTACCAAAAAATTTTGGGGTGAAGCTGTTTATGTAGCCACTTATCTACTAAATCGCAGTCCAACCGAATCAAGCATTACTGGAAAAACTCCATCGGAAAATTGGACAGGAAAGCAGCCTAATCTGTCCGGAATTCAATTTTTCGGTTGCAAAGCTTTTACAAAAACTCTAGGATACCTTAAAAAACTAGAGCCAAGAAGCCAAGAATATATCTTTATTGGTTATGCACCAAATGGCTATAGATTGTTTGATAATCATAAAAAACGAGTAGTAGTTTCTCGAGATGTTATTTTCAAAGAAGTAAACCATGAAGATATGCAAAAAGAAGACGAGATTAAAAAAATCGAATCGACTGATGATGAAGAAGAAAATCTAAATAATGACAATGGAAATAAAGAAAATCTGAACGATGACAGCGAAAATGAAGAGATTCGGCATGAATACGAAAATGAACAATTTGAACCAATTATAAATTTAGGAAAAGGTGAAATAGAAGACCCAATAGAAAACAGACGAGAAAGAAAAATAAATTTGCCCAAAAGGTATAACGATTATGTGATGTTAACATATCAAGAAGCAGTCAACAGCTCTGAAAGGGAAATTGGATACAAGCAATAGAAGAAGAAAAGGAGTCTTTAAGAAGAAATAAAACTTGGGACTTAGTTGATATGTCAGAAGTTAATAAAAAAAAGATTTTGACCAGCAAATGGGTGTTAAAATTAAAAAATGATGGAAGATATAAAGCCAGATTGGTAGTACGAGGGTGTCAACAAGAGTATGGGATAGATTTTGAAGATACTTTCAGTCCAGTAGTCAGCTCAACAGCCCTAAGGGTGATGTTTGGCTTAGCAGTCAAAAACAACTACAAAATGAAAAAGTTTGACATCAAAACAGCTTTTATATATGGCGAACTTTATGAAGAGCTCTATATGTCATTACCTGAAGGCTACGAAGATAATAATAACAAAGTTTGCCGTCTTTGAAAGCCCTTGTATGGTCTAAAACAAGCTCCTCTTCTTTGGAATGAGCATTTTACACGTTTTTTAAAAGATTTTGGTTTGTCTTCACTAAGAAGTGAAAGATGCATATTTAAAAACAGAGAAAGTAATCTTTTCCTTGCTATATACGTTGATGATGGCTTAATCATGGTAGAAAATGAACAGAAGATTTAAGGAGAGAATTGAAAAATCGAATTGTTAGAGAAGAGAATAGAAAGAAGTTTAGAAAACGAAAAGCTAATTGAATAGTAAGATAAGTGTTTAGGAACTGTTAAATTTCAGAAACAGCAACTCTAGTTATAAACAAAATATTGTTTAGTTATTTTTAAAATCTTAATTAAGATATTTAAAATTAAGAGAAGGTGTTAGAAATAATTTTAAATATCGTAACAAGTAGGTTGTTGTTTATTAGTAACTAAAAAATGAGAACTGTCAATTTAAAAAAAATTATGTCATGTTATGTTAGCTGCTAATTTTTCTTAAATAAATTGCATATTTCAACCGAGATAATTACTTTAAAAACGAAAAACCTAACAGTTTTAACATGGAAAATTGCAAACCAAAAGCAACACCAATGGAAAAAGAATTTCAAATTGATGAAGAAAATTATATACTCACTGATGTGCCATATAGACAACTGATTGGAGGAATAATGAATATCACAACAACAACCAGACATTGGATTTGCTGTTTTCTACATTAGTAGAATGGAGTTATTGGCTGCATGATATTATATGAAGAGAACGCAATATTATGGCTTTGAAAATAACAGAGCGGAGTCCGGTTCTGACCGATATTCAGCTACTAGTTGAAAATTTCAGCTCCAGATCAAATTAATTATTGTTGTGGTAAAAACTCAAAAATATTTTAAATAAAGCGTTAGTGTTAGTGTGAACTTCGATTCAACGAAGTTTATTTCCTGTAAGTCGAATCACATTATCATATTTGAACTTGATACAAAACAAAGTGAAATATTCGTACTATCTACAAAAACTAGCCATTAGTTTTTGTGGTTTTACAAGTAATTAAGGTTCCACTTATATTTATTCTAAATGAGTACAGGGCCGAATTCAGATTTACTAAACATCTGAAATAATGGAAGCCCATACCGAAAACCATACCAATTTACAAACTACCATGCAGAACTTAACCAGAAACGACTCAACTGTCGTAAGCCAACCTGCCACGCCAAAATTTCTGTCAAAATCTCAAGCAATCGTATTTAGCTTCATCGATGTCATAAAACTTCATGAATATATATTAGCCACAGGACCTTTAGTCAAACCAAAAAATACTCTCTTCTGTTCTCGAATATCACACAACAGAATATGCATGTATCTGAGCAATGCAAATATAGTCGATGAATTTCTTCGTCAACATGGAGCAATTACTATGAATAATGGAATCATCAGTGCAAGATGCCAATTCTGGAAAATAATTTAACCGATAACAACTTAACATTACTGTCCATTATATCTTTTTTGAGAGTCTATATCCCAAATCCCGAATATTCCCATATTTTGAATTTTCGTTAACAAATCTACATTTCTGCATCTGACAACCTGTTTATCCCTGAATCTATGCTTATCACCTATGAAATCAACTAATACCGGATATATATGTCCACAGATATTTTCTACTACAAATGTAACTAGCCTGGGCACATATCAAACAACTGTACAACAGAAATTAGGGAATGTGAAACAGAAGGTATACAAGATACATCTCACTCTTCAACTTCTCCAAACGAAAACAATTTTTCCGATATCTCTCGTCAAAATCGAAATATGGATATTGAAGTTTCAGATGTAGATGTAACTAGTAAGACAAAAGCGAATGAGATTGCCACAACTCCGTTAGAAGAGCAGACTATCTCAACTCCTTTTATTGACAAGCAGGTATCTGAAAAACAAAAACCCGAACTAGACGAGACCAAATCTTCAACGATTACTGAAGTAAATCCAGAATCTACAAATATATTTACTAAAGAACCCTCGACTAACGTAATCGTAACAGAAGATGAACCGCAAGCACAATTTCTTACTGAAAAAATATATAAATCTCGTTTCACAATAATAAGGAAAAGAATAATGAAGCTCCTCATAGCACAAGAAAACAAAAGTTGCCACCCTGTATCGGTTACTGATACTTATTAATATCATTTTCAACGCCATAAACAAAATTTTCCCACTTTTACAGTGGAATTTAAACGGAGTCATTGCTAGATTAGAAATGTTAAAACTTCTTTTGTCTGAACAGCATCCAAAAATCATGTGCTTACAAGAAACAAATTTAAAAGACCAGTACGGAAATAAATTTCGCAATTTTGCTGCCTTCCATAAAAATAGAACTAATGCGCGTATAGCAAGTGGGGGAAAGGTAACATACATTCCAAATGCAATTGTCGCAAACAAATTCAATGTTGTTTCTGAATTGGAAGTTGTTGTTGTCGAAATTCAACTGCCGATGAAAATATATGTCTGTAACATATATGTTCCTCCAAATTCCAACTTTACTTATAAACAAGTAAACGATGTATTAAATCAAATTCCCTAATCTAGACTCATAGTAGATGATTTCAACAGCCACAATGTAATTTGGGGCTGCGATTATACACATCTACGAGGACGTATTATTGAAAATTTAATTTAACTCTTTGTTATGTATTTGTTACCTTTTAAGTAGATTAGATACACCAAACCATATTATTGTTAGAAACTGTATATAAGACAAAGAGGCATTACTTATATTCATTCACATAATCCATAAGTTGAATTATTAATAATCCTCTTTAGTTAATTAGACAATTAATTTCAGTATCAAATAATATGAATTCATATTATATTTTGTTAAGTAAATAAGTTAATGGAAAATATTTAAAATGTAATAAATGTGTTGTACTTCTATAAAAACAAGTATGACTAAGCGCATATAAACTCGATAACAGACAGAAATAAGGTATTGGATATTTTTAAGCATTCATTCTATTGTGTTACGGCGAGAGGAACAGTGGTAGAATTATTAAATAGCGATTTTTGAAGAAATAGTGTAATTATTTCAACACCCGTGTAATATCTTCTAAATAATGGCAAGAAAACAAGATTTAACGTAGAGTCTGGAACGTCCAGCGCAATCGATTTGTCGAAATGTGATCCAAAACTAACAAGTCATATAACATTTGAAGTTCGTCCCGATTTCTATGACAGCGATCATATTCCAATAGTATTAGACAGCAATGGTACACAAGTCAATGCTAAGACAACGCCCAGGTGGAAAGTGGGAAAAGCTAATTGGAATCTATATTCAACTTTAATCCAAGAAAGAATTTCAGAATTTAACTGAGCAATAATATTAATGAGAATCTGGAATCACTTAATGAAATAATTATCAACTCGGCATTTGCATCATTCGGCAAAACAAAACCAATCAGACACAAATGACCTGTTCCATGGTGGAACTCCGACTGTCAGAGACTAAAAAAGTGATTTATACAGATACAAAAGACACAAAACTGAGGAAAACCTTCTAAACTTTAAATTATTGAAAGCGATAGCAAGATGGACTGTTAAAAAAGGAAAAATATTGTCCTGGAAGGAGTATTTATCCACAATTAATAGCTCCACCACACTGACTATTCTCTGGAATCAAATCAAAAGGATTAACGGATCAAATAAAAATCCTGAGATCCCGTACATAACATATAATGGATTTACTTCTTCCTCACCTCATGAGATCTCAAATACTATGGCACTATACTATGAAGAAAATATCAAAAATCCAATTTACTTTGAAGAATTTAGAGCCATAAAATAGGTGGAAGAAAACAGACAACTTGAAATCAATGATGAATGTGATGATCCAATTAATAACCCAATAACATTAGAAGAGCTGGAATACACACCAGCAGAGATTAAAAATTCATCCCCTAGCACTGATGACATTCCTGGATCTTTTTTGAAAAATCTTCCAAAGAGTGGTAGACATTTTACTTGGGATTTTTAGCAAAGTTTTGTTGGTGGTCTTTGCCTACTCTCTGGGGGGAAGCAATTGTGATTCCAGTCATAAAAGGCTTAAAACCAAAATATGAGCCACAGTCTTATCGTCCCATATCCCTGATTTGCACGGTCTTGGAAAAAATTCTCAGCAATCGGCTTCTATGGTTCCTGGAAACGCTTAATAATAATTCTCCAAATCAAAGTGGTTTCAGAAAAAATCGTTCAACCGTAGACAATCTAGTAGATTTAGAAACAAAGTACACGAAAGTTTTGCAAAAGGACAAGTCATTGTAGCCGCTGTATTTGATATAGATAAAGCTTGCGATACTGTTTAGAAATACAATATTTTAAAGAAGCTTCTCTCCTGGGGGATTGATGGAAGTATATTAAAATTCATCCAAAATGTTTTATCCACAGAACCTTTAAAGTAAAAGCAAACGGAGCTATATCCAATTTCTATTGCCAAAATAACGGAATCCCTCAAGGATCCGTAAGTAGCACCGCATTATTCCTTGCAGAAATTGATAACATTTTTGAAAAGGTTTCGATACCAGTACATGCAGATTACTTAATTTCATTCACAAGTGGAAGAAATATAAAATCCATAGAAAGAAATATGCAAGAATTACCACTTTACAACATTCCTCTTCAAATGAAATCGGAAATAAAATATTTGGGAATACTTTTCGATAAAGCAATTAAGGAAATCATGTCTTAGTGCAATAAACTTAATAAAAGTTTTGGGAAATGATCAATGGGGATTAGATACACACACTCTTATCCTGCCATATCGCACATTAGTAAGGTCTCGCTTAGACTATGGATCTATAGTATACGCATCTGCAACTAAAACATCCTCAAAATTACTAGATACTGTCCACAATAAGGGTGTTCGAATTTCTCTAGGAGCTTATCCCACCGGTCCAGTTGAAAGCTTACTATGTGAAGCTGGAGAACCACCACTTAAAATAAGAAGAGAATATCTAAGCCTATCATATACCTCTAAAGTACTTTTTAACCCAAAAAACCCAGTCTACCACAAAGTATTTTCCAATCACTTCAGAAGTACATTTCTTCAAAAACCACATTTGACTCCCCCTTTCTACCAACGCAATAATATGATCAGCAGGGAAATAGATATAAACTTCCCAAAGGTTGAGGTACGCTCTCTTGAATACCCTCCCTGGCTATTGAAACCTCCTAACAGTAATCTCTCTCTAACTTCTCACAACAAACGAGAATCTTCTCATGTACTGATAAGAAAAGAATTTCTACGAATATCCTCACAATTTGAAGATTATACACACATTTACACTGATGGCTCTAAGTCTCAAGATACGACGTCAGCTGCACACGAGACGCAATATTTTGTTTTACCGCATATGTGGAGAGTATACGCAGAAGAGTTGTATGCAGTTTTCAAGGCAACAGGGTTTAGCAAGCACTCCTATCAAAAAAAAATTCTCATTGAGTGCCCTTCAAAGCTTAACTCAAATCTACCCAGATTCGGCGATTGTAAGGAACATCAAAGAAAATATTCATTCAATGAAAAGCAAAATTATCACCTTTTTGTGGGTCCCTTCAAATATACAAATTAGAGGTAATGAAACAGCCGACCATGCAGCCAAAGAAACTTACCTAAAAAATCCCACTATAGTGAATAAACAAATGATTAGTTACAGTGGCCTAAAGAACATGTTTAAAGAGCAACAAGAAATGTGTGGCAAAAATTGTGGAATAGATCCGAAGCTAAGCTGAAACAAATAAAGTCAGTTATTTCTCCGTGGAAGAACCGCAGTATTACGCGTAGACACCAAGTAATATTATCAGGTCTTAGGATAGGACATACGAGAGATATACACATCAATATCTGCTGAAGAAAGAAGATGCCCCAATATGGAGTGTGTGTCAAGTGCAAATGAGTGTTAAACATGTTCTTATTTAGTGCCCTAAATTCAGTAATGAGAGAAATGTGTGTAATTTGAGCGCTAATCTTATAGAACTGCTTGGAGACTACTGTGATAACGGAAACTTGATTATGTACCTTCGAAATATCAATCTCATCCACATGCTGTAAATAATACGTATTTATATTGTAATTATTGTACCAATTTATGCACATTTGCTAATTACCTCAGTTGTTGAAGCACATTGTATAAATATATTTTTTCTCCATTAAATAAAAAAGAATAACAGAGCTGTGTCGCAGCTGAAGCGGAGTACATGGCAGCGGCTACTTCTGCTCAAGACCTAACACATTAAAAAGTAGTTTGAAGGATTTTCAACTGTGAAATGAGATTGTTTTAATCTGTGACAACAAAAGTTCGATTATGATGTCAAAAAGTAATGAAAACTCATAGAGGTCTATATATATATATATATATATATATATATATATATATATATATATATTGACAATAAACATTACAATTTAAAAGATTTGGTGTCACAAGAGGACCTTAGTATAGAAATATCTCAACAAATCAAAATTTGACATTTAAATAAAATCTTCAGGTAGATGCTATTTTTTTATATTGGAAATAAAATATGTATTTTGTAAATAAAAATGTTTTACATTATTTAAGTTAGCATTTACTGTTTGCGATTTTTATGTAAACATTTGAAATCGGAAACGAGTGTTATATCTTGGTCATATTGCTAGACTATAGAAATAATAAAGAAAAACTGTGGTTTTTTGAAGTCGTTGGAGATTAGAAAGAGGGAAAAAAAGTTTTACAATAGAAAAACGTCTATTTATAATAATTAAAACTGTTTATAAGCAGAAAAGGAAAGTTTAATTGCCAAAACTAAGTCGCCCAGCCATATACTGTAACAATACAAACAGGTTATAAAGCATGTGTGGAGGTACTACGTACAAATCTGGGGGTGTACCTGCTCAAGCAATATAATATTTAAATCATACAAAGATTCCAAAACAAGGTATTGAGTATTGTCAATGCTCCTTAGTATGTAAGAAATAGTGACCTCCGCAGAGACCTAGAAGTGGAAATGGAGGCGGGTGAGGCAAGACATTTTGCAAGGAAGCTTGAGGAACGGCTCCACAAACGCGAGAACATCGAAGCAATTCACAACGTAAAATAATGAGATGATTCAAAAGGATTAAACCTTTTGAGCTACCGTAGTGGTTAAAAGGAGAGCACTGTGCGTGTTGTGTAGTGTAACCAAGTTAGAACAAAACTGAGAAAAATCCAACGGATCCAACTCGTTAAAAGACTTTAGTTTTGATTGAATTCAATACAAAAAAAGATCTACCAATTCAGTTTATAATACTGGCATTCTCCAGTTAAGATTTGACTGTATAATTTTCATTCCAAATCTACTTACCTGTTCAGCAGTATATCTTGGTAATATAGACTTGAATTGCTGGAAGATATAATCAATATAGGCGTGCCATCTGTAGAACATAGGATCCCGCATAGCAGTCGCCAAATCACCCATCACTCCAAAGGATTCCTTCAAAAAAATATAGCTTTAGAAATGTATTATTATTAAAACAATTCAGTACACTTACAAGATGTCTATGGTCAGGATCGTGAATGTAAGAGATGAATACGTGTCCCATATTGTGGAAATCTCCATATAGATCCTTATTCGGTGATAAAATACTAGCCTCAATTATGTTTCCTAATACGTCAATCCCCTCAAATTCTGTTAGAGTAGTGGTACTACCATCAGGCTGAAAATTATTCAAAGGAAAATTATTAGCACCTGTATTTACACTTACTGAAACCAACTACTTACGTTTGTGACTCTTCTAGAGTGGATACACTCAAGAATTCTGTCCCTCCACCTTTCCAAATCGTCGACATCTATAACAATTTGCTCTACTTCTCTTTTGAGGTTCGATAACTTTTGATTGGCAACACGAGCTGGCCATGCTCTACTTGCTACTGAGCTATCTAATTTTGGGAAATAGGCTTCTGGTATAGTTTTGCGCCAGTCAATGAATCTCTCTGTTCGCTTCAATCCATTACAAAGTCTCTCGAAGTTGTATCTGGAAGAGATTGATTAATTCTTAAATAATAAATGTTTTATCCAAGTCAAAATAGACATTTCGGTCCATTAGTGTTAATATAGCTCAAAATTGGTATAGGTATCAAATATACTGCCAAGAATTCAATTCAAGTTTTAGTTGTATCAATAGGTCAAACAAAGTATGTAGATTTCTTATATTATCATGGGTTTCGGTCAGTGGTTACGTTTCGATCTATTTTATTCAAACCATTCTCAAAACTTTATAAAAATGTTTTGAAAACACAATACATATAATTAAAATATGTTTCTTTAAATCTACTACTGTACAGTAGTATTTCTTAAACTAAAAAAAAAGACAATTGATGTACACAAAAACAAATAATACCAACAATGAACTATGTTAAAAATGATTAGAATGTATTTACAGAGTGTCCTAATTAAAATAAAATTAGAATTAGAAATCTATTTTTTAATTTTTAATAACTAGGTAAGGTGTAGATATTCGTTTATAATAGTAAGTTCGTATATATACAACTTAAGCTGTTTATGTCAGTTCTGAAATTGACTGAGTCAGGATTCTTCTAAATATTTATCATTTCTTTTATTAATCTTTTACTATTATTTTTTTCTGTAGTTATTATTTCTACGTTGTTGAAATTAAAACAGTGATTTTTATCAAGTGAATGTTTTGATAATGCAGTACATTTATTGTTATTTCGAACTGATTGCTGGTGTTGCTGAATTCTCTTATGTAAATATTGGCTAGTTTGACCTATGTAAGTACCATTGCAGTCAGAACAATTTATTTTATATATTGAGTTTATTGTGTTCTTATAATCTGGTTTGAGTATAGAAAAAAGCTTATTTCCTGTAATGTTATTTGGTTTATCAGAAATTTTAATATTAAATGGTGTTAGGCATTTCTGTAATGGTTTATTTATATCGGGAATGTACGGAAATGAAATATATTTTGATGGATTACTTTGGCTATTAAATTTTAATTTGTTGTAATAGTTGTCAATTCTCTGTTTAATAATGGGATCATAAAAATGTTTAGGACAATTATTTAAATCTAAGGTATTTTTGATTTTTTTAATATTATTAGGCCTGTGTTTTGGATGTGATAATTGTACCGCTCTATCACCAAGGCCAGTGACAACACTCTTCTTGTATTTTATGGGAGCGTATGAATTATAGTTTAAATATCGTTGAGACCATACCTTTTTTGTGAACCAATTTGTAGATATTCGACCGTTGTTGTCATATTATCTGTAATAAACACGAGATATGACATAGAAAATTTAAGGAACGCCCTATATAGACAAATTTTTTCTTAATTCGAAATAACTAATAACTGTTGACCTCAATGAAAGAAATTATTACAAACAAAAATGTGTTATTGCAAGGTTAACAAAACATTTCAGATGACGATTATGTCATGCTTGTTTACCATGTACGTTACGAATTAAAAAATAATAATAGGTAGAAAAACTTTTTGAGTTAAACGGTTTTATGTTAAACATACATTGCAATGTTTAAGATAAATGTACTAAAAACCAAAAAATAATAAAATAGATACAGTCGTGGGAATTATAAACATATGCATAGACTAGACTAAAATAAAACCGTGGAGCACGTTAATTGTCTACAAATTATCGACTTAATGTGCGATAGAAGAACAGTATACGCTTATAAGTAACATTACAAAACAAAAATTTTAATCAACGATTATCGACTTAATGTGCGATAGAAGAACAATATACGCTTATAAGTAACATTACAAAACAAAAATTTTAATCAACGATTGTAGACAATTTACGTGCCCCACGGTTTTATTTTAGTCTAGTCTATGCATATGTTTATAATTCCCACGACTGTATCTATTTTATTATTTTTTGGTTTTTAGTACATTTATCCTAAACATTGCAATGTATGTTTAACATAAAAAGTTTTTTTACCTATTTTTATTTTTTGGTTTTTAGTTTATATTTCGCATTCTGTTTAATTCATTTAGTGCTTCATTATTGCAAGGTTTCTTGCCCGTTAGTTTATTGCAGTCCAACTCTTTGGTAGCGGCGGCCATCTTAGATTTCAATTTTGCATAGTAAATTGTATTCTACTTGTTGAGACCTTTCATTTGATACCCATGTTGATGGGATTGATAAAACCTACGTTATCCGCCATTTTGTAGAGGCCGTTATCTTGGATTTTAATTTAATATAGTATATTGTATTCTATTGGTTGAGCACTTTCATTTGATACCCATATTGATGGGATTGATAAAACCTACGTTATCCGCCATTTTGTAGCGGCCGCCATCTTGGATTTCAATTTTTTATAGTATATTGTATTCTGCTTGTTGAGCCCTTTCATTTGATACTCATATTGATGGGATTAATAAAACATAAATTATCCGCCATTTTGTAGCGGCGGCCATCTTGAATTTATAATGATAATGAATAAACATAATTGTATTGTCACCAAAATCCAAAGTGTATACAAAATTTCAGATTAATCGGTTGACAGGAAGAGGGTGAAATTTGAATTACTAAATTTGACACAAGAATTAAATAATAAATAAAACATACGGGGTGAGCTAAATAAAACCGTTTAATAATGATATAGGAAACTAACCTTCACACAAGGTAAAATTTAGAATGAATAACGAAAAAATTTGAATCAAAGGCAGAGACAGTATATCTCTCCCCGAAGAGACCCCCCCCCCTCCCCGAAGTACTGACGGGCCCTTCACCCTCAACAGTAATAGTGTGCAGTTTGTGACTAGTGATATTCCAAAACGTAAGTTTTTAACGTACAATTAATTTATTATATTTTGTATTAATCGGTTGTATTATATTTTCTTTGACTTAACCGGGTGTCCCAAAAAAGGTAAGGGACCCCACAGTTCTTTTTCGGTCATATCTAGTTTTTCATATATATCGGCGCCCCTCATCTACTGGTAGAATCTAAACAGTTATAGGTAATTATCTTATGTTCAGGGACCATCTCCATATATATCTGATTACTTGAAATAGCGCACAGATAATTATATTGTACAAAGGATCATATTTAGTCCTATCTTAAAGTTTCAACTGATAACTTTTCAGCAATATTTCCGGGCATCTAGATACCGGAGACATCATAATTAATCTTCTGAATTTTATTGATATAGATTGTATTCTGTATCTTTTTTTCTCTCTCTTCGAGAGACGTAATTAGAATTAAAAATAGGGGATATAGATTTTCTTTTTTATATATTGTACCAGTTGACTAAATTTCACGAGATTCGTAATTATTTCTTTCCAATCCCAGAAATTTTGGCAATATAGATATAGGGTTTACAGGATATCGTATTTGATCCGGTTCATAAAGTTTAGTTTGATTTCTATTCATTGCCTTAATTTTTGTGGAGGATATCCAACATAATTATCGCTAAAGGTGTATAGGGTACCATACTTATTCAGGTTAAGTACCAAAGAGACATTCCGCTTGTTACTTTGTTATTTCTTTTATTTATTTATTTTATATCGCGTAGGCTATCCAAAAATCAGGAGAATGCCGCGTATATTATATTTATTCGTATATGGTTTTAATAATTTTGTTGTAATATATGCTTGTACATATTTAACCTTTCAGTTTATTTCCTTAACCTCAACCCTCACCTCCCCCGTACCAGCCAAATAGGACGGGCCCACTCGACCTGCACTACGAACTCGGGCTTGGCACACTGTATAAGCCCAAGGGGCCCCACGACGACCTTGATCGCTCGAGCCAGGAACAACCCCTCCCTCGAGGTAATCCCGCAGGGAGATTCCTGGTTCTACATAAGGATTACCGATCCCATTACACTGGTGTTGGATAAGGATAATTCCGACTCGATTACATTTACCCGGATAATACCCGGTCGGTGGTCATCATAAAAAACAAATACAAACAGGAAGGAACTGAGAGGTATTACATCTCTATTCATATCTAAAAAATTGATAGAACGATTTTTGTCCCAAATTACATATACAAGGTATTCTACTGCGACCAATTGTTAGTAACATAATTCTCCTACATATAAATTATCAAAATTTTTATCCAATACACTATCATCTGTAATTAGACTAACAGAATATCATATAAAAGATTCGTGGGAATTTTGTAATTTTATTAAAAAGCAAATCATTCCTGCAAATCACCGGATAATTTCACTAGATGTTGTATCTTTATACACAAACATTCCTACGGATATTGCAATCAAATGTATTAAAAATAAATGGAATATAATCAAGAACTTCACACCATTAGACTTAGATGCGTTTTGCGAGGCGATTGATTTGTGTTTGAATTCCACCTATTTTCAATTTGGTGACTGTTTCTATAAAGAAATTTTTGGAACAGCAATGGGATCTCCAATTTCTGCTCCGATTGCAAACTTAGTACTTGAATATTTAGAATCCAATGTTTTAGCAGAGTTACCAGAAAAACCAATTTTTTTCAAAAGATACGTCGACGACTGTATCCTTTGTGTTCCAATTGACCAGACTGAAAATACTCTAAAACGTTTTAACAACTTCAATAAAAAATTACAATTCACCATAGAAATGGACAAAAATCGTTCTATTAATTTTTTAGATATGAATATAGAATATGACAATAACGGTCGAATATCTACAAATTGGTTCACAAAAAAGGTATGGTCTCAACGATATTAAAACTATAATTCATACGCTCCCATAAAATACAAAAAGAGTGTTGTCACTGGCCTCACTGATAGAGCGATACAATTATCACATCCAAAACACAGGCCTGATAATATTTAAAAAATAAAAAATACCTTAGATTACATAATTATCCTAAACATTTCTATGAGCCCATTATTAAACAGAGAATTGACAACTATAACAACAAATTAAAATTTAATAGCCAAAGTAATCTATCAAAATATATTTCACTTCCGTACATTCTCGATATAAATAAACCATTACAAAATTGCCTAACACCATTTAATATTAAAATTGCTGATAAACCAAATAACATTACAGGAAATAAGCTTTTTTCTAGACTCAACCCAGATAATAAGAACACAATAAACTCAAAATATAGAATAAATTGCTCTGACTGCAACGGTACTTACATAGGTCAAACTAGCCAATATTTACATAAGAGAATTCAGCAACACCAGCAATCAGTTCGAAATAACAATGAATGTACTGCACTATCAAAACATTCACTTGATGAAAATCACTCTTTTAATTTCAACAACGTAGAAATAATAACTACAGAAAAAAATATTAGTAAAAGATTAATAAAAGAAATGATAAATATTAAGAAGAATCCTGACTCAGTCAATTTCAGAACTGACATAGACAACTTAAGTTGTATATATACGAACTTACTATTATAAACGAATATCTACACCTTACCTAGTTATTAAAAATTAAAAAATAGATTTCTAATTCTAATTTTATTTTAATTAGGACACTCTGTAAATACATTCTAATCATTTTTAATATAGTTCATTGTTGGTATTATTTGTTTTTGTGTACATTAATTGTCTTTTTTTTAATTTAAGAAATACTACTGTACGGTAGTAGACGAGCCTCTACGGAGGCATAATCAAAAAGTTAGTTTTAAAGAAACATCTTTTAATTATATGTATTTTAATAAATGTATTGTGTTTTCAAAACTTTTTTAGAAAGTTTTGAGAATGGTTTAAATAAAATAGACCGAAACGTAACCACTATAAGCAAGTGATTTTATTTCTGACCGAAACCTATGAAAATATAAGAAATTGAGAATTTACGGTCATTAAAAATATATATGACAAAGTATGTAGATGATGCAATTTATTTCTACACTTTTCTTCGTATCTTAAGGGCACCGGCATAAATAGAGACAAGGAAAAGTTCGACAAGATTCGGACTGCATTTATTCCTCAGGTTTTTGGTAAACTATACATTCAACAAAACATCAATAAAATATATAAGGTGTCCAGAAACTCTCCTGCGAAACGGAAACTACAGTTACTAGAGGTGATTTTAAGTCGATTTAGCTCAAATTACCTTAATCCGAAAATGATTCCTAAGGGAGCTACAGCCCTTTGAAGAAGACGTCCTCATATAGGTTTTCTTCAAATTACTCAAAACGTTACTTAAAACATTCAAAATTGGTATAATCGATAAACAGTTACAAACCAGTCGTTTGCTGTAAATAAATTTTTTCCAGATCCATCACATGCGTGTCAGTTGGAGGGACCAACAGGTATAACACACCGAATTTGGAAAATTCAAGATAATTTTCATAAAAAATGCTCTATTCTTTCAAATCGACATCATGAACCGGTTTCGAGAAAAATAAATTTATACTTTTTGCGTTTCGTACATAAAATCATGTTGGATTATGATCTTAATATCAAGTTGTCTTTGAAAAATCAAAAAAATCTGGCAATATGGCAAATTATTTTGATTCTAAACAGTTATTATTGTTATTGTGTGTGAAAGGTAAAAAATAATAGTTAATTTGATCAAAATGGTTTATTTTTCGAATGAAGAATATGCTGATATGCATTTAGTTTATGGGGAAGTACAATGTAATGCTCGTGCAGCAGAATGAAGATATGCGGAAAAATTTCCAAACAGAAGGCTTCCTGCTCGCGCAACATTTGTAGCCGTGCACCAAAGATTAAGAGAAAGTGGCTCAGTAGTACCTAAAAATACTGAAATTGGTAGACGACCTGATGTGACAATGGAATACGAAGACGATATTTTGATTGAAATCGAAAATAATCCTGAGGTTGTTACCTCTCTAAGACCATATGCAAGGGACACGCTTTTTACTCTCATCTCCCGGTCCTGAGGTTAGAAAAGGAAGATAATAGTGGGTTCGGAGTGCTTTGCTGAAAGCAAACAGTGTAGGTTCTTTCTCAAATATATTTGTTTATTACGATGTGCTATAAAACAGATGATGATGATACAATTAAATGCCTTTAAAAATAATCATAATAGATTACCAATGTTCGAGAGCCCCTTTCAAGATATATACGTATATATGATTAAGGTTCACAAGTTTGTGCTGCCAGCTTACAAGTAAGTTCCATTAATTTGTTATGAATTACCTATATAAATCTAATTGTGAAGTTTGGAACTTTATTATATGTTATTTATTTCTTATTTTCTTGTAGATTACTCGATTACACTTTGAAGAGGTAGGGAAGTATATTTTAAATTAAAAGAAGATAAAAAAGCTATTGTTATTATAATAACTGATTAAATGGAGATCATATATCTACCACTTATCTTATGGAATGTGTTGCGATCCAATAAGGGGAGTACTCTATACTATTGTCCAAATTGTCAGCAACCGAGTCACACGTCAGGAATCCAAGTTTACTTCTTTGACTCAGACAGTGTCACTAACTGGAGAGCATACAAAGGAATAGGAAAGCGGTGTTATCCTAATGTGTAGACTGTAGATCCAATGGTCAAGAAATATTCGGCGTAATATAATGAGAACAAAAGTGAAGCCAGAAATAGGAAGAAAACAGCAAAATCGGAAAAAAGAAAAAGAAGGCCTAAAAGACAAACATTTACTTTAGTATATCATACAGTGTTGGAAAAGTATAAAGTGAAGGATGTATCATTTATTTTCAAACTTACCTAAGTTGACATGTGGCCTTAAAGTGGATTTGGCTTAAACAAAGTTAAGTTATTAAATAAATTTCAGATGATATTAGAGATACATATAATATCCACATATATGGTACTTATTCAGTGGTACATAAGTACGTAAAAAATCTTAAATATCTCTCAAATCTTGAAATTGAATCCACAAAATGTGATTAAGTGCCACGTTATTCTAGAAGAAACCAAAACAAAAAAGTAACCCTCTTTTTGGCAAACCACTTAGCGATTTTAACCTTGGAAGATCATTTAAACAAACGTTTGTTTATTAAGGTTGAGGCCAAATTAACAATAAAATCAAGAAGAGAAGAGGAAGGAATCTAACCTTGGATTTCTGATGTGAATTAACCGTTTTGTTTTCAATTTTTGAAAGTTAATATTCTTAATAATATTTTTCCCTTTGTAGAAGCTACATTCAGTGATAAAAAGTGGAATTGATGAAGACTAAATTCGATAGTGTACAAGTGTTAGTTTGTAAACCAAATTCTCTGAAGTGGTAAGAAAGAAGTATTATAATAAATTCATTTGTTTCACTTGAATATTTTACTATATATTGCATGACCCATCATGCTGAGGTAAGCTACTCCTTTTAACCCGTAACAACACCACCCTTTCTTAGAAAAAACTTTTATCAAAACTTCTGATGGTGTAAGGTATAGAGAGAAAGAAAATATTTTATCTATAACAGACAGTTTAACAACACATCAATGGCACGATTACCATTCGAACTAAAGTAACTTAATTAGTACCACTATCCGGTGGATGAGACTTAAGATCCTTTGCACTCCAGAGTCCAATGGACTTATTATCGTGAGTCGAAAGCTCATAAGTCCAATGTGAAACAACTTTACTAATTGAAAAGGGCCCAATAAATTTTGGAGCTAATTTAGCATTAAAATGTTTCGACGCATCTGACAACACATAATTACGTTTCCATACAGATTGTCCAAGAACGAACCTCTCATTTCTATGTCGTAAATTATACGGTTTTTTGGCTCTTTCGTATGCCAATTTTATTCTCTTTTGAACATCACGGAATAACCTAGTTAAATCCGTAGAACGATCTAATGTGGTCTTTTCTGGAGTATCAGGTATAAAGTTCTCATTTGCGCCATTATTTAATCGAACTTCACGGCCAAATACAATGAGGTTTGGTGTTACCTCGGTTACGTCGTGTTTCGCGGATCTAATTGCGAAAGTAACTTTCGGTAAAATGTTTTCCCACTGGCGTTGATTTTCAGAAACATATGCCGTAAGCATGGTCTTCAGCACACGATGAGGTCTCTCTACTGGGTTACTTTGTGGATGATACAAGTCAGCGAATTTAATTTTCACTTGGTATCTTGTCATTAACTCCCTAAATAACGTACCACTGAACTGTTTTTCGTTATCCACAATGATAGTTTTGGGAGCCCCAAAAACTAAGAACCCTTGATTCTCAAGGACCTTTACTACGTTTGCTGCGGTGGCAGTTTGTAGAGGAAAAGTTAACAAAAACCTACTAAAACAATCTATGACTGTAAAAATGTAATAAAATCCCGATGTGTATTTAGGCAATGGTCCAACAAGGTCTGCACTCAACAATTCGAACGGCTTTGAGGCTGTGACTTGAGAAATCAACATTTGGCCTATTGGAGCTTTTTGTTCCGGTTTCGTACTTAAACATATACGACATTTTCTAATATACCGTGCTACATCGTGTCGACACACCCAAGTGACAACAAGTGGGAGGATCGTGATTATTTCTAATAGTATTTGTCTTATCTTCTTTTGGTACTACTAATAACCACTCAGTATCTGCCAAATCCGCGTTATAATTTCTACAATGCCGATAGAGTTTACTCTCTTTAATCAACCATAGAGGTTACTTGGTTGACGATTCCTGAACTCTTTGCATCATGCCTAGGTACCACTTATCTGTCGAAGCTGACTCAACGTTATCTGAATCAGGACTTCCGAGAATTTCTATGCAAGGAACAGATCTCGAAAGGGCATCTGGCACAATGTGCTCTTTGCATTTTCGATGTATTATCTCGAAGTCATATGCCTGTAATCTCAATGCCCACCGAGCAATTCTCCCAACTGCGTCTTTTATGCTGAATAGCCACTTCAGTGAATAATGGTCTGTGATCACCACGAA
This sequence comes from Galeruca laticollis, assembly GCA_963921935.1. Classification (NCBI taxonomy): domain Eukaryota; kingdom Metazoa; phylum Arthropoda; class Insecta; order Coleoptera; family Chrysomelidae; genus Galeruca; species Galeruca laticollis. The sequence goes on along the minus strand of OY998176.1, from coordinate 209,681,471 downwards.
CTTACTACCCTCAAGATACGGTCGGAGCTTTTCTACAGGATATATCACACTCAGGCACTCTTGTTCCATAGTGGCAAATTTCCGTTCTGCTTTTGTGAGTGAACGACTCAGAAAACAAATAACTCGATCCCTTTCTGGGTAATTTTGAGACAATGTAGCTCCCACGCCATAATCACTCGCATCAGTCTCAACTATATAAGGCTTGGTGAAATCCGGGCAAGTCAAAATAGGTGCGGAGATAAGTGTCCGTTTGATTTTTTTGAGTAAGCCGAGTGAAACCAAAGTTGTGAAAAACGGAATAAAACGCCGATACCACGAGGCCATACCAACTATGCGTCTAACCTCTGCAACAGTACGAGGTATAGGAATACGTATAATTGCATCCACTTTGTCAGGATCAACTAACAATACTGATTCGTTGATAACATAACCAAGATAACGTAGTTCTGAACGACAAAACTCACTTTTCTCCTTATTAAGTGTAAGACCGGCGTCCATTATACGTTGTAGGACAGTCTGTAACACTTCGAGGTGTTAATAAAATCAGGTGTACATATAATTATATCGTCTAGGTATACGAATGTAAAACTTTCTAGATCATCCCCAAGAACCTGGTCTATAAGTCGCTGCCAAGTTGCAGGTGTAGAATGAAGCCCGAACGGCATACGTTTAAATTGAAAAGACCGCGATTTGGAACAGTGAATGCTGTAAGAGGACGTGACTCAACTGAAACAGGAATTTACCAATATGCAGATTTTATATCCAGCGTACTTAAGTATCGAGTATCCCGAAGTTTATCCAGTATCGAACTGACATACGGAATCGGGTACGCATCAGGGGTACTCACCGCATCAAGGCGTTTATTGTTGACACAAAATCTCCAATCGGATTTCATCACCATGACGATAGGTGATGACCTAGGAGATGTTGAAGGCTCAACGATATCCTTCCTTAACATATGGTCAAGTTCAGCATTCACTGCTTTCTGCAAGGCAGGAGAAATGGGGTAATATCTTTGATTTATGGGTGAGGAAGTGGTAGTAATAATGTGCTCAACTAAATGAGTACATCCTAAGCTACTACCCATGGTTACAAAAGCGTCATCTCCTATTTTGTTTAAAGATAAGCGTTGGTCTTCAGTTAAAGACTCGATATTGCGTATTCCTGCAGTATCAACAGTATTAATATGATCATTTTCACGAAACCTCCACTCACCAGCATGCAAGTCTGCAATTATTTCCATCTGGGACCAGAAATCAACCCCAAGTATCAGTCTATGCTGAATTGAAGGCATAACTAAAGCATTTACTATTTGCACTCGATCTCGAAGGCAAATGGGTAATAAAACTTCTCCTATACTATTACATGTTTGTCCATTAGCAACGACACAAGTTACTTGCTTTGTGACATCAAGAAAACATGAACCTTTCAATTTATCCCAACCTAAACTACCAATAATAGTGCGAGATGCCCCACTATCCAATAAACCTAAAAACTCAATACCTAAAATATTTCCAGACAAATAAGGTCTTTTATCACCCTGAGCACGGGCTAACACATAGTTCAAAAGAACTTCATTTTTAGCAGAGTAGTCGTGTACTTTTCCCATCGCGACCGCCAGCAGCCGACTTACTGTGACGGTTTCTGTTCGTTTTTTATACACTTCGGACATGATCTCACAGCTACCCCTGGATGTCCACATTTGTAACTGTTTATTGATTATACCAAGTTTGAATATTTTAAGTAACGGTATTTTTGAGTAATTTGAAGAACACTCATATGAGGACGCCTTCTTCAAAGGGCTGTAGCTCCCTTAGGAAGCATTTTCGGATTAAAATAATTTGAGCTAAATCGACTTAAAATCACCTATAGTAACTGTAGTTTCCGTTTGGCAGGAGAGTTTCTGGACACTTTGTATACTGATGGCTCTTAATAAAAAAATAACAACGCGACTTTTTTTAATGTTCTGAAAATCACAGCAAATCTCTAAAATTGAATAATGGAATTTCTTTAATACAGGGGTGTCTCAATAATAGTATATAGCATAATCGACAGGGGAAAAAATATAATGAAAAATAACTGCTTCTAGACATCATTATTAATGAATTTATAATTAATCTGGAAAATGATTTTGACGAAAGTGAGTCTGATTCGGAGGAGGAGTATTTTTCAGATAAGGATGAAGAATATGAAGTTGATTTAACGGAAAACATGTTTATGGTAGACGGTAATTTTGGTATTCTTCAAATATTTTGATTTAAGAAGCTCAATCTATTAAATAGTGTTACCCCTACTGGTAATATAACATGTACCTATAAGCAATTCAGAAAGAAAGAAGCGTCCTTGTTGGTGAATACAAAAATATAGTGTGCTTTGTTCCGAAAATTAATAGTAGGTACCATACATTTCTGGAGATAAATTCTTGTTTAATTTATGATCTGTCACTTCAGCCCCATACTTCTCTTTGTGGCCACATTAACAGAGAATTATTTTAGGTGAATGAGTTTTACTCATCCTAAGAAATTAATTGAAGCACGTTCAAAGAAAACAGTGTAGTGCGATAGAATCTTCAGCCCCAATTCATTACATATAATAGGGGACACGATGCTGTCATCAACAGTATCAGATACCACCAGCCGGTTTTGATATATTTTGTGCAGGAGCTCAGAAACTATCATTGTGTAAGGAATATGTTGATGTGTAGACAAGGATAAAGTGATTGAAGATACTGCGTGAGTAGAATTTCCAAAAACGGGATAGAAAATTCTTCAATTCATTTGCACAACTAAATAAAAATGGAAAAAATATCTTTGTCACAATGAATAAAATGTCTGTTTAGTGATGTAGTGAGATTGTATTCTCACGTATATCTTGTTTGATGCCACACAATTACTTACTATACAGTGCTATTCAAAAGTCCGCTCCCCCCCTCGTATCTTTTGAACGGCTACACTAGAAAGAATAAAATTTGGAGGGTGAAAATAAAGTGTAGTAAACTTCTCTACGAATAGTAGCAGGTGGCGTAATAGTAATAGATGACGTCACAGTGCCACTCTGGCCAATAATTTTAAATAGGACCTTATGGCAAGTGACATCTCGTTTGAAAGGCATTGACATTGGCTACATAGCCATATTAATTTTGTTTGGGTTAAAATTAATTTTGACGGATAAATTAAATAAATACCTAAATTATTGAAATTATTTTTTTAAATTTAATTAATCAAATATCAACAATGGATTCTTATAGCAAGTGTTCGAAATGTGCTCCGTCTACTTCCTGACAGTAATACATCCTATTAGTAAACTCTTGTCGTACTCGTTCGAATGTGTCAGCTGAAATAGCATTGCATTTTTCAGTAATTTTTTCTTTCAAAACGCCAATGCTATCTGGTGCCGTAGTATAAACCCTGGATTTCAAGTACCCCCATAGAAAAAAATCCAATGGTGTCAGATCTGGTGACCGAGGTGGCCATTCTATAGTACCTCGCCGACCGATGTATTACTGTCAGGAAGTAGACGGAGCACATTTCGAACACTTGCTATAAGAATTCATTGTTGATATTTGATTAATTAAATTTAAAAAAATTATTTCAATAATTTTGGTATTCATTTAATTTATCCGTACAAATTAATTTAAACCCAAACAAAATTAATATGGCTATGGTCCTATTTAAAATTATTGGCCAGAGTGGCACTGTGACGTCATCTATTACTATTACGTCACCTGTTACAATTCGTAGAGAAGTTTACAATACTTTATTTTCACCCTCCAAATTTTATTAATGTAAGTGTAGCCGTTCAAAAGGTACGAGGGGGGAGGGGACTTTTGAATAGCACTGTATAAGTATATAAGTGCTACATACAGGACTTTTACGCCCATAGCTTCGGACTGATTTCCTTACATTCTTTCCTATCCTTTCCTTTAGTTTTAGAGTCTCGAATTCGTCTCTCTTAGGTCTTCTATTCGGTGTACAATTTTTTCTTTGGTATGTTATTTTTCTTGTTTCCGCTTGTTCTATGTTTATCATTGTTTGTTGTTCTAAAATCTGGAATTTTCTGTATGTACTCCAGCCATCATATTCTTTTGGATCTTATCATTTTGTTCAGTTTCGCTTCTCCAAATAAATTCCGTATTTCGTTATTCCTTCTCTTTTGCTCACTAATATCCTCCTGAGTATTTTCCTGTCCCATATATTTCATTTTTCTTCCCCTACTTTGTTAACTGTCCACATTTCGCTCCATAGATTACTATTGGTATTACTATTGGTCTTATTTTTTGTAGAGATGTAGCTTTGACTTTCTGGAGATTTTCTTTGAGCCTATTATTTTGTTGTTCACTTCCTTTCATCAAACTAGCTTCTAAATTATCTCCTTCGTCGTTACCGTCGTCCTTGATAACCACAACACATATACTGCTGGCTCTACATTCATTACTTTTTCTCCTTTCACTTTTATTGGAAAATTCCTCAATGTTTCTTCCCTTTGTGGTATTGTCATTTTCTGAAACATAGATTCATCTTCATTGACTCCTTAATTCACTACCTCTGCTGTTTCTATGAAAGCTTTCCATATTTTCTGTTTAGTTCATTTTCCGATGTAGCGGTACTACATCGTCCACGTGCGCCATTAAATTTCTTGTCCTGTTCTGTTCATACTGCTTTTACGTACTATCCATTCTAATACAATATTAAACAGCGTGGTGGATAATTATTTATTATCAATAAAAAAACTCCAGAGACGATTATGGTGGTTTTTAAATAATCGGATTTTAATATATATAGAATCTACTCACCTCGCCATAATTTGCTGATGCATGTAGTAGAAAAGTTCTCCTCTTCTGTTTTTGTTAACAACTTCTAATGCACCTTCGAATGGGTAAACTAAATGCCAGTGCCAATGATGAAGGTTGATACCTAAATCTTCCCTGAAGTAAGCCAAAATATGTTCAGTTTCTAAATTTGAGGCAGTGAAATCTTTTGGGATTTCAATCGGCGTCTAAAAATTCCAAAAGAAAACAATTATTTAAATATTAGTTGTTAGGAAAACTAGGAATTTACCCTTGCTCCTGTAGGCACTAGATTGGCTTCTTCCCTAGCTTGAGTAGTGATTTTACCATCGATATACTTGTCAGGAAAAGTTCTTATAAATGAAGGTAAATCTATATTTTTGGTATCCGGTCTATGCAGAAGGGCAACAGACAAGGCATAATTGAATAAGTACGGATTGACGCGATCTCTAGTATATACAGCCACTGATAGAAGATCATCAACTGAGCGCATACCTAAATACAGTTTTAATTAATTTTGTTATTTTTTATTGAATGAATTTCGTACCTAAGTAAATGTTAATAAGTTGTCCAGCAATTCTTCTATGTTTCGGAAGGAACAAAGAAAAGTTTTCGTCTCTTTTTAATTCCAAAATCTCTCCTAGAGGAGGAATGGAAATAGTTTTAACTGGAATTTTGCCTCCTGAAGCTTCCTCTCCAAAACGAGAAACGATTTGAGTACCAACATTTTTATACTTTTCAGGCTAAAATAAAAGTAAATTTTGAAACAATTGTCATGGTTTCAATTTTTAAATATTTGTATTATTGATGATTGTTTGATTAAAAAAACTAAGCGTATCATAAAAAAGAACAAAATAATGCAGGTATGATTATAGGAAATCTTACCAAGTATTCCTTAGGTACATCAAAAACTGTGTTGTCGTCTCCCTTTGGCATAACAACCAATTCCTTTGGTCTGTCAAAAAGTTTGCAAATATTGTTCTTTACTCTATTCATAATGATAGGATTATTCTGAAAAAATGGTAGATTAGAAACTGTAATAAGTGTAATTATAATATATCATAATAAATATGTAAATCTAATTTTTTAAAATAGTTTTGATATTGATACATTTTGAAAATACTCAATCATAAAATTGGTGACTTATTGCACTCCGGAGACTAACAAGACATGTTACAAAAATTGGCTGGCGACGACATGCACACAGGTTTTTTTTCTAAAAACCCTTTTTTCGTGTTTCTGTCGCGGAAAAAACGGAAAAATAACTAAAAACATCCTAAATTATGACTTTTTTGGGACAAACCAATATTTTTCTCGCATATTAGATAGATTTGGCATTCAGACAGATCAATAGAAAAGTTACTAGATATAAATGAATTGTTCTAAGTGAATGATTTATGTTTTGTTTGTAAATACTAATGCTTATTAATTATCACATCCATATTTATAGCAAGACAAGTTTATATAGTGTTACATTTCATTGATTTGTAGAATATATATCTGGATATGATTTTGAAATGTTGAAAAATCCTAATAAGTACATTTTTTCTGTGACGGAAAAAAGTTTGATTTTTCCCCTCTTGGCAGGTGTAGAAATATAACATTTGATACCATGGGAAAAAAGTACTTTTTCTAAGCCCTATCTTGTATTTCATCGGTTTGTAGCGCTTAAAGTGGTTGTTTATGGTTAGAGTGAAAAAAAGTAAAAAAGCGTTAGAGAAAGTGCCATAACGGTTACTTTATTTCACGCTTTCCATAAGCTAACACAATGAAACTTGACTGGGCATCGAGGATGGACTTCTAAGATACTTGGCTGGGCATCGAGGATGAACTTTCATGAAACTTGGAATACATATAATTGTAATTTACCGAAGGAGCTTAATTAAAATATCCCAAATTTCTATTTGCTTTTTATTTTTTGTATAGGGCTGTAGAAAAAATAATGTATGCATCGTGTGCATAAAGTGTCTTTTTTTCACTCATAGGATTGCCGCACTCGCCTGGTCAACTTTTTCCATTCGTGAAAAAAAGTACCACTTTATGCACTTGTTGCGTAAATTACTATTCTTTTATTGATTAAGGAAAAAATTATTCCTTTTTTCTCTAGGGAAGAAACCATACGTAGCTTCGTAAATTTAACGAGAGTTAACTGGCCATAATAATAATATTTGGGACACTACGGAGGAGTCAGAGAAAACTCGGAATCAGATATTTTTTAACAGTATAATATTCAAAATAACTACTGATCAACCACTAAGTTCGCAATTTTTAAATCAAATCACAAAATTAATTTGACAGTATTTGATTACTTTAAAGGTTTCTTTAGCAACGCAGGTCTAATTGTCACCTACCAGTTTAAAACTTCAATTTTCACATCGATAATTTTGTGACTTTAATATATATATTCTAATATTTTGTCAGTATTAAATCGTCGTTATTCCCTTCACAAAAAAAATAGTGTATTGCACACGGGAAAAATATTAGATTTTAGTTCTCGCTTTTTTGCTCTCTCACAAGCTCGAGCTAAAATAAATACTTTTTCCCTTGTAAAATACATAACTATTATTTTTCATTTTTACAGTGCAAATATCGCTGATTTCTAATAATTATATTATTAAATTGCAGAGAGCGACCTCAAAAAGCAACTGGTGTACCTACACCAGAATTAACCCATTTAAGTACCAACTCTTAAAATTTTTATGAAATTGGTAATTTCTTAGCAAACTCTTTTTATTAAAAAAAATCTAAAATCTCTTTAGAAAATACAGGTCATATAAATAGGAAGCAGGTACTTTTAATGTATATGTATAATAATATTTTAAAATATTGATACCTTTCTTTTAAATTTAATTCAAATAGATCATGTCATGGGTATTACTAGCTGCCTGATCATTATCATTGAAGAGTAGGCATTTTTTTGATACTCAAGTATTTGTATCGTGACATGCACTTTTTCACAATATCCACCCCAAGGTCTTCTTCAATCCAATAATGTTTTTCCGATGGTATTTGGTGATAACCTGAGAATAACAGGATTTCCTTAAATGCTTTTATTTTCTCAGATGACAAAGTGAATATAGTATAATGTTTTCCATTTCACACCTTCAGGTGAAAGATTGGTGTAGTAGGTACTGAGTTTTTGCCAAAATAACGGAGTTTCATTAAGAAGTAGGAACCCGTTTACTTTTCAAGCCAGTTCGATTTTCGTTAGAGCTCTTGTAAAACTGCACCCTAATCTCCTATTTCAGCAACTTGTTCTGATTTAGTTGTAATTGTATTACCGGCAGTCTCAACATCATTAATGAAGTTTGGATCGTTTATGACATCCTCCAGTTGTTCTAGCGTTAAGGCTTTCCGATACTGACGTAGACTCGTGATGTTTTTACTTGAATTATGAACGAGACTGTATTCTAATAAATTATCGACGAGAACAAACAACGAAAGCTATCAACTAATTAGTAGGATCGCTCAGATTCTCCTTGTGATTACAATATAAGGAGGGAATGAACGTTATAAACGATTCGAACAGAGCTGATGATCGTATGATATTGGTAAATACCAGTGTCTTAAAAATAGAACAGATAGAAATTGAAGCTTGTAAAAACAGATCTATTCGTCGATATACAAAACAATTACAGGTTGACAAATTAATTTCGGCAGTCGGAAGTTTGGCAACGTCCGATGCGCCGTAGCAAAGACGTATGCGGATTGCAAGAGCTCACTTCGCTGGCAGAATTCGTAAGCTTTGTTTCGACAGTACAATTCAGAGAAAATTGTGATTACCGGGGTTGTGCAATACTAACTTGTTATGGCGACTCCAGAAAGTAAAGTTGTTCATAAAAAGTTGAGTGAGCAGTGTCGTGAAATAATTATGAATGTTTTAAATTCTATGACCGAAGAGGCAAACAATGGCTAGTCAACAATTCCATTTACAAAGTTAAGTTTCAATTATTGCAATACATTTTTTAAAACAAAGTAATTATGTAACAAATTTACACTCGATAGTAAATTTTTTAAATCGATTTTCGTACATAAAATATTTGTTCGTTAAAGGATGTAAAACTGACATTAGGGTGTGACAATAGTATATTAAGTATCAAGTGTCAAAAAGGTTACTTTAGTCACGAGTGACTAAAGATGTCTTTAACACGAGGTGCTTACTATACTTTTTCTTCGCCCGCGGCAAGGAAAAAATTATATATTTGAATTATATTCATTACATGACGGACGATGGCTGGCAGCTGACTGACAAATCAAATGACGCAGAATAACAAAATTATCACGGAATATGAAATTTAACATACAAAAGATACACTTGATTTGACGTTTAAAAAACAAAAGATAAACGAGATGTGAATTTTCGCATTTTAAACACTAGAGTTTAAAGAGTCGTTTTGTGCATGTCAAACCCGTGTTCAAAGTGCGGTTTTAGTAGCGGAAGTAGAAAAAGTATTTTATGCACTCATGTGTCAATTTTATGCATCGTTATGTCATCAGGACAAACAAATCGACGCCATTTTTAGTCCATTTAGAGCAACCTAAATGAGACATTTTTTGGTTTTTGCATGCCTGCGGCTCATGCGTATATTTTTCCATTCGTGAGAAAAAGCACCACTTTATGCACTTAATGCATAAATAACTATTCTGTTTCTGTCTACAGGAGTATATGAGATACCTATTTAAATGTAATAAGTTTCTTAGCTTATAATTATTACATTAATTTCATACCTATCTCTATTACGTTTCGGTTTTATTACTTGTTTTGAACCATCTTCCGATTTCAGTTACAATTGCGGTTTGGTCATATTAAAATATGTTTGAACTAAAATCTAAAGTTCTTTTAAAACAACTAATGAACTGAAACGTATTATAGTTTTTTTGAATTTAATACTTCTTTTAAATGGCCAAAAACCACGACAAAAATTTTTATTTCAAAGAACGGTCACTGAAAATAAATTTAACTACTTCTTCATTTTATTTTTATAAAAATACCCAGAGTAAAACTTTTAATACAACATTTATATAGACTTATTTTATTGTCAGGTCATTGAACGAGTTTCAGCTGCTACGAAAGTTAGCCAACAAACGCTTTCCCGTATTAAAAAAGAGGCTCTGGCAGGTAGTAATGCTGACGCTGATGTGCCTACTAAAAAACAAAGAACGTCCAGTATCCGTATGGATAAATTCGACAAAACTGTGCTTAGAAGGTACATAATAAATTATCACATATCCGAGAAAAAAGTACCCACATTGAGAAATGTACACCAAACCTTTGCAGAAACAAATACATTCCTTGGGTTTCCGTTGGAACAACATGAAAAACAACAGAAGTTTGTTAATGGAACGCCGCGAAATCAGACATTCACGCCTACTATATTAAGAAACGTAAAAAGTGTAGAGAACAGAACAAACCTATCATTTATATGGATGAAACATACATTCATTCATGTCACATGCACCTTAAAGGATGAAGCGACAAGAGTAACGAAGGATGATTATCATAATGAAATGAGATACGAAAATTATGAGAAGTGGGTACAAGAAAAACTTATTTCATATCTACCAAAAAACGCTGTTGTGGTAATTGATAACGCCCCATATCAGGTTAAAAAGAGGGACATCTACATTCTTTGGATTTCCTCCACAAAATAGACGAAGGAAAAAAAAGGTGCTGGAAGCATTAAAATTTGGAAAACTGCAAATGATTCGAGATAACAATTTCTACATCCTGGAGAAAAAGACTTCTACTTTAAATTGTAAAGTAGATAAAATTAAATAAAAATAAAGATACCTCAATTAATTACAAGAAACTATCGCCAGTATATTTTAGTACGAATTTTTAAGCTAAAATTGCTTTTAATAGTGTTTTAGAAAAATAGTTTTATATTAAAGAATAAGTTTATTAATTTTTTCCAGGTATTCTCCAGAAAGTAAACATTGTTGTGCCTGACTTTACTTTGTAGCGGCCGCTAAAAAGTATGGGTTATATTAGTTTTTACTTGTTATTGAAGATGCAAGTGTTAAAGTGAAACTTATTTTGTGAACTGAGAAAAATATTGAACGAGTGGAACAGATTTATGATCGGAACCAAAATTAAAATAAAACTACAATAAGCATTGTAAAATTAAAAATATTAATATGCAACTTATATAAGTATTTAATTAAAAATAATGACATTATTTTAGGTGGCAGAGCACAGAAGACAACAGAAAGGCGATTATGAAATCACATAATATTCGTCTTAAAAGAATTGATTCCTTGGAAAATATTATTAAATATAGAACTGAAGGCTGGAATATTGTATATACTGATGAAATATGCATTCACAGTTTGTACGTGTACTCCAAGGAATCAGGGAAATATTTGAAAAAGCCAAACTCAAAAGGGAGGAGACTTGTGATTGTACATGCAAATGGGGAAAAGGATCTATTCCTAATGCCCTATTAATATTCCATTTAGGTTAGTATGAACTATATATTGAAAAGTGCTCTTTTGTATGCAACGCTTGTCCCATATACTTGTAAACACTATATATCGGATATAACCTGTTTCAACTTTATTTAGGGAAATACACTCTTAAATATGGTGTTATTCGTTCTATAATAGGAAAGTTATACTATTGTTACTTATAGATATGTCATTGGTTTTAAAATAAACGGTTTTAGAGATTAAAACTAACTTTTTCGCATCTGTGGCCCCGAACATTATTCTATCATAAAATTGGTTATTTGTATACACTTCAGGGGATGTATCGTGCTAACAAACCGAAATTTCTCCAAAAATAACCAAAAATTTAGTATATCTGGATTTATAGAACCCGCTGTACTCACTCTAGTCGACTGAAAATCAATAGGGTACATATGTGAGACGCCTTGAACAATATTCAATCATAAAATTGATCAATCGTATAATCTCTGGAGGCTGTATCGTGCTAACTAACTGAAAATTCTCCAAAAATGATAAAAATCTGGTACTTCATGTACCATAGCACCCGTTATTCTGGCTTTAGTGAGCTGAATATAAATAGGGTTCATCTTCGAGACGCTCTGAATAATGTCCAATCATAAAATTGGTTATTTGTATATACTCCGGAAGCTGTATCGTACTAACAAACTGAAATTTCTCCATAAACGACAAAAATATCGTACTTAAAGTACTGTAGCCCCTGTAGTATTGGCTGAAAATCAATAGGGTTCATCAGTAAGATGTCCTGAACAATATTCCATCATAAAATTGGTGACTTGTTGAACTACGGAGGCTGTATCGTGCTAACAAACTGAAATTTCTCAAAAAATGACAAAATGTTGTACTTCAAGTACCATAGCGCCCGTTGTACTGGCTCTGGTGAGCTGAAAATCAATAGGGTTTATCTGTGACATGCCCTTAACAATATTCCATTATAAAATTGGTGACTTATTGCACTCCAGAGGCTGTATCGTGCTAACAAGACATGTAAGGAAAAGTGGCCGACGATGACGACATACACACAGGATTTTTCTCTAAAAACTGTTTTTTCGTGTTGTTGTTGATGGAAAACGTAAAAATAACTCAAAAAAAATCTCAAAATTCCAACTTTTTTTGGGGTAAACCAATACTTTTCTCGCATATTAGATAGGTTGGGCGGAAAAGTAATATGGTGTTATTCATTCTATAATAGGAAAGTTATACTATTATTACTTATAGATGTGTCATTGGTTTTAAAACAATATAATACATAATAAACGATGAACGGTAAAATAAGACAGCACTATTTCCAATGTCTCATAAGATATGTTGTTCCCGTGAGCCTCGATAAAATTTATTCTATTTATGTAGGTTCTAAAAGTGGAGATTACCACGATGACATGAGTCATTCAAATTTTACTAAATGGGTTCAGAAGCAACTATTACCCAACATGCCTCAGAAATCAGTTCTGGTTGTGGATAATGTCTCTTGCCATAATGTAAAAACTAAAAAGAATATTACATCAGTATATAGCAAAAGAGAACGGTTAGGATGGTGTTCAATTTGCGAACATGTAAAGACATTAAAATCTGATTGTTTTAAAAAAATAACACATTTTTGATGATGCTGTAGATTCTCTTAAGTTTATTGTAAATACAGAATCATTTGACTAATCTATTTCAGAGGATGCGTAGTGCTAGAGAATTTCTTAGTGACTGTGAAAGCAGTTAATAACACGTCCCTTTAAGAAAACATTAATTCTCACGAAGTTAATATCAATCAATATGTTTTATATTTAAGGAATATGGAAGAATTTACAGCTTGAAGAGAATTGCAGAACAGAGTAGTTGATTATTGTTGCCGGTACCGAAAAAAAAAATATTAGAAAAAATCCATTTTGTATGTATTATATTTCTTTAGTTTTAATGCATCTATAATTTTAGGATTTTTATATTCGTGTAATAAACGCTATATAAAGATCTGAGGAAGCATCCGTATTCATGGAATGTGTCCATCAAGAATTAAACTTTACATTGAAAATGATGGTATCTACTTATCAGACAATTATAATTTGAATATTATATTTTAACTTAGTGGTTATTATATTTAAAAGGAAATATAATGGTACAACCTATGAGGGACACAAAAATTGAATACATGCCAAAAGATTCAAGGAACAACTCAAAATAGTATACTAAGTTATCAGCAGGTGTTACAACCGACAGGAAATTGCAAGAGAGCGAGTTTGTTTCAGGTACAGCTAGCACTACATCAGAAGATGATTTTTATATGACTGGGATATCCGTAACTAAATAGAATTATCAAAAAGAAGTAACCCATTTTATTGAAGAAACGTCTAGCACACAAGCTTCACTTAGCTTAGAAGAAATAAGAAAGGTGATTGTAATTAAAATTTCATCAATATTTTTCAAAAAATACTGCAATTCACATGGATTCTATTTCAAAAATTAATGATTTCATCAACAATTTAAACTACGAATCTTTGGCAAAATTCAATAAGGCATTTGAAAACAACAAAAATATACATGTCATGCAAATTCCAGAAGAAGAGGAAGTTTATATAATAATAAAAATAAAGAAACAGGCATACTATCCTAATGAAAAATAGAATGTTTATTTGAATATTTGTGTAAGGGTATTTTGTTTATAATTAAAATTTGTATTTGCTTTATGTTAAATTGGAGTTTTTCTATCTCTATTTTTCATAAATTAAAATAAACAATTTTGTGTTTTTTAAATAATGTACTTACTTACGACTTTAGGTACGTTTGCAAATTACTCTATTTTTAATTTAAATACTATTAAATACTACAACTTCATTAAACTTTTGGTAGTACCTACTTGTTTTCCCTAACCATAACCTATTAGCAACATAGCGATAAAACGTAAAATATACCATCCATTTTTAAAGGAACTGTCATATCATGATAAATAAATTATTATCAATATTCTAATTTTGTATTAACCTACAAAATGTAAAATCGATACGCTACTGATTTTCAATTTTACAATATGGCATACGACTGAAACTTCTTCTCTCGTGAAACAGACTCTACTTTTGTGACGAATCTGTCAAAAGAAGTGAGTCTGGTAGATCCAGATGAGTAAAAAAAGTACCTTTTACTCTAAAACGACTAAAACATGCTACTTTTACTTCAAATGTGAATAAATTGTGTTTTCAAAAGTAAGTTGTTGATTTTATTAATGTCAGTTGATATTTGACAAGTTGAATCATTTTGTTGTGAGATAATTATTTTAAATTTCGATTTATAAACAAAAATGTTAGATTCTGAATTAGATTGTATACCCCCTGAGGTAATGAAGTTAGCAGAAAATAATTTGATACCGACTAAGTCAGTCGGTTATTCTGTATGTAGCTACATTTACTAGAATTAAAAAATGGTGTGAAATTAAAAAGGCAAAGAATATACAGAAAATGTTTTATTAGCTTATTTTTCGGAACAAGCTAATAAAAAAAATGAAAAGTTCCACAATGTAAGCAAACTATTCAATCATAAGATCAATGCCAAGAATTAAACAAGTCATTGATATTAGTAAACTTTTAAAACTTCGGGATTTAAAAAAAAGTATAATGAAGACTATATCGCCAAAAAGACAAGGTTTTTACAAGAGAACAATCTGAAAAATTTCTATTTGAAGCTCCAGATAATATATACCTCGGTATTAAGATCAGTATGAAAACTAGAAATGTTGGAAAAATTCGATAAATTACTATGTTTTAGATTGTTTTGCTTTTTGGTCCTTCTGGTGTGAACAACTTGTTAAAATGACGGTAGATGATGTAAAACAATTATTATTAAAATGCCAAGCCATATTACTAAAAATCTCGTTCATTTAGCATTGTGAGAGATAAATATTTAAATCTTTATTCAAAATATGCATCATTATGCCCAAGCTTTTTTAATGAAATGTTAACAATGAAGAAAATAATGAAGCAAGTACAAGCTAAATTTATGATAACAGTATAAATTCATTATTTCCAGGTGTTATCATTTTTTGGGGCCATATTAAATTATTACACATTTAATATTTCAATGGAATATTTTTTTTATTTACCAATTAAGACGATATCTAAGCCCATTTTACTTATATATATATATATATATATATATATATATATATATATATATATATAAATTAAAACATGTAAATACCAATAGTATGGACGCCTTATTGAGACCCTGTTTTTCAGCTGCTTTTTAGGGAAAACTTAGCCGAAAGATTCTAGAAGCGAAATTTTTATGCCGGGGACAAAGTTATTAAGACAACGATAATTTCGGGATAATGCTGGAAGAGCAAGGAGCCTTAAGAAGCGAAACACGTTGTACACAAACAACAGGAAGAAAGCCAGACCACCGGCACTCGCACTTTTTCTTTTTGTTGTATGTAATTTTGGGAAACAAAATATTGAATAAAGTACCTTTTTAATAATAATAGTATGGACGCCGTCATAAAAAGCACACCTTTTTATTGACAAATGGGTTAAAAAATGTTATATTTTACAGAGGATTGAAGACAAAACATATTTTTAATCAAATTATGTTTTTAATATAAGTTGAACATTTTATCAAAAATCCAAATTAATCTTAAAAAATATTAAGATTGTAAAAATCTATGTGAATTCAAAAAAGTTGTAATCCTATTTTAGGAACTTATAACCAGAATCTACTTTGATCAACGCTGTAATATCTTTGGATCCTCCGTTAAAATAGACAAAAACAAATAGACAAACAAAAAGTGTGGAAAATTATAAACTAAGTCATCAGCATCTACATTATACGTAAAAATGATTTCAAAGTTGCCTAATTCAATTATATAAACCTTATGTTAAGCTTATGAAGTATCTGAAATTGGAGATTTACCTAATACAGAATAAGTTTGATAGACATAATTCGAAATAGGGGACAAGTAAAAATGTTCTCATCACTTTGATAATATATTCAAACGTATAGGAAATTTTGACAAATAATTTTGAAAAGCTCATAATTACGTACACCTTCAATATTATTATCAAAACTTCTCCTTTATCAGAGTTGAAAACTTAAAGAAGGATCCCACTCCTTCTGTAAAATGAACTTTCGGGAATACTATTTGTTTTTATCAATTTTTATTTTTAACATACTTCAAAGTGATGATTAAATGTTTAACTTAGAAATATTTTTAAAAAAAATACATACCTATAACAACCAACGGAAAAGAATTACTTTGACACTGGGCGATTGGTCGGGAAGACTGAATTGCCAAAATAAAATTTGGCACTTTTATACTGGACTCGACAATTTTTCGGTAATCGGTGTATTCTTATCATTGTGGTTTCTCAAGTTTAACTTCAAAACACATTGGTCGCATGTTTTTAGCGGTTTTATCACAATAAACAAATTTTGATGTGAATATTTGGAAAGAAAATTATCTAGCAAATAAGTGAAATATTCTATTAGAGGTAGAATGAATGTTAATAATATTGTGGAATTTTTATAATTTCCCTAACACAGTGTGTAACAAAATAGTTGGTTACACTTGTCTGAGGACATGAATAACTGGATTGAATGCATAATGGCGCAACATACATTCGAATGATATTTTGCCACTCCGAAAAATATTTTTTAAAAACGAAAAATTACTGTCTAAGACGTTTTTTACATGAAAGTTACGAACAATCTCTCTTATTATTACAACATAATCAAATATTTTACATGGGTCAGCCATTGTCGTTTCTTAACTCCTCTGGTCAAAAAGAAAACTATGGGGTTTCTCCAGAGTTTCAGATGACTGGAAAATTTTTGAAATCCCTTTTTCCTTATGGCTTCTCATTCTTCTTATTAGTATTTTTCTATTTTCTTTGGTAAATTTTGAAAGCTACTAGGGTTATGCTAAAAAAGACTATAACATATAATAATATTGTGTAAAAACTGATTTTTTCGAAATGAACAGGAGCAAAGTCCAATCTTGCTAATTTCGATTTGTCTTCGTGGAGCATGTGTTGAATGTTATTTAGTTCATCTACATTTACTGAGTCTATTTGCACTTTATTTAAATGAAAAGAGTCTGTTTTAGAGTCTTCGTCCAAAAATTGTAATTTAGGAAGTTCTACACTTTTATATTTTGGTATATTACTTGCAAAAGTTTTTAATGTAAAATTGTTCATTGAGACTACGCACTGGTTATTCAATTCAATTATAAAACTACCGTTTAATGGAATGTTGTTAATGGTTTTACCACATATCTGGATGGCCACTGTGTTAAATGGAGATATTACGATCCACTGGTTGTCTTCTATCTTCTGAATTTTTACATTATTGATAATCACTGGAATTTGTTTACATAATAAATCTCTTGACTGAGAGTACTTAAGTAGTTTTACTTCGCAAGGAGTGTGTGGAGTAATTGGTAACTTTTGGAGATAACTACACAGGAAATCTTCTTGAGATATTCCTTTGCACTTTCTTCTGAGAAGGTGTAATGTTGATCGTTTAGAAGGATAAATTTGGATTGTGGTATAATCGTTTTAAAGGATTGTTTTGATGGTGTAGGTAAAGAATAGAAATGATAGTAATTATATTTTGAATTTTCGATAATTGGTATTTCTAGTATGAAAATTATATTGTTACCTTTACTATAGCTTTTGATTTCAATTATTTTCTCAAGCAATAAAATGTTTTGCACAGACAAATCGATTGGAAATTTGTTATTTTTGTCTGTTTTTACTGACTTCTAATATTTCAGAAAGCAGATCGTTAGCAGATCGTTTGGTATTATTCTCAAAATTTTTGATAGACGATTGGAGTAAAGTTATTTGATCGTGAATAAGAGATTTCAACTTGTTTTGACTGTTAGATAAAGATGTAATGACTTCGTCATAACGCTTTGCATCATTTTGATATAAATTTCCGGTTATAAATTTTATTGCAGATCCTAATCCGTCAAATAATGATCTTTTTGATTTTGTATTCCAAAATGGATTTAACTATGGTTCAATTGAAAAGTAATCTTTGGTTCAATTAATTTGATCAGGTGATAGGAATTTTGAAAATGTTTATTAAAATTATAAATTTCAGGTGATTTCGATAAAGAGTTATGAAGATTATTATATTGTTCCTTTAAAGCAAGAAATTCTTTGTTAATATTTGTAATATCAAATATATGTATAAACGTCCAACAGTTTATTTTAATTTGTGCTGTTCCTAAATGATGAGGAAAAAGACCGGGATTATCATTTAGGTTATGGAATTGGGGTGTGTCTGGTTCTGCGTTGGCGATCCAGCGGAAGAATCTGTAATAGGAGGTTTCCTTAATTCTTTAATATGTACTATTTGTTTGTCTATTATTTGTTTCTTATGTTTTAATGATTTTCTGGAAATTTCTACTCTATGTCTATCTAATATTTTTGTTATATTATAAGGTCCTAAAAATCTTGTATCCCTTTTATTTCGATTTTTGGGGTTTCGTTTGAATACAGTTTGACCTATTTTAAGTTGTATCTTTGTGTCACCTTGTATATTTGTTTTCTCTATCACTTTTTGTTTATTTTTATTCATATGTTCTCGAACATCTTCATAAATATGTTCTAATTTTTCTTTATGGTTATAAACATAATCTGTATAAAATGAATGAGTCATAAAAATTTCGTTAGGGTTTCTAGAATGTGTATGTTCAAAGGTAAGTTCAAAAGGTGTAGCACTCTTAAAATTCTTAAATGTTCTATTAAGGTGGAATGTAATTATTGAATTTGACTCGTGATGACCAGGAGTTGTGAAGTGAACTTTTATTTTATGTAATGCCAGGAGATTTTTAACTATTTCATTGTTAAATTATGTACCTTTATCGACTGTTATTGATTGGGGAATTCCAAAAGAAGTGCTTTGCTTATAACAACTGCAGATTTGCCTGGAATGAATATTGCTTGTGCGAATTTTGTGAATGCGTCAATTAATGTTAAGTAAATTTTTCCGTCAAAAACGAAAACATCTATGTGAACAATTTGGAAGGGTCTAGAAGCTGTTTCTGTCAACATGAGAGGAACATTAGGAGTATGTCTTGAATATTTATTTTTTTCACAAATGGTACAATGATTAATGTAGTTTGTGACTGTATTTTCCATATGTTTGCAATAATAAAGTTTACGTGTTTTGAGCAAATTTGAGCGTACATTAGTTTACTCTCAGTCAAATATTGTCTTTTTAGGGCTGCGATCCATTTTTTCCGTCTTTTTTTCAACTGAAGGTAGTAAATAAAATCCTACCTTATCCGTCACTCCATTGCTTCCACAAGCAACGACATCACATAAATTAGGCATTTTAAACGTCAAAAGATTCAAAAAATTTATAATAAAAATAACTTTCGTTATAATAAATCCCTCTGGACGCCATTGAACAGCTGATGATGACATTAGTGTGGAATACCCTATATGAGAGAGTAATGTATAAGAGTAATTATAGTACAGTCAAAAGGGTGTGAAAATTCCCTTGACCTGATCAAAATTGCCACAGAAATGATTGTTTTTGCATTTTATTGTATTTTAACATATTCAAAAACAGTCAAAATCCAAGATGACGCCTTAATTTTGTATTCTATATTTAAAAAATTATTACTTTGTTATTTATGATGTAATTTCAATAAAATTTGGCAAAATTGTTTAGAATACAAAGATGATGGTATAAACAAATAACCACTGACTTCACTCCATTTTTTTTTCAAAATAGCGGCCATTTAAATATTTGTACAATTCGTTTTGATAAGTTTAAATTGCCACCATTTTGAATATTTTGAAGTAAGTAAAGTTTATGGTTTTTTCATACTCTCATTTTATATATACATAAAATGATGCTAGTTATTGAATCACTCAAATTTTCTATTACACATTAGGGAAAACTGTATTATGCATTAGACTTACAAGCATGGGCGTAGCCAGAGAGGGCAGAGAGGGGCAACTGCCTCCCTCCCCCCTGGAAGCAAAAATAAATTAAATAATTTTTAAATTTAATAAACAAAAAATTAAATCTAGAATATACATATTTTTCTGTTCTGCATATTTTTTTGTTATCTGTTTTATATATTTTGTTTGTCGTTGTCATTTGGTTGCTTTTAGAACATTTTAAAATTAATTAATAAGCTCTAATAAATAAAATTATTCGCGTGTCCTTTGTCACTAAAATATATTTCCTCGGCAAAAAACAAAGCTAAATTTACTCTATGAGTAGTTTTAGTGTGAAATATTTTGAAACATCCAATACCCAATCCTACATCAGAATCCGAAATAAATACTCTTATAACAACTATTGAGTTGGTGTGTAAGTGCTCTTATCTAGCGACAGTGTCCTATTTAATAGTGTAACGAAACGCCACTGGTTTTCGTCGAGTTCGAGAAAATCGAGATACAAGTGAGGAATATACGGGAAACGGCGATGCGAATATTCTGGCAATTTCTAGGCTCAAAAATATAAAAACTTGAAATTTTCACATATTAAAGATCAAACAGCACTTTATACGTGCTATTAATTTCATTTTGTGTTTTTAATCTAGAGAAAAAATATTAACATCAGATATAGTATATCCACGCAACATTATAAGTTATCTTTACATGGTTGTTTTGTTTTATACTAATTTTTATACTAGGGACTAAGATAATAATGATAATAGGTTATTATTTTTAGGTCAAAAATCTCTAAAACGGAAAAAAGTTCATGATGACAGTAGTGGAAGTGGTGAAGATGAAAATAAAATGGTTGGAACATCAAAATCGGAATATATTTTTGGAGGAGGCTAAAGTAGTTCTTCAAATCTACATGAAGCTATCTCAGGAAATGGGACCTCTAAGCAAACTGAAGAACGCGATAGCTACCATGAAAATGATATTGCTCGTTGTGTTAGTTGGGCCAGTAACTTGCCTTCCGAAAACAAGAAGGAATTGTTGACAAACCCTTGGGTTCCATCATCCAATTACGATTTTGCTTCTGATGCCATTCAATAAAATTTAACCATCGCTGGTTAGATCAATAACTCAATGGCAGGTGTACTCAAGTCGTTTGAAAGGTGCTCTATGTTTGTATTATGTTTTATTTCCGCCAAGAACTGCTACAGTTAAAGAAGTTTTGGGGTCATTTATGTTAAGGACTTACATGAAGTTAAGGATGTACATGAAGATTGTACAAAGCAGCCATTACCACAAATTTCAACAGCTGCTGCAAAAGTATTTCATGGAGATGCTCCTGTTGATGCCCAGGTGTAAATAGGGCACCATAAGACGATTGAAGAAAATAACAAATATTGTCAGCAATTATTTCATGCAAATTATTTTGTGGAATTCATGATTTGCCGCTTAGAGGAAAAGAAGGAAATGAGAGAGGTTTCTTTGACCTTTTAAATTTGAGGATTGACTCTGGTGATAAGAACCTAAAGAGCCACTTGGATAAATGTAAAAAAATGCAGTGTATACCTCACCAAGAATTCAAAATGAGATCATACAATTATGCGGTGAAGTTATCAAAAAAATATAATCGAAGACTGTAAACGGGCAAAAGCTTATGTTGTAATGGCTGACGAAACAGCAGATATAGCTGGAAAGGAGCAGCTTTCTATTGGATTAAGGTTGTATGATAAAGGCCAAAAAATAATCAGAAAGCAATTTGTAGGCTACATTGAGTTGAAATGTCAAGATGATTCTACAATCGCTAGCGCAATTCAAAGTTTTTTAGAAGATAATAACTTTTCCGCCGATAATTGTGTGGGATTTGGATTTGATGGGTGTTCCACGATGGCCGGCAAAATAGGTGGTGTACAAGCCATTCTCAAAAAAAAGTACGTTAAATCTTTATTTTTCCATTGCTCCAGCCCCAAACGAAATCTTGTCGTCAATGATACTAGCAAGCTACCAGAAATAAGAAACACAATTGCAACGGTTAAAGACACAATAACCTTCTTTCTTGAATCGCCAGCCCGTAGGAAATCGGTTCCAAATCTTTCAAGGCTCTGTGAGACCAGATGGTCGGAAAACATAAGAGAACATTTTTTTCAGAAAGCTTCACTGACATTGTTAAAGCACTAGAACATCTTTCTGTCGAAGGAAACTATGCAACAAGAAAATCTGCCTACCAATTGCACTGTGCAGTTACTAAACCAATATTTATCTTAGGCTTAAACATAATTGCAAGATACTCTGCAATTTTGAAACCAGTTGTAAACGTTTTACAAGGTAAACGTATGTATTTGGTTATGGGGGAGAAACATATTGATGATATTCTAGATGTAATCAAAGAAGATCGACAAGATGTCGAAACTGCTTCTTATGATTTATTTAAAAAATCACTTGATATCACAGAGAAAGTAGGGGTTGAGTTGTCAGTACCACGAGTCAGTCAAAAGCAAGTACACAGAAGTAATCCACAATCTGAGTCTGCAGTTGAATACTGGAAGCGATCAATAATCATCCCCTATCTTGATTATTTAACTTCGTCTTTGGGTGCTAGATTCTCCAACGGAAATACACCTGCTTTTGCTTTAACTTATCTTCATCCTTCAAGCATGCTCAAAATGGCTTCAAAAGATTTCAAAAATAATGCAGAATCTTTCATGGAATTTTATAAGTTGGGTGATGTCTCTGCAGAATTAGATTTGTGGTACAATATGTGGAAGAAAAAGAATTTAGCAGAAGACAAACTAAATGACATTGAAGTGGCTGCACTTTTGGAGGAAGCTAATGTTTTTTCCCTGCAACAAGGCACGCACTGCTAATATTAAGTGCTTTCCCATCCACTACTGCCATCGTGGAAAGATCGTTCAGTACTCTACGAAGGGTAAAACCTGGCTAAGGAGTACAATGGGTGATGACAGACTCACTGGGTTGTGTTTGATGAGTGTGCATCAAAAATTTTTGAAGGAAAATCAGGACTGCGTAGTGAAGAAAGTTTTGGATAAATTTAGTTTAAACCCAAGAAAAATGTTATTTGTTTAATTTAAGTCTAATTAAAATCTCAATTTTTTTTCATTTGCCTTTTCTTTTTATCCTAAAACTTTACATTTTGGACGACCATGAACCATGGTTTGCCCCCCCTGTTATAAATCCTGGCTACGCCCTTGCTTACAAGGATAAGAAACCATGATTTCAAATTACATATGTGTCTTTTTCCATTATTGAACAAAAATTGAAATAAGTTGGCTGTTTTTTCCAATTAGTCCGGTCAATTTAGACATTCGAAGGTGCATAAAATCACAACAAGCTGGAAGAAAGTAAAATTGTTCAAAACATAATTATAAATAAAATTTGTAAGTTCTTCATCATTCCTGTGTATGGAATAATTTTACTCGCGGTCAAAGGTCAAAAAAATGAATTTTCGCGATTTTCAGCAGAACAATAAATTTGTAGATCATAAAATTATCTATAAAAAATGTATCAATACTTTTGTTCCTACGAGCCACCGTTTCTGAGATATAACGATTCAAAAAGTTGTAAGAGTTGTTATCGTCAAACACGTTTCCACGCTACCTATAAGTAGGGAGTGTACTTAGCGCGTTCTATTTAACGTGGTTTCCCCAGTAGGCCTATTCCACGACTCAGTTGTGATCCTGTTTGAAACTATTGCAAAATAAGGGAAATTTTGAAAGATTGGAAAAGATTAAAGCGATGTAAATTTAAAAAAAAGTGGTGAAGTTTATTCGCCTGATTCGTAACCTTCAAATTCTTCTTGTTCTTTTTCTTGATCTTCTTCTTGTTCTTCTTCTTGGTCTTCTTCTTGTTCTTCTGCTTCTACTTCATCTTCATTCTGGGTGAAAGTAAATTGCGGCAATAGCGATGTATCACATGACACTTCGTTGGAATCAAACGAATCCTCCACTGTTAGTAATTCAACATTAGAGTACGACCGGCCTTGACAATTTGTATATGACAGAGAACAAAACAGTCCGACTTTTTTGTAACCACATTTAGCACTGCATCCCATTTTGCGGTTGCAAAAAATTGTTTTCAGCAGTTTTTCCGGCGCAGATGGGAGTAAAGTTTGAACTGGCTCTAATATATTGTTGACCAACTTCCAACCCCAGTCTGTAGGGTCTAGTTGATAACCAAGCCACAGTTGAACTTGGTAATATACTCGGAAAAGATGTTGATCTGCAGCAACTGAGGTTGAAGGGAGACAAGCAAATTGAACTTGTTTTTCATTTTTAATGTTTTTAACGAAACATGCATATCGATGCTTATCTAAACAAGTAGCTTTTTTAGGAGCTCCGTGCATAGAAAGAGGAATGCGGATGCTGTTAGTGATAACTTTTTGTAGAGTTGAATTACTCTTTTTAAAAACTTCAGCACATTGAACTAAATATTGGTTTCCAAACATTTTGAAAACTGCTGTTTTAGCCCTCCTGTAAAATGCGGATGTCGTATCACAGCCAGTTATTGCGTCTAAAAATAGTACATGATTTCGACACTTTACAAAAGTAGATAAACTTTTTGATGAATATACACTGTCCACCATAATGTTCGCTACATATGGGAAAATGTTTTAGTTGTAGTATATAGGAAAATTGAATATATGCGATCGATCCTGCATGGTCGTTAACCTAAAATGACATTTTGACATCAGTCACGTGAGTACTGTCATGGCCGCTAATTAGAAAAATTCGATGTGAAAATGCGAAAAGTGTGGTTAGATGTCAAAATATCAAAAAAATGTATTTGGTAAAAGTAAATGAAATGCTATTTTAGGAGTAAATACGAAATTTAAAGCGAAAACAACAAAAAATAAGAAATTTCGTCTTTTTCCCCATTGCAGTCTTCTGATATGATATTGCCCCAATTTCATTGCTGAAAGAGTTCAAGTTATACCATATGTAATGTATAAACGTAAAACTATTCAAAATTAATCATTGAAATCATTCCTAGAGAATTAAATGGAAATATTAGTTGAGCATTTGTAAGTTTTCTGAAGCAATACCCTGTATGTTGTCAATTTGTGAAGTTTAAAATAATTTAGTACTGATAACACAATTGGGAAAACCCGTTTTTGATATTGTGAATAAATATTTCTTCAAATTATTAAACTACTCATAATAATAATAATAACGATAATAATAATAATAATAATAATAATAATAAAGTGAATTAGTTGACCAACTTACTATTTTTTGAAACAATTACCCACTAACAATACTAATAAATAACTTATTATTTCAAAACACAAATTTAAAATTCTACATGTCCTCCATCTCGTTCCATACATTTCACCGTCCTGAAATTCATTTCTCTTTGAACATTTCGGAACGTATCTTGGTTAATAGCATATACGCAATCCCTTATGCATTGTTCTAAATGTGCGACGTTTCTGAAGGGTCTTTTTCGATAAACCTTGTTTTTTAAATAGCCCCATAAGATGGCTTAGGTCCGGGGACCTAGCGGGCCAATAATTTACTGAATAGCGATCTATCCAATGATCACCAAATTTGTTATCTAACCATTTTCTTACTTCTCGAGTTGAATGAATTGATGCACCGTCTTGTTGAAAATAAAGATTGGCTTGCTTCGCCAGTAGGATACTGTCCAAAAATTGGGTTAATTCGTTTTCCAACAAAGTTAAATAACGTCTGGCATTAAGATTTTCTCTAAAGAAAAATGGACCAATAATTTGATAATTCCAAATTCCGCACCATACATTAACCTTGAATCTGTATTGGTCTTTATTTGTTATAAAAAAATGGGAGCTTGTGTCTGCCCACCAACGACAGTTTTGTGAACTTACTGTCCCAATTGATGTGAAAGTAGATTCGTGAAATTTGGAGTATCTTCTATCATTCCTTGATACCAAGCGCAAAAATCAAACCGGGCGTCATAATCTCTACCCTCCTTGAATACATTTAGGCTTGTACGGGTGAAACTTATTGCTTTTCAAAATACGGCCAATTGAAGTTGAAGAAATATTAGTGTTTTGATAAACTTGCGCTATGGATTCTTGAGGATTTTCTGCAACGGTCAGAAGCACTTCCAAGCTATTTTCTTCATTAACGCCAGGATGAAATTCTCGACAAGAATGCATAGCATGAGTCTCCAAGACTTATTTAAAAAAAAATCACCAGTTCATATTTTATGTTTATTTATCATAATAATAGGTAAAAACAAGAGTTAGAAATTGAAATACATATTAAAATTTTTAATTCAAGCATATTGGGCATACTAAAACAATGTGTGTTCTTTGCATGTTGGTTTATTACACTTAGTACAAGTCAGTGTACTCATTCTTCCAATTCGTGTAGGACATTGCGAGCATCTTCTTTTCTTCTTCAAAACTGAACCGGCTAAGATATTCTCTTCTTCCGAAAGCGTAATAAAAAGTTTCATACTATTTCTTACAGTGTTAGGAAGTTTTGGGTTTTGTGCTCTTCTTCTCATGAATGGTAACACTAATTCGGTTGCTAAGTGTTTGATGAATATTCTTCTCTTGTTAATTTTCCATCGGGAAATTTTTATTTTCATGGGTGTACATAAAGTAAGCATTTAGAGTTGCTAAATCCTTTATGTTGTACCAAACTGCGACAGGCCATCGTCTTGTTTGTCGCTTTGTGGTATAGTTGCCTATCATTTGATCCATATGATCAACACCTCCTTTAGTTTTATTAAGTTTAATTATTTCTGGGTTTTTTCTAGTACTCTCATTATCTACTGAATCGTCGTGATGCATCGAGCTAAGAAGTAGCACAGATTTATTCTTTTTTGCTACATAGCTCACTAACGTCAAATCTTTTTTGAGGAAAAATAGAGGAATAAACACTTCTTTCCTTAGAGGCTTGAAACTCTTTAGGAATGTCCTTCTTGTTTTTGCGCAAAGTTCCCACACAAGTTATTCCAATAAGCAGCAGATGTTGTGTTAGTGAAATACTTGTAAAAAAATTGTGAACTGTCAAGTTCCGTCCTGAGTTTTTTATGGAAACAGAGCTTTTACAACATTTTTTGCTACGTTGTGATGTACTGGTTCTCCAGGTTGGCGCCCCAAATACACTTGTTCATCAAAGGCATATCCTGTTTCACTTTCATAAAGCCTAAAAAACTATATTCCGTATTTTGATGGCTTTGAGGGCATGTACTGTATGAAACTACAACGACCTTTAAAAGCAAGCAATTGTTCATCTATGGTAACGTACTCTTTGGGAATCATTTGTGTTCGGCACTGAACTAAAAATAATTCCCATATATGACGAATATGAGCAAATTTATCAGTTTCAAGTCTAACCGAACGACTTCTTTTGTCATCGAAACGAAGATACTCTTTTATATTTATAAAACGATTTACTGCCATTGTAGTTTTGTACATTGGATTCGACATCTTATCAAGAAGTAATTCTCTTATGGGAGTATCCCAGTTTTTTTCAACACCAGCCAATAATATCAAACCGAAAAAAGCATCCATCTCATCTCTTTCGATTTGTGTCCAAATCTTACCTTTTTTTCAAATTCGCGTTTTGCTTCTCGATTAGTACAAAGTATTATTTCATCAACAATTTCAGGCGTAATACAATTATCCCATGCATCTTTGATATTGTAATAAGCACAAAATATGGCAAAGAAATTGAGGTACACCCTATATAGAATATAATTTTCTTTAAATCAAATATAAGTTGAATTTAATATACAAAATAAATAAAGCGACCTAGTTTTACTAACAGGGCTAGAAAAAATTAATCAAACAATTTACACAAACCACAAGGTCGACACGAAAATAATTTGAATCAAAAACACACCGATGTTATGATTATCAAAAAAAATAGAGACGAATTTTGCAGCTTAGCATAGAGAAATTAATTAAAACTAACCTTCAATCATGAAAACAAAAAATAAAAAAGCAAGGGCAAAATGAATTGGATGTTTTGAATAACAAAACTCGTCCCAAATTATTTCAAATAAATAGAAAGAAAATTTGGACGATGAGAGTCAGAGAGTTGACAGGCACCGACCGAGCGGCCTGGAACTCCCCTTTTACGACGGCCCGTGTGTGAACAGTGATTTTTTTGTGATCACCGCGACGTATAGAAAACAGATATAGCCTATCCGAGCTAATCCTTTTTCTGTGACGTGCGACGAAGCTATTTCAAACCGTAAGTTTTTGAACCTGACAATTTTTTTCTTTTGAACAAACATCATATTGGTATTGAGTTAATTTTATGTGTCCGACGATTCATCCTGGTCATATACGTGCACTACTGAAACTTGAACCCTATACTACCATATTCAGTAAGAGTATGTTTCATAAAGTGTTCTTTCTCTTGTGAATATAAGACTTTATTCAAGGGAATTTTTTGTTGTTCTCTAATGTTTTATTCAGAGATATTCATTTACGCAAATCGTCGGTTTATGCTATAATCAGGGGAAAATATTTTCAGTCCATGAAATATGTCTAATTCTACACTTGTTGCTCTCTAACACTTTAGTCAGAGATATTTAATTACGCAAATCGTTTTGTTTATGCTACAATCAGGAAAAGATGTTTTCAGTCCATAAAAATAAGTTTAATTGTACCTAAATTTACATTCGCTAACCAATAGGATTTCAGTTATTTATTCGAACCTTATCGGGCAACAGAGTTTTTCACTCGGTCAGCAGAGAGGCCGATATGAAAAGTCAGCGAATTGTTATATTACGAAATTTCAAAGGTTATGGATTGCCACCGAAGTAACCGTTAGATAGGTCAAGGTTATATCGTTTTTCTTGCTAATAAAATCCGGAGCACTTTCGCTGATGAATGAACTCCGTTGTTCTTACCGGACGTTAACTGTAAAAGAGGGCGATTGCATTTCGGGAACCCCTCTTGAGTTCTATTTGAGTACCGAACAATTAACACTATTAATATATTGTACCATATACCGTAGGCAACAGGGTCAAGTTATTGTTTTGTTTATGTAGATTGATTGTAATATATATATATATATATATATATATATATATATATATATATATATATATATTGTTATGATTTTATTTTTATTTATATAAATTGTTGTGATTTTACTATTTAATCATAACTATTTAATTCATAATTGCATATGTTGTTGAGCGCCAGCCATATGAAAATGATTTATGTAATATATCTTTATATATAGAATTTATTTCAACTCTATCTCAGGGTATTGAGTTCCTTTATATTTATATTTATCTAGCTAAAATTAAAGTCTATGTATCTCAATTTTACTATATATATTGAAATAATAATAGATTGTTTTTTTAACAAATAGTTTTCATGTTTTAAAAAGAATTTATAAATTCTAGTTCAAAATCTTAGTAAATAAAACACCCTGTATTGCAAATTTTTATCATGTAATCAAAATTATTTAGTTTTTTATTTTTTATCAAATCATTCATAAATTTACAAATAAATCAAAATTTCTTACCGTTTTTCCGTTCTATTTTTTATCTTATACAGGGACTGCTTTTCTTTATATTCATCAACAAAGATCTTTGTTTGAACTGTAAATTTTATCCTAAATTCACCTTATAAAAAAAATATATTAATAACACAATGTCTTGAAATATGAAGAATTTTCAATGTTATAGATAAATTCAAAATTTCAAAATTAATTAGACCTTTTCAAATTATTTTCTTCTTCGTTTGAAATCTTCTTAAATATGGTTTTTACTTGTATAACAGTTTTCATTCATGTTATTATGTAAAAATGTCCATCATTCCATTATTATTTCATTTCCATTTATATATAAGTTTTATAATAATTTTTCCATCGTTATATTCTCTGAATATATTCAATTCTATCAATATTTCAACGTTTCAACAATCTTAAATGGGTTCAAATTCCTTTTTCTTTTTTGAAAAATCAATTAATCCCTATCCTTCAAAAATGTGTCAAGTCACAAGACTCTCTTTTCAACAAACCCCGTTTCCTAACTTCCTAACTTAATTCTAAAGGCTTATTTTCAGGCATTCTGTTTTTCTTTTATATCTGTCACATTATTTCTGACACGATATCACAATGAATGAAAATTATTCTCTATTTTATTCTTTTAGCTTCCTGTAGCTGCGAATATCTTTATTATAACTATATTAAATAAAAAATCTATCTAATTATATATTTTTTGACATACTATCAAATAATATTATATATATATATATATATATATATATATTTATCTACCCAGTCTGTTTCCTTTACCAACAAACCCCTCCTCCCGACCTAGTTGGATTGACCCTTGGAAACTGGACGACACGACATACTTTAGAACTCAGGCTTGGCACATCGTATAAACCCAAGAGGCCCCACGAATACCTTCCGCTCGAGCCAGGAAACCACCTTACCCGAGGTTTACCCACAGGGGATCCCTGGCTCTATTGTGCCCTACGGCACTGGTGACAGCACGCTGCAAATCAAAACAATACGGGACAAGATTGTTACCCAGGTGACAAAAACAAAAGGTCCCAGATTATTACAATATATCAAACGTGATTTCATCTTTGAGGTCCTGATGTAAATCTTACTATGCTGTGTAATCTTACCCTTCTTTGTGAGGGCTGAGTAGAATACCACACAAAATTATTTCTTCCCATAAACATACCATTTGAGAGTCTCAAGGTGAGTTATGATCCGGAATACTTTCTATTTCGCTATCTGAAGAGCTTTCTCCAGTGTCACTATATTCTTCAGGTGGTTGATATTGTTCGTCAGTGTCTGATGTATCACTTTCACTAACAACAATATCTCATCATGTTCTTCATACCATGTCATCAAAGTTTCCTCAAAATTAGAGTCACTAGGTCGTATTGATCGTTTTCTAGATGTACTTGTTGAAGCCATAATTTATATTATTTAAAAAACAAAAAAACCTTATAAATATTGAGATTTTGTAGTTTTTGTAAATAATAACCTAACCTAAACTCTTACAAAAATAACTTACCAGTATTGCACAATAAAATTACATATAAAAGTCTTTGGCAACTGTGAGCACTATTATTTTAGGTTTACTTCTAGAAAAAAACAAAGCTAACTGAACAAACCAAAACAAATGATAAAAATGACGTGTTAATTGCACATGCGCATTGGAAGAAATACATACATAGTTGCCGATATAAATAGTACAGAACCGTCGAAGCTCTGCCAGACTCATGATATACATTTAGCGACTGTAAGTGAAAACAATTTTTTTTTAAATTTGTAAAATACAGAAGTTATGAATACAGTGGTACATTCAAACTAATAATAAACAAATTCTTAAAATAGTAATGCTGTAGGTAAAATACATTAGACTTGGTACCTGTTTAAATTTGTTCATGAGTCTCTGAGACTCGTGTTATGCATCCTAGGGTTAACTACAGTTTTTTCATGAGGCACTTTAAATTTGTTTTCAGCTGAACCAGTTTCCTTAAATTTCTTTAATAGTCTTGCTACAGTTGTAAAATGGACGTTTTTGCCAGGATGCCTTTTGTTAAAAATATTAGCAGCTTCTCTTGAAGATTTATAATTTTCTCCACAAATTAGAACCAACTCTATCTTTTCTTCACGTGACAGTATAGAAGGCCTTTTCAGTAAAAATATCTTAGCAGAACGTGTAAATAAACGTTAGTAAACTAAATGAAAACGAAAAATTACATATCAGATGTCACAATGATGTTACACAAGTATTCATTTATGATTTCAAAGCCCGCTTAATTCATTTAAAACTTTGTATTGCGGCAAAATTGCCAGAGAAAAATGGGATCTAGAATGGTGAAATGTATGGAACTAGTGATCGCTATAAAATGTATGCAGAAATTTTAAAGATAGTAAATTATCTTGTATTAATATTAGGGCATTGGGTTTTTTGTCAATATTGTTTCAAAAAAAAATCATTACGCTTATTAAGTAATAATAATTTAATAATTATTATTATTGTAAGTAGTCAATGCTTTGAAACTTTATTTTATTTATTTAGCGTATGGCATACATCGATTTAGTTATAATTAGTTAAAATTGTACACATTCACATTACATCATAAAAAAACATATAAATGTTATTTAAAAGTAGAAAAGTAGAAATAAAATATAAACATAAACATAAATATAGCACGATTTGAAGTTGAATTTTAAAATCTAGACCATCGATCCAGTCCAGCACAGAGTCAGTGGCCTCATAGAAGTCGCTCATTTCTCCTCCGTATGCAGTAAGGGGGCACTCCATTGTAATATGGTGGACAGTCTGGCGAGGCTTTCCGCAGTCACAGGTTGGTGTTTCGGTGAGTCCCCACTTATAGAATGAGTCACGGCAAATACCGTGAGACGTTCTTATCCTGTTAAGTGTTTTCCACTTGTGGCAAGGCAGCTCCATACCTGGTAAGGACACTGTAGCATCAGTTATATGTACAGCCTGGACTGGTTTCGAGGCTTCCCAGTATTCTCTCCATTTATTGGTCAAATTGAAATTATCTCTCACATGTTTTTCTGCTAGCAATATTGGGGGAGATCTAGACTTCAATCTCTGCAGGCCGGCTTCGGGAAGGTCACTATGTATTGGAAGTAGAGGATTTGTTATTATTTTATTATATTCCCTAACTAGGCTCTCTTGTCTGCGGATGGAGGGAGGTGCAATGTGGCTTAAAACAGGGAGCCAGGGCAGAAGTGTGCTTTTTAGACAGCCACTAATTAGTCTCATTGTCTCGTTGAGTTTGGTATCGATGTTCTTTACGTGGCAGCTGTTTATCCAGACTGGGGCGCAGTACTCAGCTACTGAGTAGACAAGGCTGAGCGCTGAGGTTTTAAGAGTGGATGCGTTCGCGCCCCAAGTAGTGCCGCAGAGTTTGCGGATTATGTTGTTTCTGTTATTCATTTTAGCTGCGGTGTTCTTTAAACGTGTTTTGTATGAAAGTGTTCGATCCATTGTTACCCCTAGATATTTTGGGCAAGGATTATAGCGTAGTAGATTATTATTGAAATACACTTGGGGCTCCACTCGTGCTTGTTTATTGTTTAGGTGGAAGCACATCGCTTCAGTCTTGTTCATATTTGGAATTAGCCTTCAGTCGGCGAAGTATTTTCCCAGCATGTTCAGGTCTTCTGACAGTACGTTACTAGCTTCTTCGATGGTTTTACTTAGGGATGCAAGGGCCAGGTCATCGGCATATCCGAACTTTCTTGACGATGTCTGTGGGGTGTCGGAAATATATAGATTAAACAGGACAGGTGCAAGTACAGAGCCCGGGGGCAGCCCATTATTGAGATGTCTCATCTTGCTTCTGCTTCCTCCTGTTATTATTTGGAAGGGTCTATCGAAGAGCATGTTGTTCAGTAGAGATGCTGTTCGGCTGCATGGTATCACGTTGAGAAACTTGTAGAGGAGCCCCTCTCTCCAGACCGTGTCGTATGCTGCTGTCAGGTCGACATACACTACAGTTGTCTTCAGCTGTTTTTGAAACCCTGCTTCGATGTGTGTTGTTAAGCTGAGCACCTGGTCGACACAGCTACGGTGGGGCC
Organism: Galeruca laticollis; assembly: GCA_963921935.1. Lineage (NCBI taxonomy): Eukaryota > Metazoa > Arthropoda > Insecta > Coleoptera > Chrysomelidae > Galeruca > Galeruca laticollis. The sequence goes on along the minus strand of OY998176.1, from coordinate 209,647,776 downwards.
TAAACCCAGCCTGTTCAACAGGAATGTGCTCCATTATCAGAGGACTCAGTCGGTTTAATAACATCCTTTCTAGGAGCTTATAGCATGAGCTTAACAAGGCTATTGGGCGAAAGCTTTCAGGTAGGTTCTTGGGTTTGTTTGGTTTTAGAATCGTGATTATTTTTGATTTCTTAAGCTCCATTGGCATATAACTTGTCAGTAAAATGTCAGAGTAGAATTTACTCAGCCACATTCGAGTGTGTTTTCCACAGTTCTTGAGGAATTCGGGGTGAATTCCGTCGAATCCCGGAGCTTTGCCAGATTTGGTGTCTTCAAGTGCCTTATCTACCTCTTCTGCAGAGAATGGTTTGGAGAATTCTGGGTGGGGTGTAATCGTATGGCGGAGGAGTGTCAGTTGTTTCTTAATATGTGTATTCTGTTGTCTTATACTTGGGGCCTTAGAGAGTGTTATGACTCTTGTAGCGATTTGGTCAGCTGATACTTCCGGTGGTTCGCGGGTTGGTGGATTAGAGCTACCCAGCTTCTTCAAAAGGCTCCAAGCTTTCCTGCTAGATCTCTTAAAGTCCATGCTGCCTGTTGTTTCTTTCCATTTATTAAGGCGTTCTGTGTCCAGGCGGTTGAGGAGTTCGTCGGCTATTTCAGAGTCTCCATTGTTCTGGAATTCTTGGTAAAGCTGCTCCGTCTCAGCGTTCCAGCCCGGTATATATTCTCTGCGGAATCCTCGAGGTATATACTTTTTCGCAGTTGTTATCACGGCTTTTACGAATCTATTATAGTTGCTGTTCACTGGAGGGATCCATCTAACGACTTTATCCAGCTGAACAGCAAATTCATTCCATTGGGCGTTTCCAAAATTCCATCTGGGCCTGGGTGTAGAGTGGATTATCGGAATTTTAAACTTTGATTGAATATTACATAAAAATAAACGGTTTTAAAGATTAAAACTAACTTTTCCGCATCTGTGGCCCTGAACAATACTCTATCATAAAATTGTCACTTGTATACACTTCGGGGGATGTATCGTGCTAACAAACAGAACATTCTCCAAAAATTACAAAAATTTGGTACTTCAAGTACCATAGCACCCGTTGTACTGACGTTAGTGAGCTGAATATCAATACGGTTTATCTTTGAGACGCTCTGAATAATATCCAATCATAAAATGGGTCACTAGTATATACTCCGGAGGCTGTATCGTGCTAACAAACTGAAATTTACCCAAAAATGAAAAAAAGATCGTACTTAAAGTACTATAGCACCTGTTGTACTAGCTCTGGTACGCTGAATATCAATAGAGTTCATCTGTGACATGTCCTTAATAATATTCAATCATAAAATTGGTGACTTGTTACACTCCGGAGGCTGTATCGTGCTAACAAGACATGTAACGAAAAGTGGCCGACGACAACGATGACGACGACGGCATACACACAGGATTTTTTTTCTAAAAACCGTTTTTTCGTGTTGATGGAAAACGTAGAAATTACTAAAAAAAATTTCAAAAGTCCAACTTTTTTTGGGGTAAACCAATACTTTTCTCGCATATTAGATAGGTTGAGCGGAAAAGTAAAATAAATAACGGCTCTTTTCAATTGTAATATCACAATTAAATTATTTGAAACCTCACAAACTGACAAGATACAAGGCATTGCTACAGAAAAGCTTAATGCGTTTAACGAATATTTTCATTTTATTCTCTAGGAATGACCTCAATCAATATTTTTAAATTATTTTATCTTTACACATTAAATACTGCGTTACCCCAACTACTTCTATAATGAAATCGGTGTAATCATTCAGAAGAGGGCCATGGTGAAAAATACGAATTTTTTTATTGTTCGTTTTCTTCGCTCCAAATTTCGTAAGTTGCCCTAAAATATCATTCTGATCACTTTTTCCAAATAACTTTTTTCGATATTTTGCCATCTAACCCCATTTTTCGCATTTTCATATCAAATTCATCGAATTTGCCGCCATGACAGTGGTCACGTGACTGATGTCAAAATGTATTTTTAGGTTATCGGCTGTGCAGGATCGATCGCATATAATAAATTTTCCTATATACAACAACTAAAAATTTTTCCCATATGTAGCGAACATTATGGTGGACAGGATATATCCGATTGATGTTGATCTTTTCCTGGTTTTAAGAAGAAAATAGTTTTTCAGTTGGCGTTCGAGCAGTGAGTAATAAAGTAAATCTACATCTTCACCAACAACAATAGTTGTATTTCTCAAATTGAATTACTCTACTGCTGTTTCAATAATCAGTACATCATTATTATTAGCATGTTTTACCAATTATTCAGCAGTAAACTTTTCTTCCAACATTAAAATGAACCGAGGCTTACCGTGACTATATGTAAGAAATTTCTGTTGATTGGTTGGAACTGTCATAAGTTCATCAAATAAAATATCATAAGATGAAGATTGTAGCATGATAAAAATACAATGTTTTTTTGTATTGTATTATAACTCAAGGAGATGCAATAATTCGGTTAAGCCACCCACTGAGTATGCAACTTTATACACACTTCTGTATAGTTGGTTGCAGAAGGGAATTAACTATAGGTTTTAAAATTATTTAAGCATATCCTGGAATAATGGGATTTAAATAATTAAATGGGTGTCTTTATTAATATTTTCCATGTGATTTAACAATCCACGAGATTTTATGTGGGGATTTTATTTGACTGCCATTGGTAACACTGTTTGCTGATGTCAATTGTAAAGGAAAGTTAAAATCATAGACAAATAATATAAGAGACGGTTTGATGCATAGGCGGCACAGAACTAAAAACACAGAGAAGTGAAATTCTGTTTCAGTTTTTGGTTTACACTAGGAGGCTGCCATATTAGTAAAATAAGCATGGTGCTCACATGCGCAGTTCAAGTGTTCAGGGACGTCTTCACATTATTTAAGGTACACTTCAATGGAGACCTAATTATTTGAAACGAAGTAAACCTATAAGACTCTAAACGATCACGAAAAAATTGTGACAAAAACTTATTTTTATAAATATTTGTTCATGTTATAAATTATTTATTAAAATGTTTTATGGCAAGATCTTAATAGTTATGAAAATTTCATTAAAATTATATTCTTAGTATTTTGAACAGACCTCAGATAAATTAATCCATCACAATTCATGTGATGGATGTTGAAATTAAGAAGAGTTCAATTTCTTTCTTTATTGCGTGATGTATAATTTTACCTCCCTTCAGTTCTTACCAACGGGGCACGTTATTTTCAATAGCCTCGATGCAAAATCATGTGGTTTGGTCCACACGGCTCCTTGACTATTTACTGTAAAAGTTCAAAATTCCACCAGCTATGTGACATGAATATTTTATCGAAAAAGATATAATTTAAACTTCCACTTGAGTAACTAATAAAGTATAATAATTTACATTTGTGTTATATATTAGGTGACTATTCAAAAATATATAACATAACTTCCAACCTGATACACTTTTTCTTGTGGATATTCATGAGATTTGGTACTTCGTTCTTTCTCTTTAAAAGAAAATACTTAGGTAATGCCCCTTTCACCAGTACAGCCCGACCTCCAGGAATTTCAGAATCCTTAATATCCGATGGATCAAAATGTCTAGAACAAAGAACACTTCTGGCGTTTGCACAGACATTACAGATCTCCATAGCTGCTAACCAGTCTTAAAGTCTCGATCCCAATCTAAAATCGAAAAATATAATACTCGCATAGGTCATTTCAACTCCCTTTTTCATGTTTAACATTCATAATAATTGGAAGACGGTTCTGATTATTTCAACATCACTTACCGAACATAATGAATTCCAGGAATATTACCTCTGCTTTCGCAAGACCAAATAAAACATTTATACCCTTTGTAAGACATATTTAAAAGGGAATTGAAATATTTTCTTTTCTATAATTAAATTAAAGGAAACTCAAGTAAAAATATTCAACTGTTAAACAATGGTCAACACTGCGCATGTGCGTACCATGCTTATTTTGGCAAAATGGCAGCCTCCTTATGGTAACGTTTTCCTAAGCACGGAAGTATTAGTATTTCACTTCTCCTCTATGTTTTAGTTCTGTGATAGGCGGCAAGTGGCACAACGTTTCTGCGCCGCCACCCACGCATGGAGTCTCTACAGTCGCGCGAACTACATAAACAAAATAGAATAAAACAATTTAAAATATTATAAATGATTACGAATTTCAACATATTGCCTTTATTGTGAATAAATATTATAAAATATCCTAGTATATTAACTTTGAGGTCATTAAAAATGAAAATATACAAAATCAATCTTAGAATGGTTTGTGTGAATACGGCTTGTGTTTGTCAAAGTGAAGTGTCAAAACTAAAAATATGGTTATATTGGTTATGGTTACAAGTTCTAAGGATGAGTAAAATTAGTATAGATTTGTTCAATTTATTTAGGTTTCCCGTTCTAATGAAGTAGATAAAAGTAAGTGAACCTTTAAAATGTCATTACCAGGTATAATTCATGATAGTTGTATTGTAAAAAATTGTTAATAGTAAATATTTTTGGCCACTTCGCAATTTGGTTTTAAGAACAAAACATTTTTCAAATTTTTATCATAAGCTATGTTTCTAGTTTCGTACAACTTTTAATTGCGAAGAATGTAAGGCTAATTTGCAGAGAGATATTTTAGTTGTTCACCACCGTGGTTTCACTTCCTTCAAAAAAAATGATGATAAAATACGTCTGATTTGTGTACAGAGAAGTTGTTAAACTTCTTTCAATACTGCATGACTTTGTTATCATATTTCACCACTTTTCGTTCATGTAGAAAATATTACTGAAAAAAATGACACTTTGCAAAAGGTCATATAAATTTTGATTTATTCATCTGACTAGAACATAAATCATACGTATTTTCTCAACTCATAAAAGCTTGTGTTCCCTTATTAATTGAAAAATATAATGATGGTAAGAGGACTAACAAACAAAAATATTTTTTTGTTACTACTTTTAATTTACTTTTTGTTTCAGACCTGTCCTGTCTTCATGGATATGGAGAATCTAGTTTTTAACTTCCTTTTATTAAAATGTTTGTTGGTTTTGTTGTCAATAATTTTAAAATAACATTGTGCAATTTGATGTGATATTGGATTAATTTTCTTAAATATAATGTAATGTAATTTTAGTAGAAATATGTAATTGTGATTAATAATTTTTTTATATTATGTGCAGGTTAATAAAAAATTTAAATGTTTGCTGTTTTCTTATTTATCTAAATTGTTTGTCTCAAACTTGTTTATTATAATTATTTCATTACAAAAAATGAAATATAATTTTTGAAATGAAATAATTATAAAATAAACAATTTTAAGACAAACTATAAAATTTACCAACCAGTAATCCAATCTACCAAATTTAAATATCCCGCCTATAAGAATTAGTTCTGCCCCCCGCAAGGGGTGCGCTCAGATCGACGCAATGCCAGCTGTTTGTACGGGAACGAACACTCTCTTATTACTTTGTCTATGGTTGAAATTATTGAAATCACTTGTCTGATACTATTCGAGTTGTTAAGTCGAATGTCGAGTATGACAAGTCGTGACTATACAAAATGGCCAGTGGCACATGGTTTATTCCATTTATTTTCGGGACTATCGTGGTGAAAAGCCCTTGGTAACAAGGTAAGCCCTCATCTTGTATATTGGACTAAAATAAGAATTGATAGGTTTGAAATGATAAATTCAATGAAAACTCTACTCAAATGAATAATAAAGGTGGTTGAGACAATATAAATTTCACTGATATAATTATTATGAATCCATTAATTATTATTGTAAATATTAATTTGTTAAAAAAAACATTAGATAAGAGAATTTAGAAGTGTTCAAGAGTAGTGCGCGAAGTCCTTACTTAACCTCTATATGAAATAAAATATCAATCTAGTAGGAATAACAAGTCATGGATGTTTGCTAGGAAAAATAAACATTGATGACAGATTGAATTTTTGATATGTAAAAAATAATTATCCTTATAGAAAAATAAAGTAAAAAGAATCTACAAAGAAGTTAAATTATATAAACGAAAAGCTGAATTTGAGAAGAATACTGATCTTCTTGTACGGGAAGACAAATTGATATGGATCAATAACTGACAATGAAATAAAGTGACTGGAAGTGTATGGGAAGATAATGACGTTACAAGAAGTACAAATTTGAATTACTACGCCATACAATTAATAACTAAAAGAAATAAGAATACTTACTGAAGAGTCAATTGTGGTTACGAACTCTAAGGTAAAGTTTTTTATTTACATAAACTGTTTAAACGATATTAGTACAACTTAAAAAAACTATTGATCGTTAGATTTAAAGTAAAAAAAAACAATAACATCTTATTTGATCACTAGTAGAAAAATTATACGAAGGATATTTAAAGAACTCTTATATTAGCAAACTAATAACAAATATTCACCACAATAATAGCAAAACATTTTGTCTCTCGAATGTCAAAAAAAGATTTATAATTTGTGCCGTCATTATAATCGTGAAGAGTATTTGAATTTGATTATTAGTTTCAAAACATTACAACAATTGTATTGATCAATTAAGAAATTATTATTCAAAACTAAATAACTGCATTTTGTTAATAGACTAACAAGTTTAACATTGACAACTAATACAACTCAATAACTATAGAGAAAGAGATCTTTCTTATCGACATTAGTTGATTTATTTAGTGTTGCCCTCTCTATTCCTATAAGATAACCAGAAAATACAGGGTTGTATTAGATAGGTATTTAATTGTTTGTAAAGTTATTGGAACATAATAATTTGAGTGTTTATTATTTTATTTACTAATTATATTACAACTTAGATTATATCTCGAGTTTGAATTTATAAAGTAAAAGACGTATCCTCAACCACCATAATTCCTTGTCTATGGTTAAGAGTTTCATCCTCATAGACTGAGTATAGCTGGCTCACAATAATAACACAAAAAAAATTGATAGACTAATTTCATCTGGCGCTCAACAACTAAAAATTATAATAAATAATATAAAAATATAAACAATTAAATGAATAAAATATACTATTATCAAAATATATATTTTCACGGCTATAGCCCCAATTTCTTTTTAGGGTTTTTTCTGTACAGCATAGTTTTTACATACAAGTTTTTACAATGCTTTTTTGCCAAATGGATATGGTTTATTAGTTTTTATGGGTGATGGTAATCAATGGTAGGATGATCGTGTCCAGATTTTAAGAAGCTTCAAATTTCGGATGTTTCCTGTATGGAGTATATTCTCGTAGGGATAGCTGACAGACTATTGTTCTCCGTTCAGGGTTGTAGAGACGTGTCGTACCTCGGATTGCAATTAACGTTACAGAGCGACAAGAGCTTTTAACGGCGTCTCCAGTTCAAAGGACGAAGCTGGACTTGTGTTTGTTGGTGACAACTGCGGAATGATTTCATTATGGACAACGACTCTTAACCGCATGGCTGAATCTTGTTCCATAAGCCAGACGTTGCTTTTCAATTAAGCCAATTGACGTTTAATAGTTTGGACACAAACCGCTAGTAACATTTAAAGTTTTATTGGTTTTTATCTGAACTTTAAGCAACTTATTCATTTTATATCTTCATGTTTTAACGTTTAATGACACATTAACTTTTATATTTCACTATTTAGTAGCTTCACATTCTTATAAAGACGTCTATCAATTCACAATTTTATTATTACATTCTTTCAACTTTGTAGAGTTGAAATATTAGCTTTGTTATTGCATATCGCCCTGAAATTATATTTCGGCTTAATCTTACTATATAAGAGATACTTTTGATATATTTGGTTATATCTTGTTAATTATTACAGTTTGTAATGCTGTAACTGGTATATCATTTACATGTTACTAAAGATTTAGTGTATTGTACATAATTATCTCAGATAGTTTATAACATTAGAGATTGTTGAATATTTTTAATTAACCATCTATTGATAACTGATTATCAGTTCATAATTAGAGTTGATCACCTCATATTTATTGAGACAGGTTATTACACCATCTGTTCAAGGTACCATCCATTTAATTGAACTGTTTCATTGGCAATAAAATGTGTTTTATTTGATTTACAAACGTAAGAGCAAAACTATATAAATAACATATTTGAAAAGTTACAATAGCTAATTTATTCAGTATTGATTTCTTGATTAATCAGTAAGAGTTTCTTGAATGTCCTACTAATCAAGTGGCGCCTCATAAAAAAATAATACAGGACAAGCTTTCAAATATTCCTCACTAACTCACGGCCTTTTGCTCTTCGGCGAAAAGCGAACCTTTGGCAATGTAACCTCACTTCTTTTAGTAACAACAGCAAAATAAGGTTACAAGATGTTGCTAAAGTTCGACGACGTTGTTCTGCAGCTTTGATGTTTCTCGTGCAATCCTCATAGCCATCAGATACGACAGTAACTCTGGAACCAAAATGTCTTCGTACATACTGAAAGTATTTATCTAAGATAACGTTGAATGTTATACTTGCGAATTTGAATTACCGTGTTTATGACAGGGAGCATTGTGTAAATGTTAAATACAACAATAATGCATAAAGACCACAGATACTGTCTCCTCATAAATTAGAAATTATCCTTCATACCTGCATCCTAACAGGGTCTGAGAATCACCAACCAAGTAAACCAAGGGTGCAGTCTATCAGTCTGTGACTTTTCATCGTTGTGCATTGTGCAAATAAAAATGATAGTATTTCGTCCATGGGAAAACATTGTGTCGAATGAAATGGAAATAGAGAATTAAGTAATTGAAATTAGTGACAACAGTGATGCTGAAGATGATGTTTCGGATAATGGGAAGGTTAAAAGAAAACATTTGTCAAGTGACGCAAAAACGATAATAAAAAATGTTTACCAAACTCTAACTGACACTCACCGTCACAAGTGAATTAACAAAAGTCCCTGTATCTACGGTAAGGGACATTATAAACAAGGGAGAGACAGAAAGACATAAACGAGAAATGAAAACATTTTCTAGAATCGATGAAGCGGCGGGAACTGGAATAAAACAACAAATTTACTCTTTTTACAAAGAAAATAGGGTGCCAACAACGTCTATGATTTTGGAAAGACTGAAAGTTTCGGGAATTGAAGTAACCTATTCGGAACAATGGTTTCGGGAATATTTGAAAACCATAGGTTTTGAGTGTAAAACCCTCAACGGAAGGTTGAGCATAATGAAAAGTGGACGATTAAAGAGATTGCGTTGGGAGTACGTTACAGAAATAAGAAGATTGCGCCAAGAAGGTCGATACATAGTTTGGTTGGATGAAACATGGTACGATAGCCATGACGTTATAAAGAAAGGATGGACTGATGGCACAAAAAGTTGTTGTCTAGAGGCCCCTCCGTCTAGGGGAAAAAGAATAATAATTTTACATGCCGGTGGCAGCGATGGATGGGTGTCCAATGCGTTGCTGTTGTCCGCAAAAAATATAAAAAAATTGTTCAGCCGACTATCACGAAGGCATGAATTCACCACTTTTTGAGACTTGGTTTCAAGAACAACTGTTGCCTAATTTGCCCGATAATTCTGTCATTGTGATGGACAACGCCAGTTATCATTCAAAACAAATTAACAAGAAACCCACCACAAGCACGAAAAAAGCAGAAATCCTACAATATATGGCTGAAAATGATATAGAAATACCTAAATCAAAATGCACCAAAAAAGATCTTCTAACCATTATAAAAGACCTGAACATTCCTACAAAATATCGGACCAATATAAAACATATATAACATTAGTTAAAACAGGGAGCGGATAATAGCAAGCACGTGCGTGTAACCTTATTAAGTATAACTAATATCTAAAAAACTAGAGCTGATAGGGAAAACCTGACTTTATATTTAGATTCAGCACCCCAAATATAGCTAATATCAGCTCAAAAAACCTGGGCACCAAAAAAAATATTTCTTTTTGTTGGCCTGTGTAATCAGCTGAATATTATTTATGCTTCTATTAAAAATTTGTTAGATAGTCCTTCCCCGAGTAAAACAAATTCTACAACCCTCAGAGTTATCACCTCCACAAAACAAAATACGAATAGTCTCAGAAATTTGCAAGTAAATGATGATGATTGAGATTTGTTATTAGTATTCATTTTCCCTCAAAAATTATATAATTATACAATAAAGGCCTTTGACTTTGAAATTCCTTTTAAACTAGGAGGAGTGGTTTGAATTTAAGTTGGCAATTCTGTAGATTCCTAATTGGTCAGATCACCGATGGTTTTATTCAGCACTTCTGACTTTTGACATATGATAACCGAATAATTGTGTAAATTGTAAACAAACTTTGATTTAAGCAAACAGAGGATTATTTGTTTAAAAAAGAGCTTCTTCGTATACGCTCTTGCGATCTATTTATATTATATCATGAACAGAGTTATTTCTGTAATATATCTTCACATAGATATCTGGTAATTTATGCCGTACGTTATGTATACCTATATATTGATCCTAAGCAATATAAAAATAATCAATTGACAAATCATTGATAAATAAACGTTAGCGTACTTTATTCATTAATATTTTTAATATATAAATAATTCTAATTTACCTTTAAGAACATTTAATATAATAATTTGCTAGCTAGAACAACGCTAGACCATTTTATTTATAATTTGTGTCAAGGTTAAAGTCAAATAAAAATATATCTAAATATAATAACCAACTGTACACTAAAAATTACTAAAACAGTGTTCAAAGAGCTTCATTGTGACACTGTAAACAATGTTATAATGAAGTCTCTTTTATACGCGAATTATAAAAAGTCAATTCTCGTGATTTCCCCATTTTCATAGTCAGAAATTTTCTAATTTATTTGTTCATGACGTGTTTTTATACTTTTATCTCTACTCTTACCAGGTACTGCGATACTATTAATTTTAACATATGTTTCAGTTTGAAATTGTTTCTACACATCATTAAAAGTATATAGGGAAGGATGGGATTGTCATTGTATTTGGAGTGAAAACTTTCACACGCATTTGTTGTGTTTGCCGTAAGTGGACATCTTGAAGCCCAGATTTATGGAGGAAACTTTAAATCTTCGGAAATATAATTTTCAATCAGCCATTTCAATGATTGGATTATTATTAGGCTGAATTTCAACTAAATCAAAAATAAAACAATCTGAAATATCAAGTGGATCCAAATACGCTAAACCAAAAAGAAGATGTAACCATTTTCATACGTCGCTGTTTATATGTAATTTACAATTTTTCTGTACCAAGCCAGGCCCAAGTGGAATCGGCAGCTTGCTATTTTAGATTCAGGCCAAACAATATGGATAGAGTTGCGTATAGCAAGCTCGAAGTCTGCTATAACCACTTTAGAATTAAATACACAGTTTAACTTTAAACACTCTATTTTTAGGCATTGAAACACAGTTGAATAAGTCAGAGTTGTTTTTTCAGGTAGTAAGCAGAAGGCAAGTGGAATATAATGTCCATTGTCAATTTCATTAATAGTAAATAACTGACAGAAGATTTTTGTACAGTACTGGAAGGTTCAATCGACAAAAAAATTTTCGCATTTGCACAAATATTATAAATTGCGTTCACAAGAAAAAATTACAATTTTGTTTTTCTCGTCAGAAACTCGCAAGAAGATTTCTAACTTAATAGTCCTGATGTCGTTTTTCATACCTTTTAAAATTTCCAACACTTGTGGAAAATATTTTGGAAGTTTTGGCTGAAGTTTTCGCCTGGCATTGTACATATTCCCTTTCACTAAAGCCAAATTTGTTGTACTCACATTATCAAATGCATCACCCATCTTTTCATTGAGTACTGTAAGCGTTATTTTTTTTGGACGCTCCGTAAGGTTATCTGTTACTTTTCTTATTGCACCTTTGTGATGAGCTTCTGTTTATCATGAATGTGTTGACAATTCATCCGACTTATTATAAGAACTGCTTCACCATCACCAATAGTAAAAACTTTGGCATTACAATTTTTAACTGTACATGTCCAAAACGTTTCATCACTTTTTAATTTTTTTTTTCGTATAGGTATATCCATTTAAAAGTAAAAGTCGACAACTCATTATAATTTCAAACTTATCCATTTTGCAGAAATTTTATGTTCGCACTAACTAAATCAATATAATAATGAAAAAAAGTACAGAAAAAGAAAGTACCTGTACCTACCCTTGACCCTCTTTAAAACCCATTATATAAAATCTTAAAATTCCAAATTATAGGTACCTGATATTACTTAGTCCGCAATTTACAATAAGGATTAAAAATCCCTTTTTCATTTAGTCCGCAGTTTACTAATAGCAGAGAGATTAGGTCCGCAATTTACATACACCGGCCAGGAAAGTAGTTGTTTTTTCCTTCGAAGAACAATCACACTTTGTTATCTTTTGATATACTGTTAAAAACATACGGAGTTGATAGTAGAATCAATTCATCTAGAATATTTTAGAGACACCTCGTATTTTATAAAATGTCCTTCTACATTTCACTGCGTACCAACGGACAAGCGTCTGCTGGTACGTGTAGACTTATACGAACCAAATAGTAACATTGACATTTGTCGTTTTCAGTTCGGATGAGAGACTCCGAACAAGAACGCATGTCGTTGTTACGACGAGACCCAATTCGGTCGAAACCGGTCGGCAGATTATGCTTTCCTCCTTACAATTGCGAACTATCAGAGTTGTCTCTATCGACAAAAAGGTCGATCAACGCATTGTCACGTTCTCCTAAGGGGATGTAATTCAATATTCTTCGCAGGATATAGCTAGGAAAGTAGTTGTTTTCTTCTTAGAAGAGCAGTCAGACTTTTGCCTTTATAAATACTGTTTGGTATGAAATCATCGTTTAAACAACATATATAAATGCCAGACTTTATACTTCAACATGAATTAGCCTATTCACTATACACCTTTACTATCTTATACCTGGCTAAGTCACTGTTGGTCAAGACTTGTAACCTCTGAGCACTCTTAGGTACTGTAGTGAGAAGGCGCACAAAAATGTCTAGCTTTTACACTTCAACGTATCTCTGGCAAGCCCTGGCTGTCACTCTATGAGATTCAATAAAAAAAGGAGCACTGTAAACTGAACTGACTTTAAAAAATCCTTTTTAGCTAATTTCTTTAAATAATTAGTACCCAGTACATTTTTGACTAAATTATGTAGGTACTCCAGACTTCTTGATCACTATAAAATTTGATAATAAAAAGAGCATTTAACATGATATATAATTTATTTGATTAAAAAACATTAGAGAACATTATCGATTATTATAAGCAGTGAAAGCATTATCATCATAGTCCTGTCAATTATGCAGTTTGTCTTGGTCTAAAAGTTTTACCGGAGAATTTTATTACAACGTCTTGTACTCTCATGTTGGGAGTAAGGAATTGCTGCAAAGTATCAACGTTTTGTCTGGCCTCTCTGTCGAATGGATATCCCATAGAACGACGATCAGGATAAAGTCTATCCTTAACACCACAGAAACTGTCAGCATCGTTACACATTCCAGTAAGATCTTGATTAATCTGTGAAAATAACAGACAAAATTATTTATTTACCAATGTACGATAAAACAAAAAATACATTCTATTCAAAATTGTGGTCTAAATCGAAGCTTTCACAAAGGTTGAGCAGCAAAAATTGTGGTTGAATCTTGAGAAGCAGCAAATATGAAGAGTGAAATCATACGAAGTCCATTATCTCCTCATTCAACATCGACATTAAGAAGAAACCAAATTGAATATTATTAAACATAATATACGAAATAATAATAAATTGATTCAGACAAAATGTGTAGATGATAATGTAATACTAGCAGAAAGTTATTGGGATATTTATATATAATCAAAGTGTCTTGTTGTTTATTGTGTCATTGTGTCACTCATTGTAATTGTATGTATTCTTCTAAGTTAATTAAAGCCTAGTTTAACGTATTCATGTATCAATTTAATTAATTTAGACAATGGCGAAAAGCGGAAACTCTACGGTAGATCCTTTTGCCAAATATTTAAGGCCCGAAAAATTCGAAGTCGATCCGGGCAGCGTCGGTGCCGAAACTAGATGGAAGCATTGGTTCTCTACGTTTGAAAATTTCCTCGAAGCGGAGGCCCCATCAGGTACGATGATAGAAGATAAAGTGAAGCTAAAGTTACTGGTAAATCACCTATCCACGAGTATTTATACACACATAAAGGAAAGTAAAATATACGAAGTTGCTATCAAGATTCTAAAGAACACATACTCTAACCCGCAAAATGAGGTATTGGCTCATTACATACTCACTACGAGAAAACAAAAACCTGGTGAGACTATCGCTGACTACGTTCGAGAACTACGCCTCTTAGCTCAAAGCTGCAACTATGAAACTGTTGAAGCCGTTGAACATGAAAGTCAAACCATACGAGGGGCTTTTATTGTGGGTCTAACTTGGAAAATTCGAGTCTGGCATTAGACGACGCTATCAAGCAAGCCCAAACTATTGAGACGGCTTAGAAAGATTCTCAAACAATGGTAAGTTACAACGATAAAATTCTGAATGCTCTAGCGTCGCCAGAGAGAGTAACTCAGCCAAGTCCGTCATCGACTCGTCCTGAAGTGGTAGCTGCTGCGCCTCCAGCGATATTAAAATGTTTTTTTTGCGGAAGAAAAGTACACCGACGAGTTACATGCCCCGCATTTCGGGTTGAGTGTCCAACTTGTGGCAAAGTCGGACACTTCTCCAAGCTGTGTCGGTAAGCCGGCAAAACCACAAGCAATGCTGTCTTCTTCCCGACCAACTCTATCTTCTCGGCTGCGTCACTGTCAAGTCTTAAAACAGCAACTGTCTCAATTATCGTTAATGACGTCCGTGCTGACGCCCTAATTGACTCGGGTAGCTCCGTAAGCTTCATTGACAAGGATATCGCACAAACAATGAAACTTAAAATAAAACCCTACAATCAGACTCGCCTCACTCAGCCACACGTCTTTTGTAGATGCTATTTGTTTCGCTACTCTTACTATTCACAAACACGTTTACAAGCAACGTCCTGTACTTGTAGTAAACAACTTGTGTGCTGATGTCATAGTCGGCCACGACCTGCTCAAAAATCACTCGAAACTTGAATTGCGATTTGGAGGATTAAAGAAACATCTACAATTAAATGTGATGGAAGCAACAGCCCCACGGGCGTCGGTATTTGCTAATCTTTCCGCTGACATTATACCTATTGCTATCAAATCAAGAAGACGTACCGAAGATGAAGAGGTTTTTATCAGAAGAGAAATCAACAAACTACTTGAAGTTGGGTAATTGAAGCGAGCATCTCCCCATGGCACGCTCAGGTACGTTATGTTAAGTAATCACCGTAAGCGATTAGAAATCGACTATTCTAGGACAATTAACAAATTCACGTATCTCGATGCTTACCCATTACCTAACGTCGAAGATATCGTGTCCAAAGTCGCAAAATTCAACGTTTTCAGTCAAATAGATTTGAAGTCTGCTTACCATCAGGTACCCATACTAGAAAGAGAACGAATTTATACCGCGTTCGAGGCAAATGGAAAACTCTATCAATTTACTAGAATCCCATTCGGGGTAATAAACGGCGTAGCTGCTTTCCAACCCTAGAATATATTATCGATCAAGAAAAACTTGAGGGAATTTTTGCCTACCTGGAAGATGTAACAGTATGCGGGAAAACTCAAAAGGAACATGACGACAGCCTAGAGAAGTTCGAGAAAGCAGAAAGTAAATACAAGCCTACACTGAACAAGGACAAATGTAATTTTAACAAAACAACTGTCAGCCTTCTAGGCTACACCATTACAAACATTGTCATCGAACCGGATAAGGATCGCCTCGAGCCGCTCTTAAAATTACCGTAGCCTACTAATTCCGCTGGGACTATTCGTATACTACGCAAAATGGGTCAAAAACTTCTCTACTAAGATACAGCCACTTGTGAACTGCCAGAGTTTCCCCCTAAATAATGAAGCCCAATCTTGTTTTGAACACTTAAAGGCAGATATGCAAAAAGCGACCGATGACCAGGAAATCTTGACAGTTGAGACGGACGCCTCTAACTTTGCGAGCGCCGCTACACTTTAACAACGAGGCCGCCCAATCGCATTTTTCTCCAGAACATTATCAGATTGCGAGCGAAAACATGGCGTGTGTAATTATTGAGACCCTAAGAAAATGGCGACATCTGTTGATATCACGACACTTCATTCTAATCACCGACCAGCAATCGGTCAGCCACATATTCGATCAAAGGCATTAATCGAAAATTAAGGACGACACATTCAAAAGATGGCGCCTCGAGTTATCTTGTTATAAATACGACATAATTTACAGACCAGGAGTCGCAAATGTCACTGCAGATGCCTTATCAAGAATGTTGGCATACATGAATACCAACAAGCTAATGGAGCTGCACGACGCCCTATCGCATCCAAGTACCACGAGAATGTATCACTATACGAAGGTCAAAAACTTACCCTACTCGCTAGATAGTATTAAACAAATCACTGCTTCATGTAGAGTGTCGTAAAATAATAACCCTTAGATATCGAAAGATAAAGGCTATCCATCACGAAGGTTGTATCGAATACAAATTTTGCTAAATAAACTGTGACATTACAATTAAACGCATAACGTCAATGGTTGTCAAGGCAATGTGAACATGCAATCACCTCATTCTCCCTCGCAGGAGAAGAGTCCATTGGAGACATAGTCTTCAAGATGCTATGGAGGTCTTCTGTTTCTTCTAGGTCGATCTTCATGCGTTTCTTCTTGACCTGGTGTTGGAGGATCTTGAGTATCTGACCAGAAAGACCCACAGAAAGGGGCAGGCGAACAAAGAGGAACAGGTGGCTGAAAGGCCTGTGCAAGGGGCAGAGAAGGTGGCAGGGGCCAGTTGTTTGAGAGAGACTGTAGATTCACGTCCGTCATCGAATCGGACATGAGCATATTGAGCATTGGCCTTGATCAACTCGGCTTCATCCACAATGGGGTCATATTTACTGGTTCTGTAGTTTCGCCGGACAAGGACAGGTCCAGGTTGAAGTAACCAAGCTGGAAGGGTCGTGCCATTAGGGGATCGTCTCGGATGAATGAAGAACCTCTCGTGTGGAGTACAGTTTGTAATAGTGTTCAGCAATGATCTTATTGAGTGCAAGGATTCCGGTAGAACGCTTTCCCAATGGCAAATCTGCAAGTTTTTGGTTTTCAGAGCAAGATTGATCGATTTCCAAATGATCCCGTTGTATCGTTCAACCATACCATTTCCGGCTGGGTTATATGGTGTGGTCATCCTGGTGGCAACGCCTCGTTTATGGAAGAATGAACTCATTTCCTTTGAAATAAATGAAGTTCCCAGATCTGAATGTATGTAGCTAGGCATTCCAAACATCGAAAATAGGTCATTCAGGCACCGTTTCAAAAGTCATGTCCTTGCAAGGGTACGAAAAAGGGAAACGAGAGTATTCGTCGACAATGTTGAGTAAATACTGAGTGTAGCTGTTAGAAGGTAAAGGGCCCTTGAAGTCAAAAGTAAGCCTTTCAAACGGCGATGTTACAAAGAGAAAAAGGGGGTTTGGAACCACCGAATTGGAGTTGAACTGAAGAGTGGAGTTTCATAATGTCATGCCCTATAAGAACGTTATAACATAGACTGTCTATTACTAAAAGCTTAGTTTTGGGGTATGATTCGCTTTGAAGATGAAGGTTTGCCAAAATGTACCCAATAATTTTAGATTGGAGGGAAGTGGATGCCATCTTCACCTCTCGGTTCTCAGGATGAATTTTGAATTTATTCCTCTTGGCATAGGAGTAGTCAACAAAGCTGTCAGAACTACCAGTGTCTACATAGATGGTATCATTTACTCGTCCAAAAACGACTGCTCTGGAGAGCCCTCCTGGAGAAGCGGCTGATGTGATAGTAGCTAGCAACGTAGAAGCGGACGTCGACTTACCCTTTGATCCCGTTGTATCGTTCAACTAGACCATTTCCGGCTTCTTCTCTTCGGGTACCTTGGATTCTTTAATGAAACTTGTCAGTGTTTGAAGGAAGTATTTCCATTCCTTAGCGGAAGTTGGTATCCGAAGAGAAGAAGCTTAAGGTATTGGTTAATTTTTTATCATTCGAAAATTACGAATTCATTTCCGAGAGTAAGACTTATACTGAGGCCATTGACGTTCTTAAAGGACTATTTGCGCCCCAATCCAATGAACTCTTTGCTAGGCACCTATTAGCGAATCGAAGACAGCAGAATGGAGAGTCGGTTGACCAATGCTTGCAGGCCCTCCGAGCAATAAGCAAAGACTGCAACTTCAAATATGAAGATAGAGTATGCGCTGAAGTAAAACCACGTTTCGCCAAGGCAAAGGGAACCTTAATAAAAGCTATAGCTCCATTCGAAAGGCTCAATGTCGACTTCAAGAGTCCACTGCTATCGACTACACCCAACAAATACATATTTACAGTAATCGACGATTACTCACACTATCCATTCGCATTTCCATGCAAGGACATGATGGCGGCAACAGTCACCCATCCCATCGTGGCCCAGTTCTCATGAGGAAGAATGTCCGCTCCAAGAATGACCCTATCGTTGAAGATGTGGAACTTATCCATAGTAATCGACTACCTACTTCCTACACCTACTCTTATGTAAGACGGAGCGATGACCGGGAATACAGTATCAAACATGCAACTAGCGCCCATACCACGAGATGAGGGCCCGTCGATAACAAGCAATCTTGATGAGATTTTCGAAGAGGCAGAGTCAAACAATAGATACTCTGAACCACCGAGAAACGATCTATCAACCAATAATAGAGCAACAAAGGATGAAAACATGAAGGCTGTTGATCCAACTCCCGGCTCCTCACAACCTAACGACGGCTCCCACTTTATTTACAAGACTACGTTTCAGACAGACATGGGTGAATGATATATAATCAAAATATCTTGTTGTTTATTGTGTCATATTAACTGTCACTAATTGTAATTGTACGTTTTCTTCTAAGTTACTTAAAGCCTAATTTCTGAGATTTAACATATTCATATATCAGATATGGAAATAATATGGAACTGAATGAAGTTAAATTCTTTGTAATTGACTAACACTTTGACAGAAAATGTCCTATAAACCAGAATTTTATTTTTTAAGAAATATATTAACAAATTAGTTTGAAAGTTCAGTATACAGAATGAATGATATAAGCAAAATATGCAGATGGAAATAATAAACTTTTATCACAAATATAAAGATTAAACTCGATATCAAGAAAAAATGTATATCGACCTTTCTGTAGGATGTACTAAATTATGATTGTGAGACTAAAAGCGATGGAAATGTGGATGTGGCGAACAGTAACACAAACTGTCATAAAATTATTATATTATAAATAGAAAAAGTGATTTGCTAGAATAGGTTAAAAACCGACAATTCATATTAATTTTACGAAACAGCACACTGGTATAGTCCCTAAATCCGACTGTGTCTAAGCCAGGTATGAAAGTTAAAATTATGGCGGACGCGCAGAGATTGTTTACGATTGTGACTATCTTATCTAGACATTGTTTTTTTCTGACCAGTCTTATCTGGAACATGCCAGAAAGCCAATTGTTTTTGATTAAGCCGCAATCTAGAATTATCTAGTGAAAAAGGCACTAATATATAAGGGACCGACCAGGAAGAGTTTAGTTTAGTTGATAATTTGACATCGTGTGATAAGCAAGTAAATAAGTGGATATAAATTAGTGAACTGTTTATATAAATTAGTTTAAATGAAAATACAGTGTATATAAGTAGTGAATAGTGTAGTGTTTAAATAAATTAGTAAGAAGCCATACCGTGTGTTTAAAGTTTATACCACCCGTTTACTGTTTAAATAAATAAGAAAAACATTACATTGGTGTCAGAAGTGGGATAATATAAATAAATTGCTACATCAAAATGGCCAAGAGACTGAGTGATCGCAAAGTGACGGAATTAAGAGCAGAATTGGAAGATCGTGAGTTGGAAACGTCCGGTAAGAAAAGTGAATTTGTAGAAAGACTTATAGTGGCACTGGAAAATGACGGCTTTGATCCAGAATTATTTTTATTCAATGACGAGACTTCCACCGTAATCTCGTCAATTTCTGCTAATATGAAGAACGATATTTCTGCCATGGAAGAAAAGATTTCAACTAATGTGAAAAACAATATTTCTGCTATAAAGAACGATTTTTCTGCCATGGACGAGAAGATTTCAACGACATCTCTGCTAACATGGACAAGGTTTCTATTAATATGAACGAGAAGATTTCTGCTATGAAGAATGATATTTCTGCAGATATCTTATCATTGAAAAATGACATTGCTGCTGAAGTCGAGGATAAAATTTCGTCTCTAAAATCGGATATTGTGAATATGATGACAACGTTGGACGAGAAAATCAAGGAGTTAGAGACAAAGATTGCCGATTTAAGAACACAAGACACTTCAGCAGAAGAAAAGAAGATCGAGACGTGCAAGCCATAAACACAACCCAAGACAGATGATATTGGCAGTTTTATCCGAGTAAAGGCCCCAACGTTCGATGGAAAGATGTCGTGGACCAATTACGTAAAACAGTTTGAAGCAGCCGCCAGAGTGAATAATTGGTCCGACAAGGAGAAAGCAGTGAACTTAATTATTGCGCTTCGGGGTGATGCCTTAGATGTACTTCAGACGATACCTCTGGAAGAAACGGATGACTTCGAGCAGCGTAAGAAGAGGTTGGACTTGCGATATGGTCACGAACACTTAGAACATTTGTACCAATCCTAGCTGATGAACCGAAGGCAGAAACGTGACGAAACACTTCAATATTATGAAGTGGATATTTCCCGACTCGTTCGATTTGCTCATCCATCAGCACCAGAGAACATGATGGAATGTCTGGGCATCCAGGCCTTTATTGATGGCTTATGTGACCCCGATATGCAGAGGACGCTTCGATTAGCCCATCCCAAAACATTAGTTGACGCATTGACAGCTGCTCTTGAATATGAAGCTGCAACGAAGGCTTCAGATTATAACAAAGTTGGGACCATCCAAGAAGAAGGCGACTAGGACAAGTTTGACCAGATCGTCAGCTTGATCAAAAGCATGATCTACAAGAAGCCGAGAAAGATCAGATGCTGGAATTGTGGCGAGCTAGGGCATGTACGCAGTTTATGTAAGCGCCACAGGACTACTGCAAACCAAGAACCCCAGTCACAGGAAAACTAGAACGGGTCGACTACGAGGGGGTAGCACCGACCCATGATCGTTCCAAAGACCCTCTCATACTGATAGCTTCGCTCAGATGTCGCAACGACAGTGTATATGGGGATGGCGAAGTAGATGGCAAGAAATATGCTCTGCTGGTTGACACTGGTGCAACTAGAACCATTATACGACCAGAGATAATAAACTCAAAGAAGAAGCTGCTACCAACGAGACTGCGACTGCGGACTGCCACAGGTGAGAGTGCCAACGTTCACGGGGAAACACAAATCCAATTGGGAATTGGCGCAGAAAAGTTCACGCATAAGGTAATCGTACCTAACATTGAAGAAAAGGTGATTTTGGGAATGGACGTAATGAATGTACATGGTTTCCAATTAGACTTTAGAAACAGAACCATTGAAGTGGGTTCCGAGGAGGTATTCCTCCATCCATATGAAGGCAGCACGGTGTTGGCAGCTGTACAGGAAGATACCGTTCTACCTGCACGAAGCGAAACCATGATAGTAGCACGGCTACAGGGAATCATGGCGGAAGGTACACCAGTTATGATGGAACCAAGGAACCACGACGAAGAGGTTGGCAAGGGAGTACTAATTGGAAAAGGATTGGTTACGCCGGCGAAAGAGATCCCAGTACGTGTGATAAACGTGAACGATTACCCAGTTACCATCAAGAAGGAAACCAGGATTGGATCCTGCGTACCAGTGACGTCTATAGTTCGTCAAAACCCGACCACTGACAATTATAATGCCAGATTCGAACAGATGTTATCAGTATCTGATCAATCCTTAAATCGAGCTGAAAAAATGAGAATGAGAGAATTTCTCTTGCAGTATCAAGACTTATTCGTACCAAAAGGAGGGAAGACTGGTAGAACATCAGCCGTCAAACACAAAATTGATACTGGTAATGCCAAGCCAATTAGGCAATCAGCTCGACGACTACCACGAGCGAAGAGAGAGGAAGCTGAAAGAATAATTCGAGAGATGGCTGAAGAAAAAGTAATAGAACCATCTACTAGTCCATGGGTGTCTCCAGTACTGCTCGTCAAGAAAAAGGATGGAACTACGAGATTCTGCGTGGATTATCGCCAGCTAAACAACGTGACGAAGGAAGACAGCTATCCTCTGCCGCGAATTGACGACACGCTAGATACTTTGGCCGGCAGCAAACTGTTTTCCACCTTGGACCTGAAGTCTGGTTATTGGCAAGTGGAAATGGATCCAGAAGACAAAGAGAAGATTGCTTTTACCACCGGATCTGGATTATGGCAATTCAACGTCATGCTATTCGGGCTCTGTAATGCGCCTGCGACATTTGGAAGACTCTGGAAAATGTCTTGAGAGGTTTGTCTTGGAAGACATGCTTGGTCTATTGAGACGACATCGTAGTACTGGGAAAGACATTTGACGAACACTTGAAGAATTTGGAAGACGTATTCAAACGACTCCAAGCTGCCCAGCTCGTGTTAAACCCGAAGAAATGTCAGCTGTTCCAAAACAGAGTAAATTATCTAGGTCATATTGTGAGCAATGGAGGAGTGGCGGTGGACCCAGAGAAAATTGCTTCCATTCAGCAATGGCCGCAACCAACCGACAAACATCAAATTAGGAGTTTCCTTGGACATCGCAAGTATTATAGAAGATTTATCAGGAAGTTTGGAGATATTGCCAAGCCTCTGACTCGACTTACAGAAGAATCAAGAGTTTTCCAATGGGACGAAGACTGTCAAACGGCTTTTGAAACCTTGAATACCAGAGGATGACTGTATTCTTGACACTGACCCAAGCAACGTAGGAATTGGTGGAGTGTTCTCACAGATCCAAGGAGGGAAAGAAAGAGTGCTAGGATATTTCTGTAAAGTCCTCTCCAAACCAGAACGAAGCTACTGCGTCCCAAGAAGAGAACTTTTGGCGGTAGTGAAGTCCGTGGAACACTTTTACCAGTATCTCTATGGTAGGAAGTTTTTAACCCGGACTGATCATGCAGCACTCAAGTGGTTGATGCAGTTCAATAATCCCAAGGGCCAGATCGTTAGATGGATTGAACGACTTCAAGAGTACGATTTCAACATCGAACATCGAGCTATTCAGATGGCCGTGCCCAACAGACTGTTCCCACTACAACAAGGCGGAATCTAGGGAAGCTGCAGTTTCAAGAACTACTGTAGTCAATGAAGAATGGTCACCCACCAGGATCAGAGAAGATCAGGAGAATGATCCTTGCCTAAAGAAGATTCGGCAGTGGAAGGAAGAAAATCGGCGACCTACCTGGCAAGAAGTGTCAAGATTTTCACCGAAACTCAAGGCGTATTGGGCTCAGTGGGACTCCCTTGTCCTGAAAGAAGGGCTGTTGAAAAGAGTCCGTGAAAACGATGATGGTTCCGAGATGAGGAGACAGCTAGTTATCCCGAGAACAAGAGTAGCTGAAGTACTAAAGAAGTTACACGACAGTCCATCGGGAGGTCATCTGGGAGTGAAGAAAACCCTCCAGCGAATACGTGAGAGGATGAACAGCTCCGATGATGTGAAAGACTGGTGTAAGAAATGTACGACTTGTGCTACGAGTAATGGACCACATCGCAAGAGAAAGGCACCTATGAAACAGTATAATGTTGGAAGCCCTTTCGAAAGGATTGCTTTAGACATCGCTGGACCATTTCCGACGACATAAAAAGGTGGTAAATACATCCTGGTTGTAATGGATTATTTCACAAAGTGGGTGGAAATTTACGCGATCCCGAAACAAGTGGCCACAACTGTCGCGGATGTATTGGTGAAAGAATTTATCAGCCGATATGGAGTGCCATTGGAAGTACACAGAGACCAGGGAAGAAATTTCGAAAGCCATATATTCCAGGAGATTTGCGAGAAGCTGGGAATGAAGAAGACCAGGACAAGAGCATTAAATCCACAGTCAGATGGAATGGTCGAGAGAATGAACAGGACTATTGGAAAATACCTGTCCAAAGTAGTATCCATCCATCAGAGAGATTGGGACCAGTATCTCTCCCTATTCGCATTGGCTTATCGATCTGCCGTCAATACGGGTAAAACACCTGCGAAAATCCTGTTTGGACGTGAAATGAGGCTTCCTTGTGACCTGGAATTTGGCTGTCGGCCTGGAGAAGATCTAGCAGGCGAAGACGACGTGATCCATTTGACAAGAAGGCTGGACGATATTCATGAATTAGTTCGAACAAATCTTCAAGTTGCCAGCCACAGAATGAAACGTCGGTACGACACGCAGGCCAAAGAAGGCGGCTTAAAAGAAAGGGACAAAGTATGGTTACACAACCCGACGAGGAGAAAAGGATTTTCTCCAAAATTACAAAAATCCTGGGAAGGTCCATACTTAATCAAGAAAAGGATCAATGATGTTACATATCGCATAAGCAAGATCCCCAACGGAAAACCAAAAGTAGTTCACCAAAACCCACTAGCACCATTCGAAGGAGACCATGACCTAGAGAATGTATCTGACCCTACCTTCGATGAATTTATGGGCGCGTATGGAGGTACCGGGAAAGCTAGACATGGAGTTAATTCAGAACAACGACAAGATTTGTTCACTCTCCCGGAAGATTATTCACTGACATACAACATCCCCGCCCGTCTCAAGAACGCACGAGGGTTGGCATCCGTCCTTCGACAGAAGTTCGGGCAATTAGAAAAACTTGAAGACCAGATTCCAGCCCCTGGCAAGACACTGAAACTGAAACATAATTCGCGGTACGTCTTCTACTTGGTAACTAAACCGCAATTTCAAGATCTATCTACCTACTGCGATGTGTGGGAAGCACTTCGAAACCTCCGAGACCATGTGTTAGAATCCAGCGTGAAGAAACTGACTATGCCTAAGATAGCGAGTAACCAGTTGTATTGGCGAATTATCTGGAACATGGTAGAGGTTATCTTTCGAGATACCGGTGTCCAGATATTAATTTGCAGCTACAACCCCCGTTATCAGTATCCGATGAAGACGGTGCCCTGCTATTTCCATAAGATCGGAAAGTGCAGAAATGGGGCCAGTTGCCGATTCAAACATCCAGTCTCGGCTACACAAAAGTTCCAGGAGGATCTTCTATTTAAGGAGGGGGTAAGGCTACGAAACAGCACACTGGTATAGTTCCTGAATCCGACTCTGTCTAAGCCAGGTATCAAAGTTAAAATTATGGCGGACGCGCAGGGATTGTTTACGATTGTGACTATCTTATCTAGACATTGTTTTTTGTGACCAGTCTTATCTAGAAAATGCCAGAAAGCCAATTGTTTTTTATTGAGCCGCAATCTAGGATTATCTAGTGAAAAAGGCACTAATATATAAGGGACCGACCAGGAAGAGTTTAGTTTAGTTGATAATTTTACATCGTGAGATAAACAAGTAAATAAGTGAATATAAATTAGTGAACTGTTTATATAAATTAGTTTAAGTGAATATACTGTGTATATAAGTAGTGAATAGTGTAGTGTTTAAATAAATTAGTAAGTAGCCATACCGTGTGTTTAAAGTTTATACCACCCGTTTACTGTTTAAATAAAGAAGAAAAACATTACATTAATAAACTACCTGATTATGCACACATAATTTTTATTAAGAAGAAGTGAAGCAATCTTCATTTAATAGAGAAGGTTGGTTACGCTTAAAAAACTATTCGTTGTTCAATATCTAAAATGTGGTACAGTCAATATAATTAGACATGGGCTTGTTATAAAGATATACATTTTGTTCAAAAAATTTTTACGAAAACAAAACAATTTCTTTTATAAAGCTAGCCACTCATTGTCAAAGAAACCAGGAGATGGAGAATTACTAGGATTATAAAACTTACTCCGTCATCTGCATAATTGGAAATCATAACGAACAATTGACATCTGAATCCAGGGTTGTCCGTATTTCCTTTGGGAATTAACATATGTTGTGGCCAACCACATCCGCAGAAGTTGAATTGTTCCAAATTACCACCGCCTTGTGGTCTGTTGGTATCTAAGTCGCGGAAGGTCCTTTCAAATGGAATGGTTACTGAAGAGTCAGTTGAAGCACGAACAATAGTATTTTGGCCTTGTTTCACTGAAAACAAAGGGAATTGGTATTTTTAAAAGATTACTTTGAATGTTTCAAGGTAAAATTTTTTTAAACTTATTGTGAACGTATTCAATATATGATTATTCATATCAGACTTTTTGGTACTAGCAACAAAAGTTTTTTCCAAAATATTTAATTATGTCTTCAACTAATTTAACATAAGTTGCATATGCGCTACAGAAAATATTTTCAGAATAAAATTTACATTAAAATAGCCCAACTTACGGTCTACTCTAAATCTATCTAGTTCGATGAACATGTGCTTCTGATCTTTGAACAGCCATGGGTTACCCCTTTCGTCAAATTTAGGTGCCATGAATATCCTGCAAGTTCCTTGTCTGGCATTACCAGTGTTGTTTACTGTGATACGGTAATTGAATGGTTGATGATTAAGATGTGTAAATCGTACAAATACAGCACCGCGAGGTTGGAAGTCCATTCCTCTGGATAGGTCCACATCTGATTGTTGCCAGAAGGTATTGAAAGCATTACGAGTCTTTCCTGATTCTATATTTATACTTTCCACAGTCACACCTGGGTAGTTCAACTTAAATATAGAGATAAAATTGGAGTATATCCACACAATAAATAACTTAAAATTTAAATTGGGTCATGGTTGTGAAAGAAGAAAGACAAACTCATACAGCAGTGATGTAGTGCAATTAAGAGAACAATTAATAAAAATTTTGATG
The DNA here is from genome assembly GCA_963921935.1 of Galeruca laticollis. Lineage (NCBI taxonomy): Eukaryota > Metazoa > Arthropoda > Insecta > Coleoptera > Chrysomelidae > Galeruca > Galeruca laticollis. The sequence goes on along the minus strand of OY998176.1, from coordinate 209,620,709 downwards.
GAAAAAATACAACTTGGGCGGTGTGGACATTATCAAAGAAAAAATAATGACACACCTGTCAAAAGAATCTGAGAAACAAGAATGGCTGGTAAAAGGAACGAAGAAAGGTCAAGGGAATCACTGGATAATACGATACGAAATCTTTTGCGAAAAGGAGGAAGACGAGAATAGATTCGAGAAAACTAGTCATTAATAAAAAGGTATATAATCATACCAATTAAAAAGGAATATCTATCCCAATATTTGCTTTTACACCAAAAGGTTATGGGCCCAGAAAACAGGCTTTCAGAATAGTGTGGTAAAGTGTTAGATACATTTCCAAACTCTGAAACATGTCGTATCAGATACCGTCCACTGAAATGCTTAATGGTCGTGAGAATTACGATACATGGAAGTTCGCCGTACAAACTTATTTAGAGCACGAGGAATTGTGGGATTCAGTACTTGGTACGGATACCGATGTCAAAAAAATCACTAAGGCCAGGTCGAAAATCATACTTCTCGTTGATCCGCTGAATTATGTCCATGTTCAGAACACAAAAACTGCCAAGAAATCATGGGACAATTTAGAAGCTGCCTTCCAAGATTCAGGTCTCACAAGACGGGTTGGTTTACTACGTATACTGATAACAACAACTCTAGAAAATACTGATTTTGTTGAGGGATATGTTAACACCGTTGTAACTGCAGCTCATAAGTTGTCAAGTATTGGCTTAACAGTTAGTGACGAATGGATAGGTACAATTTTGTTAGCTGGTCTACCAGAAACGTATAAGCCAATGATAATGGAGATCGAAAGTTCAGGCACTCCAGTAACAGCAGACTCGATCAAAACCAAGTTGCTTCAGGATATTTCAGTAGCTCCGAGTTATGAAAACAAGTCAGTGGCCATGTATGGTACCAGTGGTTCAAGGTTTAACAAAGCTAAGCAGAATGTAAAGAAAAACAAAAAAGGAGTACGTTGTTTTAACTGTAACGAGTATGGACATTTTGCAAGCCAGTATGACAAGAAAAAAATCCTGTAGATAAAAAATCGGATACCGGAGATAAAAGGTCAAGACAATCTGACTCTGCATTATTATCAGTGTTCGCAGTGCAGGACAAAAATGACAAGTCGTGGTTTTTAGATTCAGGTTGCTCAGCGCATATGACAGCAAATCGAGATGTGCTAGAAAATAAAAGAAAGTCCGCAAAGTTGACTATTACCACTGCAAATAATGAAGAAATGTGTACGGAGACTATCGGTGACGTCAATCTTTTTTGATCAGTTGGTAGAAACAAACATTCAACCATCAAAGTACATGATGAATATTTTGTTACCGTATTAAAAATGAATTTATTGTCAGTTAGTCAAATGGTCAGTAAAGGTAACACTGTAATCTTTAACTCTAATGGGATTAAAATTTACAATGGTAATAACAAACTCATAGCTATAGCTAGGTTAGAAAATAACCTGTTTAAAATGGATTTAGTTCCATCACAAAATAATGGTTCCGTCTGGTTCAACAATGCAGAAAAAGAATGCAATCTATGGCATAGGCGTTTAGCGCATGTAAACCCAAGGAGTTTAAATACAATGAAAAGGTACTGGTATATGGCTTAGATTTCTCGGATAATTTGTATGTGAAACATGCGTATTAAAAAAAAAGTCACCGTTTACCTTTTTATACAAGAGTCAAAGATTTGTTGAAACTCAAACAGGTGAAAAAATTAAGTGTCTACGAACTGACAATGGTCGCGAATATAGCTCAAACGAATTCAAGAATTTGATCAAAACTGCAGGTATACATCAGCTTACTTGTCCATATACTTCTGAACAGAATTGCAAAGCAGAGAGGTTGAATCGAACAATTATTGAAAAAGCTCGATGTCTTCTAATTGAAGCACAGTTGCCAAATAAGTTTTGGGCCGAAGCTGTATACAAATCAGTATATTTTTTAAATCGTTTACCTAGTAAAACTTTAGAGAAAACACCAGAAGAACTATGGAGTGGTAAGAAACCAACCTTAAAACAGGTTAAAATATTTGGATGCAAAGCATATGCACATATAGATAACCAGAAAAGAAAGAAGTTGGACGCTAAGGCAACTCCTTGTATCTTCGTAGGATACAGTTTAGAGTCGAAAGCATACGATTTGAATAAAAACATAGTATTCGTCTCTCGCAATGTCCAGTTTTATGAAAATACGAAAGGGTTCACTTTATTAGAAAAACTAATAGTTGATCCAGATAAACACTTCTATGTCATTCCAGAAGTTACAGTCAAACAAGATGAAGAACCTGTTCTTGATGAGACGTCTTCTGAAAACTATTTTGAACCTGAGTACTCGGACAGAGAAACATCTGAAGGTAGTGACTCAGAATACGTCCCAGAAATAGAAGTATCAGCAGAGGATTTAGTACCAATTCAGAGAATTCAGCCCGAGAGAAGACCACCTAAAGCGATGTAGGACTATGTGTTATAATCAGACATAACAGAAGCTAATGGTGACCCATTAGATGTTGAAGAAGCACTTAGAAGACCCGATAAAGATAATTGAATTGAAGCTATGCAGAACGCATATGAAGCTCTTATCGAAAATGGTACTTGGGAGTTAGTTGACTTACCGCCTGGAAAATTGTAAATGGGTTTTTAAAACAAAACTCCAAAATAACAATATGATTCAGTATAAAGCTCCTACCCTTGCATGTACCATAAAATTTCAATTCATTCAAAACTGATCATAGCTGTTTATGTAGATGATATGATCATTTTGTCCTATAATACTGAGGCAAAAAAATTCTTAAAGCTCAGTTAATGAAGAACTTTAAAATGAAAGATTTCGGACCAGCCAAAAAGATATTAGGATTTCAGATAACTAGAGATAGAGTCAATAAAGAGCTTTGGATTGACCAAGAAGATTATTTAAAAAAGTTTTTAGAAAAATTTAATATGGATCAAAGCAATACAATTGATACTCCGATGTGTGTAGGTTAGAACAGTCACCAACCAACGAAGAAGGAAAGAAACAGATGGAGAATATTCCATATCAAGAAGCAGTTGGCAGTTTGTTATTTGCATCACAGATATCGAGACCTGATATAAGTTACGCAATCAGCTATGTAAGTCGTTTCAACCAAAATCCTGGACCAGCTCATTGGTGTGCAGTTAAACGAATTTTTCGTTATTTGAAGGAAACCGTACATTACCGCTTAGATTTTAGTGGCGAGAAAGCTGGTGATTCGGATATTATTGGCTACTGTGACGCGTATTGGGGCAGCGATCCAAACGATAGGCGTTCAATCTCCGGATATATTTTCTTGAAAAATGGTTCTCCAATTTCTTGGAATAGTAAGAAGCAGCCTAATATAGCCTTAAGCACAATAGAAGCAGAGTATATGGCTAAGTCATCTGTTGTACAAGAAGCTTTGTGGCTTAGAGGTTCAAGCTATGATCTCAATTTAGATACGAAGTCAACTTTAATATATGTCGACAATCAAGGAGCTCAGAAATTGGCATTAAATGGTGCTTATCAAGCTCGTACGAAGCATATTGATGTGAGACATAATTTCTTGAAGGAGAAAATTGATAATGGTATTATATCGCTTAAGTACGTGCCCACAAATTTTATGTTAGCAGATTCATTTACGAAACTATTGGAAAAAGTGAAATTTCTCAACTGTATTAGAGGTCGAGGACTTATTTCAAATAGGGAGTGTTTTGAAGTAAATTTGAAATAATCTATTACTTTAGTGTTCTATGGCGTTGACTAGATTCAATCTAGTCAGTTGAATAATAACTGTCAGTAATGTAATGTCATATATATTAGAATATAAAATACTTGTCTAGTAGATTGTAGATTTTGTATATTGCTTTAATTAATAAAAAGCTATATAATCATACCAAGTAAAAAGGAATATCCATCCCAAAATTTGCTTTTACAACAAAAGAAAACTGGAAACTCTGCATCCTTATGGGAAGAGAACCAATACATTCAAAATTAACTGTCACAGAATTTTGGCCTTGATCAAAATATTTTGACAAGTTAAAACCGAGAATGATGAAAAATTAAAATAAATAAAAAAGAGAGACTAAAGATGGAAAAAGAAAGGAAAAACGTGGACGGAAACAAAAAATTAAGCAAATAATAGTAGAAGACATTATAGTTATGATTAGGTACACACATACACTGAAACCAAGCTACTGGCAATTAGGGATAAGTGAAATTGTGTTTGTGTATATCGAGGATATTGTCCTGGTTTCCATCGTTCTCAAATTAAGTTTTGTCAACCATGATCTAAATATAAACGAGCATTTTCGAAAAATTTATTAAAAACAAAGAAAGGATCAAATATGGTTTCATGATCACCATGTATACTTAATCTATTTACCTGTGCAGTTGTATATCTTGGTAATATAGACTTGAATTGCTGGAAGAGATAATCAATATAGGCGTGCCATCTGTAGAAAATAGGATCACGCATAGCAGTTGCTGAATCTCCAATTACACCAAAGGATTCCTGCAAAAAACAAGGTATTGAAAATTTATACTGGAATCAATTCAATTTAAAGTATACTTACAAGATGCCTATGGTCAGGATCGTGGATGTAAGAAAGAAATACGTGTCCCATATTATGTAAATCCCCATAAAGGTCCCTATTTGGCGATAAAATACTAGATTCGATCATATTTCCTAATACGTCAATACCTTCAAATTCTGTCAACGGAGTGGTAGTACCATCAGGCTGAAAAATATGTAATTAAATATTGTGTTATATTTTATTGAATCAATTGCTCACGTTTGTAACTCTTCTAGAGTGGATACACTCAAGAATTCTGTCTCTCCATCTTTCCAAATCGTCGACATCTAAAACAATTTGTTCTATTTCTCTTTTTAGGTTCGATAACGTTTGATTGGAAACACGAGCAGGATATGATCTGCTTGATACTGAGCTATCTAATTTTGGGAAATAGGCTTCTGTGATGGCTTTGCGCCAGTCAATGAATCTTTCTGTTCGTTTCAATCCATTACAAAGCCTCTCGAAGTTGTATCTTGAATGAAATATTTTTTTATTATATTTGTGATGAATTCTTAAATATTTTTTCTACGACTATTATGGAATTTCTATATTCCGACGTAGTTTTTGAATATGGAATAGCTTCATTCTAGCCCTAGGGCAAGAATATTCATTCTCGCCCTTGGTATGAAATGAATACTTGTCGCGCCCTCTCAATGTCACGGTTAATTTGACAGAAAGAAAAAATAGGCGTGTTCCGTTTTCTACATCATCTGCACTACGTAGAGTAGAAATAGTGTAGAAATATCGAAATACAGAAAAAATCCTCTAAAGTAAACGTAAAATGACTAATATGGTCATTGAATATTAATTGTTAGAGCCAGAAGTGCAGCGTAAGAGTATTTTGTTGTAATACTTATAAAAAAGAAGAAGAAGAAGGAGAAACAATTACTGACCAGGACATAGCGGATCAGCTAGGGCTTCATGGATCTTAACTATGACTATGTCTTCAATAGACAAAATCAGCTAAAGAGACAAAATGATTCTAGAATTGTGACATGTAACATAAAGGCCACAGGAAAAGTGAGAAATTCATTCTTCGACTTGTAAGAACCATAAGAGGTATATCCCTGCCGTCTCAGACAGTTGATACAGACAGCATCCGAGGTAAATATCCTTATATTCATCACAATATTACGTCTATAGTTGACTAGACAATTTATAAATAAATGGACCATGGAATAGACCTGCAGCCAGCAAAACACTTTTGGGTTGGGTCATTAATGGCAATGTACATCGAAAAATCACTATTTTTGACATGTCAGGCAATTTGAAAAAGATTAATTGGATATAATTCATGACATGATCAAACTTCTATGGGAACAAAGAAAATGGAAATAATGAACTCCCAGCATGGACAATCAGAATCTAAGAATAATAAACATATTAAGACCATTATTGCCGAAGTTGACCCCATACCATCAACATCTAGGCATGTTGCCAACCATAAAACACCACCATCATCTTCTAAGAAGCATAAAATTTCTATGTGTCAAAAAACCACATTTCCTCCGACTTTTGAAGCTGTTAAAATAATTTTAGAAGAAATATCTCCTGTTCCGGACTGTAGCAAGAGGAGATTTGACAGTAGAAAAAGGAAAGTCGAAAGAGTGAAAATCTAACGTCCACTCCCTTTAAAGATGTCTTGGAAAAGAAACAGTCACGAGCTGAAGAAGCCGGACTCAAAAAAGTAAAATTTGATGGATGGAATTAAAAAAAATACAAAAGCAAATAATATAAAGAAGGATAATGATAGTGGAAATAATGATTATGATTGTTTTACGCTTGCTTAATTTCGAAGGAGATTGAATACAATGTCAGAGCTGTAAAGAATGGGCACATGAAGACTGCGCCGACCTCGATTTAAGGTCACCTTGTTATACATGCGACTTTTGTAAAGATCAATCAAGTTGACATATTTGTTTAAATAAAGTTATTCGATAATTTTTCTCATTTGATCACCTGTCCCATGTTACTCTCCACAATTGTCGCAAAAAATGTGTTGCTTTTTTATGGGTTGAAAACTCGATTCAAGTTATTAATAACAATTTAATTCATTCAACATATTGATTCTCTTTCTCTTGGGTTGAACTAGAAATGTCAATTTTCAATTTTTCGTATTTACTTTTTTAGAGAAAAAATAAATAACTTAGTTGTCCAGTGCTACCCGATGTTCCCTTAAATAAAAATTGTTCCTAGTAGTTTGCAGTAGTGATAACATAGGAGTGCGGCAAAAACATTATATTTTAACTATGTCAGAGTTTTTCTGCGTAATGATTTCCACCCTACCCATTCCATATCATTGTTGAAGGAGACTTAGACAGTAACTATTGGAATTAAATCCATTTGGGTACCATCAGTTACAGAAGTTACTGTGAGTACTCAATTGGACTCCTTATATATGAAATGTGACAGCAAACCTGTAGCAATGTTTAAAACGTGTCTCGTTAGTTTGTGTGTGTTTGTGAATTGGACAAATATCCGACAGCATCTGTCCAACAAAGAATTCAGTAATTATAGGCAAAAGCTTATTCTAGAAGACTGATCTAACTTCCAATTACTCAGAAAAGCAAACAAATTTTTTGGGCATTTAGGAGTATCACTAAATAGTCAACTAGATAATATGTTGATCCATTTCCAACTGAAAATAGTTTGTATGCGAACCTACTTTGACAATTATTATGCTTAGAGATCATGGGATAAATACAAGGTAGAAAACTATGTTTTCAATTAATTGGAAACCTTTCAATTGTACAAAGAAAGAGTCCAGGCACCCATAACTGAAAATTCAAAGAAATAGTGAACCATCAATTCATGCATGAATCTGGCTCTGTACTGGCAAAAACAATGACTCGAAAATTACAAACAAACAAAAGATTACGAAGTAAGAATAACTAAATGGTGATTGGATGAATATGGTGGATGGTTTTTAAATAATTATCAATGAATACATCTAAAATATACTTACCTAGCCATAATTTGCTGATGCATGTAGTAGAAAAGCTCCCCTCTTCTGTTTTTGTTGACAATTTCTAATGCAGCCTCGAATGGATAGACTAAATGCCAGTGCCAATGGTGGAGATTGATACCTAAATCTTCCCTGAAGTAAGCCAACAAGTGTTCACTTTCTAAGTTTGAGGCAGTGAAATCCTTTGGAATTTCAATAGGTGTCTAAAATTTTAAAAAGAAAATAAACATTATAATATTAATTAATAGGAATTTACCCTTGATCCAGTTGGTACCAGATTGGCTTCTTCTCTAGCTTGCGTAGCAATTTTACTGTCGACATACTTGTCCGGAAAAGATCTAATAAAGGAAGGTAAATCTATATTTTTGGTATCCGCTCTATGTAGAAGAGCAACAGACAGGGCATAATTGAATAAGTACGGATTGACACGATCTCTAGTATATACAGCCACCGATAGAAGATCATCAACTGACCGCATACCTAAAAAATATATATTTTTTATTACTTATTCCGGTTTTTATCAAGTAAATTGCGTACCTAAATATATGTTAATTAGTTGTCCTGCGATTTTCCTATGCTTCGGAATGAACAAAGAGAAGTTGTCGTCTCTCCTCAATTCTAAAATCTCTCCTAGAGGAGGAATCGAAATTGTTGTTACTGGAATTTTGCCTCCCGAAGCTTCATTTCCAAAACGAGAAACGATTTGATTGCCAACATTTTTGTATTTTTCAGGCTAAAATAGAGCAAATTCGGTTGTCATGATCTATAGGTATTCTCCAGTTATGCCATTGAGAGAATATTAAAAAAAAATTAATTTAGGATCTCGATAAATATACAGATTTATGTAAATAATATCGTGCATCTGATACTAATAACAAAAATATTGATTACGGCATTATATTCAAGAAAAAATGTATTTGTATTTGATTTTCCAGAAACTCCTTCAATAAATTTTAAAATTCTAGTTTTTTTTTCCTTTTAATTACAACTGATCTAAAAACAAGATTAATGAATAGCACTTTTCTGATAAAATATTAGACTAAAGCGTTTTACGAAGTTTAACCGACTGGTCGTTTCTCAGCTTGGTTCTTTCATGGTTTAACTAAACAACACGCACTGTTCTCTGCTTTTAACCCAAAACACTTGCTCAAAAACCTGCTTGTATATCATAAAGCTTGTTACTAATGGATAGTTCGGATTGGCTATCTAATAGCCAATATAATTTTTTATATTTTAGATTCAGCTTTTCTTTTTTCTTTTTAATGTGTCCAGTCTATCGTAGCTTTGCTCTTTGCATCTAGGTTCATTCCTAGGTACTTGGCCGTGTTTGCGTATGAAATAATATGATTGTTTATAATTGTTGGCATTGAACCAGTGTGTTTATTCGTAAAGTTCATTAAGTCGAATACGCGAGCGTTTTGTCCATGCCCTGTCTTGATTTAATGCGATTTGGAGTATTTTATTGGCGTCTTGTTTTACCAAATTCCAGTACATATGTGTCATCTGCAAATATAGCTACTGTAATTTGTTCTATTACTGGTATATCATAGGTGTATAGGAAATACAGCAAAGTACCCAGGATACTGCCCTGTGATACAACAGCCTTTGTTAGTCTTAATTCTGAATATTGATCTTCGCATCTAATGCGAAACATTCTTCAAGTAATATATGACTTTAACAGTAAGCTGTATTGTTCTGGGAGAAGTTGTTTAGGCTTTTGTTCGAATCATTGGTGCCAGACTTTATCGAATGCCTGGGCTACGTCCAAGAACACATTTTCTTTTCTTCTAGTGCTTTTTCTAGTCGACGAATAAGTCTATCTATTGTTGTGTGCTTTTCTCTAAACCAAAACTGATGAATGGGAATTAGGCATTTTCTTCAATGATGGGTTTGAGCCTTTGTAAGAGATTTTTTTTTCAATTAGTTTTGATATAATGGATAGTCATTAAATTGGTCTATGTGATGATACCTCGTCGACAGGTTTCCCAGATTGCGGAATCATGATGACCTCTGCTATTTTCCAACAGGTAGGTACATGTTTTAGTCTAAAGGTTGCTTTAAATATGTAACTATTGCTTTTCTTGTCAAATGCTTTAGAATTTTTCCAGTTATTAGGTCATAATCAGGTGCTTATTTCGGGTTGATGCTTGTCTTTATTCTTCTATAAGTTCTTTTGGTGTAACTGGTGTTATATATTTGGTAGTTACTTCATTTATTGAAGGTACGATTTCCTCTACTTCTGTTTCATTTGGTTGAAAAGTATTTTCCAAATGGTTAGCAAATAGAAGTGTTTCTTCTTGATTACTACTATGTTCCGTTTTCTTTTCTTGAAGGCGGGTAATGTGCCTTTGGTCTTTTTACTCCTTTAGTGGCCTTCCAAAGAGAGTAGTCGGTGTCCCTAAAGGTAAGTATTTATTGTTTCATTCTTAATTTTCTTTATCTCTCTTCTCAGAGTCTGTGTGATATTGTTCTATTTTGATGCCATTGTCTACTCAGTGTTCTTTTTTCAGCTACAAGAATTCTTATTTCAACTGGGTAACTATTTCCGGCAATTTTTCTTTTTACTGGTCTCGTATTGTTCCAGATCGTCTGTTGTATATCGCTAACTAGTTTCTCGGCTTCTACATCAAGTTCTTCTGTTGTTTTTATTCTAATATTCAACTGAATTTTGTTATCTATATCTTTGTTAAAATTTACCCAGTTTTTGGTCTTGTTTGCCAGTGTGGGGTTACATTCATTTTTCATCGATGCTTTGGTCCAGATAGAATTGTTTTTGCCTCTGTCCATGTTTTTCCTTTTTCTTGCATTATGCCTACCATAACACCATCCCATGTTTGTTTTGGTCTTCCCTTTTTAGTTCTTTTTTGTATTATTGATTGGCATACTTTTTTAACTGGTCTTGTATCTTAGTTTGTCTGTCTTTGTGACTTCTTCAACTCGCCTAAGATGCTTCATCTCAACTGCTAGTATTCGGCTCTTTTGTCTCTTTCTTAATATCCAAGATTCACATCCGAATGTTAATATTGGCCGGTACATTTTTAAATACATTTAACTCCGTTTTTTTGCAAATTTCCTTTTTATTTATGAATGTCGAGTTCATCGTGTGATAAAATTTCATCGTTTTTCGTACTCTATTGGTAATTTCGACTTCCTGTGTTCCATTTTCTTCTATTTCTACTCCCAAGTATTTATATCTTCTAACTTGCTCGATTTTTATTCCATCTAACTGTATATTTAGATGTTTTTGTTTCCGTCCTATAATCATAACTTTGGTTTTACTTTGATTCACTGGCATTCCAAATTCTTCCGATACCGTGTTCCATATTTCCATATTCTTTTGTAGATCCTTCTCTTTTCATGCCATAATTATTACATCATCTGCAAAAGCTGCTTCTGATATATCCACTCTTCCTAAATGTCTATATCCAACGTGTAGTTTTGGCGTTTTGGTTGACAATTTTTTAATTATTTCATCAATAAAAATTGTAAATAATAATGGACTTAGTCCTCTTCCTTGCCTTAATCCTACTTGTGTTGAAAGTGGTTCTGGTTCTCTATTTTTGTGAATGTTTTTGATTATGTCTTTTATTTTGTAGTTCACTCCCCTTCCTTTTAGTACTTTCCATAACTTCTCCCTTGGTACTTTATCAAACACTTTTTCTTGTCTATAAATCCCATATATACCTCTTTTTATAGTTGTAAGAACTTATCAATTATCTGTTTCACTGTGAATATGTGGTCTTGGATGCTTCGTCCTCTTCTAAATCCACTTTGCGATTCTTCGAGAGTATTTTCTATCCTTGGTCTTATCTCACTGTCTATAATCTTTTCGTAGACTTTCATAGCTGTACTAAGTAGATTTATTCCTCTATAATTATTGCAGTCTTGTCTATCCCCCTTTTTATATATTGGAACTATTAAGGCTGTCTTCCAATCTTCTGGAATATGTTCTTCACTCCACGCCGTGTTGTATATTTTCAATAATATTTTTGTTCCTGTTTCCCCTAAATTCTTGAATATTTCTGCTGTTAATTTATCAATTCATCTATTATTTCCTGTAATTCTTTTAGAGTTACAATGTCTTTATTTTCTATTCGTGCATCCTTTTTTTTGTTTATATCCTGAATTCTGTTGTCTGCTCCTAGTAATTCCTCAAAATACTCTTTCCATCTATCAATTACTTCGTTTTCATTTCTTAGTATATCTCCTTCTTTATTTTTTTATCCTTGTTATTTCTTGTGTTTTTTCCTTTCCTAATGACTTCAATGTTTTGTAAAACAGTTTTTGATTTGATTTACTATTGCTTTCCATTTTTTCGCCAAATTCTTTCCACTGATTTCTTTTAGCTACTGCTACCATCTCTTTTACCTTTTTCCTCTTCTCTTTGTACACTTCACAGTTTTCCGTTGTTTTGTTATTTATGTATATTGTCCACGCTTCTTTTTTTAATTTTACTTTTGTTTTAATTTTGTTCATCCACAAAGCGGTTTGTTTTTTCTTATTAGTTTTCTTGCTACAACCACATATTTCTTTAGCGGTTTCCAATACGGTTTTTTTGAAATAATCCAACATTTCTTCTAAATTACCTTTTTTCATATTATCACAATTATTTAAGAACTTTCCTGTTAATACTATTTTGTATTTCTCTGCCATATCTTTGTTTTGGAGTTTGTATAATCTGACCGATTCATATTCTATTATTTTTTCTACTTTTTGTCTATTATGATTTGTAATTTTTACTTACTCTTATTTTTGTTATAAGTAAATAGTGGTCACTTCTTATTTCTGGTCCTCTTCTAACTTTGGTATCCAATACTTCCTTTCTATTTCTCTTTTCCACTAATATGTAATCTATTATTGACCTTTCATTTCTGCTTTCCATCACACGTGTATATTTATGTATGTCTTTATGTTGGAAAAATGTATTAGTTACAGTAAACTTGTGTAATATGCAAAAATCCAACAGCCGTTCTCCATTATTATTCCTAAATGCTTCACCATGTTTTCCTATTACTGTTCTGTAAATGTCATCTTTTGTTCCCACTCTGCTGTTCAAATCTCCAAGTATAATTATTTTCCCTTCTGCATTTTTTATAGCCATAGTTAGATCTTCCCAAAACCTATCTTTATTTCCTACTGTATCGTCTTCATTTGGTCCATATACAATTATTATAGTTTTTGTATTCATATTTTTATTTTTCATTCCCATCACCAGTAATCTTTCCGACCATCCCGTCCATCCAGTAATTTGTTCTTCTAAGTTTCTATGTATTATGCATGCAACTCCTGCTGACGCTCTTTTCTCATTTTCAATACCACTATATATGAGTATATGACCATTATCTATTTTCACTATCCCCTGTCCATTTTTGTCTCTGTTATAGCCTAGTATTCTCAAGTTTGTATTTTCAACCTATTCTTCTAATTCTTTTCCTTTTCCTAAAATACTTCTAACATTCCATGTTCCAATTCTCCCCATTTCCGTTGCTAATTTTACTTTATTCTTATCAAATTCCGTTGCCGTGTCTTTTTCTCTGTTACCATGAATATCTGTTTCTTTATTTAGTTTTTTGAATAAATTTTTTCCAGTTTTTCATTCGATTTGTTTCTTTATCCCATCTCCATTCTTGCCCATTCACTGTTTGTTACCTTATTGTATCCCATTTTTACGTCTTTTCCCTTTTAGTTTTCTAATTTTGCAAACACCCTTTTCTCTTTTTGTTTTTCTCTTTCCTTCTTGGTCATATCATTATTTATAAAAACTCTTTCCTCTTCTTTAATTTAGCTTTATTTGTCATAATTTTTTTCTTTATCAACTTCTTTTTGACATTCCACATTTTCTTCCCTATCTTGTTAACTGCTTTAAGCTCGATATTTATTTTTAGTTGTTGATTCAAAAAGTTTCTAACATTTTCTACCAATTTCGACGGCTCATTAGTATCAAGTTTCAATCCATTTATCATCACATTATTTTTTCTTTATCTATAATTCCCATTGTTTTTTCAATCTCTTCCATTTCTGTTTTCATTTCTGCATTTTCTTTTTTAAGTTTTCTTTTTTCAATACTTCGTTTTCAACTTTCAACTTTAATATTTCCTCGTTAAACAGAGCCTGTTGATCTTTAGTTTCGTTGATCTCGTTTTTAATTAGTTGTTGTTCCCATTTCATAACCTTTTTTATCTTCAGACATTTCCTTCATTAACGCTATGATTTGATCTAACTTTTCATCTTTTTTACTTTTAGGTGGGCTTCTGCTAGTCCTCTTGTTAACTCCAAATAAACCATCCATTTTTCTTTTCTTTGAATCGTCTGTAGAATAATCATCACTATCCATTTTGTTTATATTTTGTATTCAACTAATATTTGATGATATTATTTTCGTGGTAGCGTAAGACCAAGATACCCAGATCTACTCTTCGGAGATACTTGATCTATCCAACCACTTATTATACATATCTAATTTCTTTATTTATGTTGTCCTTTATTTTTTAAATTTGACAACGTCGCAAATTATATCGTTTTGGACTCGCCTTAAATCAATTGCTTTTTATTTTAGTAACCTAACACTAACCTATTTATTTGTTTTACAAAATCTAACTTTTTTCTTTGGTTTTTTTAGCACTACGTACTTTACATTTTGTTGACAGAATTCAAATTCTAGGTAATTAATTTTCGCTGCAGGCGAATTTTATAAACACTTTATTATTTCCACGCACCGTTGCCGAATCTAAATTCTCAAATATGCACCATAATATTTTCCTTTGGCAATAATTAATAAACATTTGGTGCAAACTAGTACCAGTAGGAAGACACAGTATCAATAATTGAATCAACTCAGTTTTAAGAGTACAATGTAAACAAAATAAATGCTGCTAAAATAATCAGGAACGAAGTAGAATTCTTAAAGAAAAAAATGCATTACAAAACAAATTATATCCAGTGTTAACAAAACCCGAATGGATTAAAAGCAAAACATACTAATGTTAATATCAAACAATCTTACCAAGTATTCCCTAGGTACATCAAATACAGTGTTGTCGTCTCCCTTTGGCATAACAACCAATTCTTTTGGTCTGTCAAAAAGTTTGACAATATGGTTCTTTGTGCGACTCATAATGAAAGGATAGGTCTAGAAAAAAATATTTTAATTATAGTAAATCTAAAAATATCCACAACGTGAGCTTCTTGCTCACAACTTCCTAATATATAGAGATAAAGGGGAGCATTCGGCCACGGGGAGCATTCATCCAGCTTATTTATTCTCCATGTGTTTTCAATTTGCACAATAGAGACGCTTTAACGTTGCTTAAAATTAGTTCTTCGTCTGTGTGAAAGTTAACAGGTGGTATGCGATTTTACCAAGTTTTAATGGAAAAAGTTGAAAAAGCCGTCTAAAAGATAGGAATTTTGAAGTGATTGTGTTTAAAAAAATGTCTGCTTTATTTTAAATCTTTTTCCAGCATATTGTCTTCTAATATTACAGAATCCATAAATATTTTTAATTCTAGTCTACAAATTCACATATTCCATTTATAAACACATTTCGGTTACTTGTTGTGTTGGAGAGCATTCGTCCGCCTATATTGAGTGTGCATTCGGCCATGGCCGAATGCATTAAACATGCAATTATTGGCTATTTTAGTGGTACTTACTCCGAGAGAGAGGCCTCCAGGGTTCATGGCATAAAGATATCTGCATTACAAAGTCGAATAAAGCAAATATTACAAAATAAGATCGGAGAGGAATATTTGCGAGAAAATTTACGCAATTTCGACGACTCTGACAATGAAAGTGATCCAGAATCATCTCAATATACAAGCAAATACACAAATAGGCAAGTGTTTACAATACAACAAGAATCTGAGCTTGAAGCTTATATTAAAAGACGATCTGATTTAAATTATGGATTAACATACGTTCAGATTTGAAAGATATCCTATTTTGCCTAATTGTAAAATTCCTCAAGAGTGACATCAAAAACGACAAGTAAAGAACAGGTGGAGACGAGGGTTCATGACACGTCACCCAGGACTCTCTTTAAGAAAGCCAGAAAGCACCAGCTTGGGTAAAAGTATCGGTTTTAATAAAGGATCCCGCACTTTTTAAGTGCGATATGAATGAAATTTTAGTATCTTGTACGTCCTGACATAGCGAACAAAAGTTCTCATGGGCAGAACTACCGAAGACTACAAATAAGGTCAATTTGGTGTGGCCCTTAAAGGGATCAAGGTAGCCGTGGTCCCTAAAAATTTCCCAGATACAATTGTCTCGGAAGATCAGGTAAGGACTATTAAAGAAAACCTGACGAAAATGATCGACGAGGTGCAGAAGCTGCCACTCGATACATAGACACCTACTATGGGCTCGTATGTGCCAACGAGGAGTCCATCAATATAACGAGGCAAGTAAAACAAACTGGGTGCTCATCAAGAATTACGAACTTCCAAAATAACAACTAGTCGTCGCCCTACTTCCAGATACTAAAAAAGAGGATCTGAAAGCGGGACTAAAGAGACTAGAAAAACAAAACCCAGGGTTGAAGGTTGATCGTTGAATGATCCTTGGCTCCAAATCATCCGATATAGAACTGCATTGAGTCTCCGGATTGATGAGGGATCAATGAAAAAACTAGTCCGGGTTTAATAGAGACCGTACTACTTATTCCAGCGAGCCAGCTTCAAGACCCTGGAAAACACCACCGAAGGGGTGTTTTCCATCAAGTACCTGAACCAATAGGACATTCAAGGTGCTACAAACAAACCTGCAGCACAAAAAGACGGCCACGGCTATCCTACATCAAAGAGTTGTGGTAGATAACATCGATTCTGATCTTTGTATAAACAATGGTAAGATACTGGGGCTAAATATTAGGGAAATGAGATTGATAATTTGAACTAATTGCACTAAAGTAAGAACTTGTATCTGTTACAAATCTAAATATAACTTGATGCCAAGGATGGAAGTTTGTACGAGTGGTATGGTAGCAGCAAAGATTAAACTTGAAAAAAATGGGGATGTAATAGAGACAATTATAGTGTCCCTTTATCTTCCCATCGACTCATAAGAACCATTACCGGAGGCTAACATGGAGAACCTGACGGACTACACCAGACGATACAAACTGGATGTTGTTGTAGGAGCTGACACCAATGCACACCACCAGCTGTGACAGCAAGTACAACAACACTAGAGATAAAAAACTATTTGACTATTTATGTGCTACTGAACTTTATATTGCGAACGTGGGCAACACACCAACATTTAGAACATTGAGGGGTAATCACCGATAGATGTAATTCTCTGCATTCTACGAGTCAAGGAGATGAGGTATTGGCATGCGGTGGATGAACCGTCTCTGTCTGACCATGTCCATATATACTTCGATATAGATGTAGAAAAATCGGCTATTAGAACATACAGGGATCCTAACAGTACCGATTGGGGATCTTTCAAAGAGGGTCAGCTTTCTAAAATCCGCACACATCTAGACAGACCTAAAACTGCCGAGGAGTTAGAAGGAACAGCTGCTTGGTTGCAACAGACCATAGTGACTTCCTATCACAATAACTGTCCGATAAGGGAGAGTCGGTCTTCCAGACAACA
The DNA here is from genome assembly GCA_963921935.1 of Galeruca laticollis. Lineage (NCBI taxonomy): Eukaryota > Metazoa > Arthropoda > Insecta > Coleoptera > Chrysomelidae > Galeruca > Galeruca laticollis. Next base: position 209,603,580 of record OY998176.1, on the reverse strand, counting down.
CTAAGAAAAACGGGCAACTGGGGAGCATATAAGGCTAAACTAGGTGCGTATAATGAAAAAATAAAAGAATCAAAGAAGAGATCATGGAGGGAATTCTGTGAGGACATACAAGGTGTTCCTGACAGAGTCAGAATTAACAGGATTCTCTAAAGGGACACTACTAATAAACTAGAATATATCCAGTTGACGAGCGGAGAGTTCACAAATACTGAGGAGGAGGCTTTAGAGCAACTTCTTAGTGTGCACTTTCCAGGCTCGGCAAAAACGGGTCGGTAGCCAAAACAAGAGCTACCAAAGAGAACTGGAAAGTAACAAATGAGATTTTCAGACCCCATCTCACTAGATGGGCTGTAAATTAATATGACCCTTACAACACTTCAGTACCAATGGCATATTGCCCAAGCTTTTACAAGAGTGAATTGACATTATTATGGGTTCATTAGATTTGGTATTGCGCAGTAACCATTTAGGCAACAGTTGATGCAATCGAGAAGCCATGGAGACATCATCTGGTTCACTGATAGCTCTAAAACGAACCACGGCACAGGGGCTGGTATAAATGGAGCTAGGAAGAAAATGTTCTTTAGCCTTGGTAGATATACCTTTGTATTTCAAACAGAAACAATTGTTGCTGTAGCCTGTATTGGTGGAAACGTCATGAGGGGTAATACCGGACAAAGAATAATAGTAATTTACGTAACAAGACTCGTCTTTCCTAAAAACAACACCCTGTATATAGATTTTTTTAAAATTGCTCTTTATAATTGGAAACAGTAGAAAAAATCGAATCTACTTATTTTTTTATTTTTCCGCAGACAATTTTACTACCAAAAATTTACCATCAAAGTTATAATTTATGCACGTTTTGGGGGTTAACAATGGTATCGGAGATTTTTTTTTATTTTAAGCTTGAAATGAAATCTATCTAATGCATCTAGAGAAGCATCCTAGAAATTCAATTGAGTTTGTATGTTTACGAGTACAGACCACTAAAAAATGTGATTACAGGGCCGTACTTACGACATATTCATTCAATATGTTTCAAATAGTTCGAACACCCTTATAAGGATATGTATCTGGAAACTATGCATTTCTACATTTAGAATAATAAGAGTAAAATACGAGAAATAAATTTATACTTCAAAAAACGTTAAAAGTACTCGTATAAACTAGATAATACTTCAAGTAGTCTATGGAATAGACACATCATTGAAGTGTGTGTCATTTGTATCTAGTTTCTATCAAACCCTGTTTGATGTTTTGAACTTCCTACAGTATTTTCTTTTTACCTAGTGAGTATTAAATCATTATGCCTCATCAATTTTTAACCGAGAATTCGCAGATATTTTATTTATTTATGGATTTTGTAATGGTAATGGTACAGCTGCAAAAACTGAATACGCAAGAAGGTTCTCTTACCGAAGGTTATCAAACCGGAAAACATTTATTCTTATTTTTAATTACTTAGGAGAACACGGCAGATTTCCAACGGTTACATTAAATGAACATCAGGAAAGAAGGCATTTAAATATGGAACAAAATATTTTGAATATTGTTAATAATAATCCGGAGATTAATACAAGAAGAATTGGACATGCTACACATGTACATCATGTTACTGTTTGGCGGCCACTAAAAAAACATAATCTTTATCCATTTCATATACAAGAAGTACAGCGACTTTAAGCAGGGCACGAAATTCCACGAACGAATTTTAGCAATTGGATCATTCGAAATGAAAGAATTTTAAGTAGATGATGAAGCTCAATTTACAAGAGACGGCGTTTATTATTTACGGAACTCACACATTTGGACAGAAGAAAATCCATTTGTTACAAGAAAGGCCCATTCGCAACGTACATTTTCTGTTAACGTTTGGTGCGGTGTCATTGATAATAAATTAATAGAACCACACATCTTTCCACATAGACTGACTGGCGAAGTCTATTTGGGTTTTCTGCAGAATATTTTACCAGTTCTATTAGATGATAGATGCAGACGTAAATGTAGCAGGAATGTATTATCAACATGACGGTGCTTCGGTGCATTACAGAGTCATAGTAAGAAATTTTGTAAATGAAAATTTTACTAATTCATGGATAGGGAGAAGTGGTCCAAATAACTGGCCTTCAAGGTCACCTGACTTCAATCCTGTGGATTACCATATTTGGGGATGTCTAAAATCAAAAGTATATGCTACCGACATCAATAGCAGAGAAGAACTTCTTCGAAGAAAAGAGAATGCCTGCGGAGAAATCAGAAATAATCCAGATGTGATCAGAAAGTACGTTTGCAATATTACAAAAAGGGGAAGAACGTGCATAGAGCAGAATGGAGGCCATTTTGAGCAATTTTTGTAGGTTAAACTTGCTTCGCTTGGACAATGTTGCTAGAATTTCTTGTTTTCTTTTCATGTCAATTAATAAATTAATAAAAATCTTTCCGATTTTGGAGGATAAATTTATTTCTCGTATTTAATTCTTGTTATTCTAAATGTAGAAGTGCATAGTTTCCTGATACATATCCTTATACAGGTTGCTCGAACTATTCGAAACATATTGAATGAATATGTCCTTAGTACGGCCCTGTAATCACATTTTTTAGTGGTCTGTACTCGTAAACATACAAACTCAATTGAATTTCTAGGATGCTTCTCTAGATGCCTTAAATAGATTTCATTTCAAGCTTAAAAATAAAAAAAACCTCTCCAATATAGACATGGGTAGTTCGCGAACGAACTAGAAAAAGGAACTAGTTCAGTCAACATGGAAAATGAACTAGTTCACTTTGCTAAAATGAACTAGTTCAGAATGAACTACTAATATGACTGAACGTGGACCGTAGATTGAACGACAGAACCAATAAAAATGAACTACTTTTACTACTATGATATGACTGAACGTGGACCGTGGACTGAACGACAGAACTCACGTGGCGGTTCCGACGCGAACGAGCTACAAAACTACTAGAAACAATGCTACAATGAACTAATTGATATTTTTATTATGGATTAGTGAAGATTTGATTAAGGAACTGCTGACCTATTCTATTTCGAAAATTTTTATTAATATTGTCTAATTAATAATTATGTATTTATAGGTACTGTAAAATACTTTAGAAATGAAAAGCGTGCTAATAACAATAATATGTTAAATTATTGTTAATTTTTTAAATATTATCTAATTAAACCTAAACAAAACAACTTAGAAATACGGGACTTACGGATGTAAACTATAACAACATTCCCTTTTTTTGTAATGGAACAGTTAGAGAGACTGAACTAGTAAAAACGAAAAACTAAATAAGAATTATTGTATTGTAATAGTAATTCGGTTTCTGGCGTTAATAGTTCAATCGAACTAGTTCAGCGAACTAGTTCATTTTGGTGAACTATTTCACATGAATTAGTTCAATAACTACTAGTTCAATCGAACTAGTTCAGCGAACTAGTTCATTTTGGTGAACTATTTCACATGAATTAGTTCATTGAAATGAACTGTTAAGCACACCTCTACTCCGATACCATTGTTAACCCCCAAAACGTGCATAAATTATAACTTTGACGGTAAAATTTTGGTGGTAAAATTGTCTGCGGAAAAATAAAAAGGAAATAAGTAGATTAGATTTTTTATACTGTTTCCAATTATAAAGAGCAATTTTAAAAAAATCTATATACAGGGTGTTGTTTTTAGGAAAGACGAGTTTTAAAATTTTTTGTTAAGCCGGACCTGCATTATATTTTTGGAGATGCTTTTGATGGAGTTTCTAGGTAAGCACCAAAGTGATCCCCATCTACAGTTAAAGTTAGACCCTTTCCCAATGAAACACCCCGTATCAAACTTTAGGTTAAATTTATGTAAGAAGGTATTCCAGATTTAATGACCAGTTTTCTTAATGCATAACTCGAACATTTTGCATTTTATACTTGCCATAGGAAATATCCGTGGCCGGCGTGAATATGTTGACTTGTTTAAAAACACATTTTTTTAGGGCACTAATTTCAATTGTTCACAATTAAGCGTCAAAAAGTTTCTTGGCTTTTTTGTCAGTTTAGGATTTTTATATAATTTACTGAGGGTGTTTGTTCTGTGCTGAAGTGATTTGTTAAGACGTTCACTTATTTACTGCAATATTCCTGAATACTCCTTTGGAATAAGTAATAAAAAAATGGAATTGTTTGACTTGTCAAGTTATTCATGCCAGCCACGTAATTCCTAAAAGACCATTTTAAAATACAACTCAATATCGCATGTGTTATTTTGAAAGGAATTCGAGTGTGAACCGATGCTTAAATAAGTAATAATGTTCATTCAAAAAAAATTAAAATTAATTATAAATAATTACAATTACAATAAACTAATATTCAGTGCATAAAAAATAAAAAAAAAATTACATAATATATTCAAACAAGCGGAAGCCAACTGCAAATATTGTTAAGGTGGCCATTAATTTACCGATATAGAAGATATTAGGTATTATCGTACGCATCAAAACTAAAGAAAAAAATCACCACTGACATGTTTTTGAAGAAATAAAAATATGCCGGATCGTCATCGAAGCTTACATGACTATTCGGCATCCGACAATTGAAAGCAAAAGTATATGAGTTAAATGTTGTACAGGCGAGGGTTGTAACTAAATAAAATGATCAGGCCATTTCAACACTACAAAATTCTCAACAGGAAATTGTAAACAATCTAAATCAGTAAAATTTCACTTACAAGTAATATAATTAAAAACTTTAATGAAACGATGAACTTAATAAAACATAATCAAGATTAATTTTCTCGGGCATAGAAAAAAATCAGAAATTCGCTTAATAGGTTTATTTTTGAATTTGATGATTATTTACCATCGCGAAATATTTTAGATCAGTTAAATTTCACTATAAATATAATTTCACAAATATTAGAGGAAATAAACAATGCTATGGCATTCGCACGCCTCGGTATACAAGTATAATTAAAATTGAAGAAATTGAATCAATGGTACACAGGGTGTTCCATCTCAGATGAGCCACCCCGTATATTTCTTATCCCATAGTGATTGGAAAAATGTCCCGAAACACGTCGGATGATTTTCTTTGGGGGACATATTTTGACGTATATTTGAGGCTTGAACAAGCAACCCCCTAACAGGGGGCGCTTCAACCCCTCAAAATTGAATAGGGAAGAGAGGTTGAGTGATAATTCATTTGTAAGGTCTTGGAAGCCTCTTTACAACGGTGTATGAAAAAAATCACATGCTTAAAAAAAATTAATTGTTTTATCATGCTTACAATCAAAAAAATCAACAGGACCTCTTCTTCCAATCCAACGACCAAGGTATTGTAAATTGAGGTATTGACGAACTGGTGCGGCGTAGTGAGGAAATGTTGGAAATGCAATTGTTGTTCAATTAGTAGAGGATCGTTTTCTAATTTTTCTGTTATTAACGGATCAATCAAATTTTCCAGCATTTCAAGATAAATTTCTCCATTTAAATTACCAGGAATAAACAGAGGTCCAATTAGGTGGTCTCCCAAAATTCCTATCCAAACGTTTAGCTTTTTCAGATATTGAGTGTGAGCTTCTCGAAATATATGAGGATTTGTATCGCTCCAAATTCTATAGTTATGCCGGTTAACCTCTCCATTAAGTGAAAAAGTGCATTCTTTAGAAAAGCAGACGTTGTAGAAGAAATTTGCGTAATTGTTGATGCGTTCGGTCATAATTTCGCAAAACTCTTGCCTTCGATCAAAATCATCATCATTTAATTCATGAATTAATTTAATTTTGTACGGATGGAACCGTTAGATTGGCTAATACCGGAAACCGCAGAAAGTTGTCGGACAGATTGCGTATTTAGCATAAGTTGGACATGGCCCAATATCGCCACAGCTGCTCCTTCATCATTTACAATTCCAATGAGTGCCTTTTTTTATCCATTACTGAACCCGTCTCAACAAATTTTGAAATTAATTCCATTACATACTTATGGCGAACGCTACGTTCAGGATGGTTTCGGTTAAATATCATTGCAGCCGCTCGGGCACCATTTTGATTTTGGTAATACAGGCTGCGAGATTTTAATAGGTACCTAGTGAACTTGTGAAATGGAATACAATTTAAACTTTGTGATTGGTTACTTGAAATCAGCTGTGAAGCCCGATGCCCGTTAAAAGTCAAAACCAAAAAGTAGGGTTAGGTGTTCTTTCATTTTATTAAAGCCATAGCGATAGAATATAATTAAAGGACTTTATTTTCATCTGTTCAAATCGCTTTTTTATTAAATTAAAATAATTTTCTAACTTGAAATAAATAAAAAATCATGCAAGTCCGCTACAAATTTCAATTAATCAATTCGCAGTTTACTAATAATTCATTCTCAAAACCTAATACAAAAATTTTCAAATCTAGAGACCACAAAAATAATCAATGAAAGAATTTGGCTTCCGAATGCTTGGATAATTTATTCAAGATTCGTGAGAAAAAAGCGAAGAGCAAAAAAAATTATTAAGTGTAAATAATAGATATACCACACTCAAATTTATGTATTTTCCAAAATTCTGGAAGACAGAATGCAAAAATCAAATATCGACTGTTCACATTATTTAGAAGTTACAGAGAAGAGAAAGAATTTCTGTTTCTTGTAGGTACTTGGATATTTATTTTAGAATAATATACAAATTGTATCGTGTAGTAATATGAAATATTGTTACATATACTGTACACCATAAACTATAAATTCTCGGTGGTGCAGTCCTCTTTTAAATTTTTGCTGAATAGTTCAATAGCTCTATGCATTAAATATTCTAGTATTTTTATTAAATAATTAAATGGTTGAAATATCATGTAGGTATTTAAAATATATACATTGCTAAAGTTTTAAATCACGGAAATCACTAAGTTATAATAGGTACCACTGAAGTTAGTATACATCAGTTCGCGCCCTTTAATTTAAACTGACCCTGGAGTAACCAATCACAAAGCTTAAATTTTATTCCATTTCACAAGTGCACTAGGTATTAAAATCTCGCATACAGGCTAACCAGCTCAACAAGTTCTTGCAATGTGTGCACCATAATTATTTTTAAAATTGTGAACAAATCAGCAAAGTAGTAAGTTTGATTTTCAATACTTGAAATTATCGAAGAAACGTGATAAACACCTTTTAAAGAACAAAGAAAATGTTTCTATTTTTTTATTTATTAGTTCGGGAGAATTTATTATTGTATGGTAGTCAATGGAGGACAATTTGAACATTTGATTTAAAAACGCAGTTTTGATTTTTTGGATTGTAAGCATGATAAAATAATTAATTTTTTTAAGAATGTGATTTTTTTCATACACCGTTGTTAAGAGGCTTCTAAGACCTTACAAATGAAGTATCACTCAACCCCTCTTGCTTGTTCAAGCCTCAAATATACGTCAAAAGATGTTCCCCAGAGAAAATCATCCGACGTGTTTCGGGAAATTTTTCCAATCACTATGGGATGAGAAATATACGGGGTGGCTCGTTTGAGATGAAGCAGATGGTATACATTTTTAAAATTTCATACAATAGATAAAATGCTTTTTCAAAATTTAGAAAATGACACTTATAAATATTATGGAGTATTAAATGTAGAATCATATTACTCAGGCTCAAAGATTATTTTTTTATTCGCTTTCCTATAGTATTACCTGAAATAAGGGGTGATTCATAACTATTGGGACATAGGCTAAGAGTAGATTGTTTGGACCAAATTATGGCAATAAGACCAAATATACCTCAATAAAATATTGCTGTGGAAAAAAATAAAGGACGTTAAAGTTGATTTTTTTTCGTTTTTTGCTAATAATTTCACTGCATATTTATCGATTGTTATCAAAATCGGCACAGAGGCATAATTTTATACAGGCAATATTATTTTATGTATCATTTGACATTTTGTTACAGGGGGACCCTCGTGAAGGATTTCTGATGATGAAATTGACTGGTAACTTTTTTTGAAGAAACTTTTTGGTGATTTTTATGAGAAAATATGACATAAACATCATTTCTATGTAATATTGGTGCTCCTATTCAAACACGATATTCTCATTCGTTTTCGAGAAAAACGCAATTGAACAGTTCAGAGTATCGTAAGGGGATTTCAAGTAACGGGCAATAAGCAAACTTAAGGCTTCTATTTCGACGATGAGGTATAATTAAAAACGATGTAACATAAAAAGAGCAAATTCAAATTAAATGTTCTACGTGGCCTCCTCCAACTTCTATGCCTTTTCTAATTCTTTTAATGAAGGACTTTCGAACTTCAAAGAACATATTATTCTGTCCCCTTATAAAGTTAGCCGCATTTTGTATTTTCCTCCAGAGTTCGTCTCTCGAGTTAATTTCATTGGCATAAACTAAGGACTTCATATGCCTCCAAACATAAAAATCAAGCGGGTTATACTCAGGACTTCTTGGTGCCCATTCAAAATCACTTCCGCTGCCAATCCATTATTGAGGAAATATGTCATTTAGATGATTTCTAACTACTAAAGGAAAATGAGGTGGAGCTCCATCCTGCATAAACCACTTATTATATCTTACAGCTAGTTACAGATTATCCAAAATATCACTAAAAATATTTTGCAAAAAAAATAAATAAGAATCTCCATTTAAATTTGGAGTCAGAACATATGGCCCTAGTAGTTGGTCGCCTATAATCCACACTAAATATTCAATTTAAACTCATGCTGGAAATGTCCTTATTTCAGAGCATGCGGATCTTTTTCTTCCCAAAAATGGCTGTTTCGGCAATTAAATACCCCTCGTCTGTTAAAAGTCGCTTCATCGGTGAACATAATATTCTTAATAAAATTCCGGTCACCATTATGCTTGTTGAGAATACGTTGACAGAACTGTAACCGTCGTGAGAGATCTCTTGGAAGCAAATTTTGAACAGGAGTGAAGTGATAAGGGTGGAACCTTTCTTTTTTTAGAATTCTAATAATAGATGACTGACTTACTCCTGTTGCTGATGACAAATGACGTGAACTTACTGTAGGATTTTCATCTATTCGAACCAGAATTTCATCTTCTTGGTTAGATGAAATTTGTTTCGGACGACCACCTTGATTTTAAATGTGAAATGACCCGGTTTCACCCAAACGATGAAATATATTTGAAAAAGGTTTGTGATTTGGTTGCCTTCTGCTTGGATATAACAATTCATACCTTTTGGCTGCAGAGCGCCCGCAAAAATGTTCTTGTGCGTATACAGAAATCATATCCCGCATTTCTTCATTCGTAAAATGATTGTGACGAGGCATTTCAATCGAAAAAGTATGTGATAGCGTTAAAAAATGCAACAATTGACTATAAACTCGCAGTAAAAAATATTCACTGACAAGAAATGTTATTTACCAGCAACAATTATCTGACAGTCCAAAGCACACTTTCCATAAATGAAATCATATTTGAAATCCCCTTCCGATACTCTGAACTGTTCAATTGCGCTTTTCGCGAAAACGAATGAGAATATTGTGTTTGTACAAGCGTGCCAATATTACGTAGAAATGATGTTTATGTCATATTTTTTAATAAAAATTACTAAAAAGTTTCGTCAAAAAACGTTATCAGTCAATTTCATCATCAGAAATCCTTCACGAGGCTCCCCCTGCAAGAAAATGTCAAATTATACATAAAATAACATTGCCTGTATAAAATTATGCCTCTGTGCCAATTTTGATAATAATCGATAAATATACAGTGAAATTATTAGCAAAAAACAAAAAAATTCAAATTTAACGCCCTTTATCTTTTTCCACAGCAATATTTTATTGAGGTATATTTGGTCCTATCGCCATATTTTGGTCCAAATAATCTACCCTTAGCCTATGTCCCAATAGTTATGAATCACCCTGTATATTCTTATAATCACCTTCATTCCATACCTACCCCAAATTCTTCTACGATTATCTCTCGTGATGCCTATCTGATAATGAATGACGATTTCTACCAAAACATCCAACAAGCCTTCATCAAGCTAGAAACCACCCACTACTGTCCAGATGGAAGAATGTCCAGAGAAGTGGAGAACGAAGATTGTGTATTCGAATTACTACGGTTACAGCATCCCAAACCCAAGAGTTGCCAAAGAACCCCAATCAAAATTTCAAGAAATCTAGTTCAACAAATTGATGACGCTCACTACATTGCTATTTTTATTAATCGAACCAAGATAGAAACACGATGTGGAAGAAATGACTTCACATTCCTAAAAGGAAATTTTCTCATCAATGTACCCTATAAATGCGAATTTATTTTAGAAAATGAAAATTTTATCTATGAAAAATTTATAACGAAGGGTCAACCTCTATTGCTGCCTGAAGTTACCATAGATTATTCAAGAAAGGCAGAGGAATTACCCGAAATACATTTAGAAAATATATCACTAGATGGCATCCATTTACTTCAAGAAAAACAAATAAAACCAATGGTCTTGAAACATCTCAACGTAAACCCAGTTTCACCCTGGAATATAACGGCGTATATTATAGTAGCCGTTTTAATATGTATCTACGTCGCAACAAAAATTAGAAAACTTTATGAATTAACCACAGAAGCTTCCATAGAAGAGGTAGAAGATGAAACAGTTCATTCTGAGCCACAACCAAGGGCATTTTTCACTCCTTGAAATATGCCAAACTTTAAGGGCGGAGGTGTTATATTTGGTAACCCCGTAGATGGTTGAGCACCGTAGATGCTGACAGCGGACTTCATTATTTTGTTTATTGCTGAATTGATTGTTGTACATATTTTTATTCACAGTAACTGCCTCAAAAGAAGGCAATCAAAGAAGAACCTAAGTGACAGAGGTCAAGTTCAAAACTAATTCAAAGGCAATAATAATATCAACATAATATTTAAACAGCTACCTCAAAGCTTAGCATATTATACAAACACCAATAGTTTAAATTTCAATATTACTATTCAAAAATATTTTTCAATACAATTAAATTGGTTAAGGGACAATTCAAGATTCTAAAATATAAATTAAATAATGCGTTTAATGAGATTAAATTTTGTGTCACTAAAAGAGCACTGTCACTTTCAATAATTCAATTTTAGTCCCTTAAACCGTGGACATTGTTGCAATAATAAAACGTCTTACCTATAAAAGTACAAACCACTGGAAAATAGTAACTGTAGCGTTGAGCAAAGAGCCGATAGAACTAAAATATCACAAATGTTCTATGACTTTTATAGAGAAAAACGGAAACTATATCTTATCAAGGTGGTTTTTGACAACTAGAGCGTTCAAAACACGCGGGCTCGTTCTCACGTATTCAGCGGTTTTCACAATAAACAACTTTTGTAGTAAATATTAGAAAAACTAGCAAATATGTATCATGTTATTCATTATAAATTACCCACCTGTTATCATTATTATTACCCGTGGAAAAATATTTTTAATAAAAATTGTGCGGTTATAACTGAATTTGGTTAAAATGCTATTAGAAGTTCCCTGTTTCAAAAATATATAATATGTTACCCCTACATTATACCGTTTTTGAATTATTTAATGTTGAAAATCTTAGCTTAACTAGTTACTGAATATATATTATTAAAACGATAACTTCATTAAAATAAGCTATGAAAATGACAAGTAATATATTTGATAACTGACATTTTTCTGATGCAATTTAAGAAAATATGAGTTCGTTGAAAATATAGTAACCGAGCTGTTTCGTAAATAAGTTTTAATAATAGTAATCTTAAAAAATGTTACAAGGGTTTTCAAAATGAAATTGTCAAGTTGAAGTTTTTTATATGTCAGTTTACATTTATTTTTAATGTCACTTGATATTTTTGACATACTCCCGTGGCGGCGAATCTTCAATTTCTAAGGGAAAAAGAAGTTGCACTGGTCTACGAAGTCTAGACCCGTCGCTCAATCGCACTTCATGACTTTTCTCTATTATTTTTTTTCCGTTAATTCAGAGTTTTTCAGTAGTATTATTGGATAAATACTTTCATGTGCTAATGAGGATTCTTCTATCCTGCTTCCAAGTCTTATTATACCAGAGGCAAAAATGGATTTAAAAGTGAAATAAATGCTTCACGTTGCGTATATTTTAGCCAATATTTTTCAGCTTCGTTCAACTCATCGACCGATAGGTTTTCTAAATTTTTCTCTGCAGGCTTACGAATATTATTAATAAATCGTTTAACATAAGCCGTTATACGAAGAATTTTCTCAAATTTGCTATAATTGTTCAATGGAAACATTTTGGTTTGGTTCTGGTAGCTTGATGTTAGTTATAAACAGATTGGGGACCTCTTACGTTGTTTCGTCGCAGCTTTCATCTTCTGGCCAATTTGTTGAGTCTTCTTTAAGCCAGTAGGGCCCGTGTTGTCATAAACTAACCAAACCAAAAACTTTGCTGAGACTCCCATCGTTAGCAAATCCGAAGGATTTTCCTTTCCAGGGCAGTGTCTCCAAATAACCTTGCTTGCTTTTGTAATTCTTCCACTCGGTGGCGCACGTACGGTTTCCATTTCTGTGATTTGCCACGGATTCAATACAAGGCTATTTTAGAATCCGACCAAAAAATAACTCTTTTGATTTTCAGTTTGGAATTTTCTAAAATATATGTCTGTAGTCTAGCGGCAGATAATGCTGCAGTAAGCTCTAACTTGGGTAAGGTTAATTCTTTGTTACCCTTTTAGTTAATGGGCGCTACACGATTTTTCGTCAATAGAAAATTTATTTCGTTAGTTTCTAGATATTTCTTGTATGCCACTGTACCGTAAGCTTGGAGACTAGCATCAGCAAACACGTGAAGTTCGATTTCGTTGGATTTGTTTGAAGTTGTAGTTCTGGGGATTTGTAGTTCATCAATAGTAGGTAGTTCCGAATACCATATAAACCAGCTTGTCAGATACTTTTCGAGTAAAATAGTGTCCCAATCTAATTTTTGTTTCCAAATATATTGCCACAAAATTTTTATTATAATTGTAAATGAGATTGAATAGATGAGGCTTTTACTTGATGAAGATCCATATTGAACGATGAAATAAAACAATATAGTTTGTTTAAATCTTCATATATTTGAACTAATGTTCAATTGAAACTTGTTGACGCGTTTCACTAACACAGTAGCTTTGTCAAAACGAATGAAGGTAAAATATAAAAATGTCTTAATATATACAGTGCTAAATCTATTTACTAAGGTTAACAATGGTATTAAAAGATATTACCTGGAAATTCATTCACTACAAACATTCCTAAGCTATCTTCTAGGTAAAGAGGTTCAATAAAGGAGACTGATTGATATCTATTTGGTCGTTAAGGAGATTACCTGAATATTTATTTTTGTTAATCTCTAGGGCTTCTAATAAATTTAAACTAAAGGATTTACCGACTACATGGAGAATTTCAAAATTTGGGTCGAAAATGTGTTGGTTTTCTAATAAATGATTTGAATAGTTAGAATCTAATTTTTTGTTGTCATAGCTACGTTTGTGTTCCGAAATTCTAGTTTTAAAATTTCTAAAAGTTCTACCGATATAAATTTTATCACAATTGTCATTACCACATTTTAATTTATAAACTCCTGATTTGTTTAATTTTGAAGATTTAGATTTATTATTTTTAATGAATTTGGATAAATTGTGATCAGTTTTAAAGGAAATATTCATGTCTAAAGTTTCTAAAAATGATTTAATTTTTAAGGATGGTGTTCCAAAGTATGTTAAGCTTTTAAATTGTCTATTATTTTTATCTGAAGGGAATACTTGTTCTAAAGTCTGTTTTTTTATCTTTTTATTTATGATATTGTCAATTAAATTTGGATCGTAATTATTATTAACTGCTATTTGTTTTATGATATTTAATTCTTTGGTATAATTATTAATATTTAATGGGACTGTTAAGAGTCTGTGTATCATACTATTGAAAGCTGCTAGTTTATGACTGAATGGGTGGACCGAACTATTATGAATTGTAATGTCTGTATGTGATGGTTTATGAAATATAGAAAAATCATGTTTATTATTTATATTTGAAATTGTAAAGTCTAGAAAGTTTATAGACTTATTTTGTTCAAGTTCTACGGTAAATTTGATATTATTGTGAATCGAGTTTATGTAAGTAATGAAGCTCTCTAATTGTCTATTTGTACCGATGAAGCTAGCTAAAATGTCGTCCACATATCGGTGCCAGTACATACATTTTTTACTAAGGGGGTGTTCATGAATTATTTTTTCTATATTATCCATGAATATTACAAAAAGGTTTTAAACATAATATTCAACCCACATGTTCATTGGATAACTTCAACAAACTAGGTATAGAAACAGAAATTAACTTGTATAATATTCCAAATAATTCTAATCTAAAACACAAAGCTTCAGAAATTATTGAAAAAGAATTCGTCGAGTTTAACAAACCCAATTTTGAATTATCAGCCGCCAAATCAATTCAACAAAAATCAAAGTCAAATAGTCTTATTTTCACAAAAGCAGATAAAGGAAATACGGTAATAGCATTACCTAAAGAAGATTATTTATTAAAAACCAACAATTTTATTCAGGCAAGCAATTTTGAGACCCTTAAAAAAGACCCAACTAATAAATTTCAGAGAGAAATAAAATTAGCAGTAGATAACGTTAAATCAATAATTAACGATAAAGAAAAATTTAAATTATTTTCACCCAATCCGCAACACCCTGAACTTTATTCATTAATTAAACTCCATAAAGAGGGGTACCCTATCAGGCCAGTTGTTTCTTATTTCACAGCACCTTCATTCAAAATTTCAAAGATTCTCATAGATGTCATTTCTAAATATTGTTCATTCATACCTCGAGTTTCAGTTAAAAACTCAACGGAATTAATTAATAATATTCAAGATGTAATACTACCCCATAATTCTAAATTCATATCGTTTGATGTAACAAATCTATTCCCTAGTATACCTCCTAAAGAAACTATAACTCTTGTTGATAACTTGCTCACATACAATAATGTTAATCCTATAATTCACTCTGATATCATTACTTTATTAAAAGTGTGTTTGAATCAAAATTATTTTCATTTCAATGGAGAGGTTTATAGCAGTAAAGATGGTTTGATTATGGGCAACCCTCTCAGCCCCCTACTAGCAGAAATATTCATGGATAATATAGAAAAAATAATTCATGAACACTCCCTTAGTAAAAAATTTATGTACTGGCACCGATATGTGGACGACATTTTAGCTAGCTTCATCGGTACAAATAGACAATTAGAGAGCTTCATTACTTACATAAACTCGATTCACAATAATATCAAATTTACCGTAGAACTTGAACAAAATAAGTCTATAAACTTTCTAGACTTTACAATTTCAAATATAAATAATAAACATGATTTTTCTATATTTCATAAACCATCACATACAGACATTACAATTCATAATAGTTCGGTCCACCCATTCAGTCATAAACTAGCAGCTTTCAATAGTATGATACACAGACTCTTAACAGTTTCATTAAATATTAATAATTATACCAAAGAATTGAATATCATAAAACAAATAGCAGTTAATAATAATTACGATCCAAATTTAATTGACAATATCATAAATAAAAAGATAAAAAAACAGACTTTAGAACAAGTATTCCCTTCAGATAAAAATAATAGACAATTTAAAAGCTTAACATACTTTGGAACACCATCCTTAAAAATTAAATCATTTTTAGAAACTTTAGACATGAATATTTCCTTTAAAACTGATCACAATTTATCCAAATTCATTAAAAATAATAAATCTAAATCTTCAAAATTAAACAAATCAGGAGTTTATAAATTAAAATGTGGTAATGACAATTGTGATAAAATTTATATCGGTAGAACTTTTAGAAATTTTAAAACTAGAATTTCGGAACACAAACGTAGCTATGACAACAAAAAATTAGATTCTAACTATTCAAATCATTTATTAGAAAACCAACACATTTTCGACCCAAATTTTGAAATTCTCCATGTAGTCGGTAAATCCTTTAGTTTAAATTTATTAGAAGCCCTAGAGATTAACAAAAATAAATATTCAGGTAAACTCCTTAACGACCAAATAGATATCAATCAGTCTCCTTTATTGAACCTCTTTACCTAGAAGATAGCTTAGGAATGTTTGTAGTGAATGAATTTCCAGGTAATATCTTTTAATACCATTGTTAACCTTAGTAAATAGATTTAGCACTGTATATATTAAGACATTTTTATATTTTACCTTCATTAGTTTTGACAAAGCTACTGTGTTAGTGAAACGCGTCAACAAGTTTAAATTGAACATTAGTTCAAATATATGAAGATTTAAACAAACTATATTGTTTTATTTCATCGATTGTAAATGAGCCTAACATAACTAATGGGTCATAAACCCTTGCAATATTTTGAAGTATTGTTCGTTTTGTTGTTACCGCTTTATTGTTATTGGCTACGGATTTTAAGTCAACTGCAAGTTCATCTGTAGCCGTGTGCCATAAAACACCCAATACCTTTTTTGTTCCGTTCTTTTTGGGATTTTTTTATGACCGTTTTCATAACTTCTTTATCGTTAAAGAACCATTTTCTTAAATTCATGTAAGTATATTAATGGACTGCTCATAAATTTAGTTGGCTTCTTCAAAGGAACTAGCAATAGTTATTAGGCCATCTACATAAAATGATTCTAATAGAACATTGGAGGTATTCGTAAGCTTTTGTGGCTGATATTGATTTATCGAAACAATTGTCAATTTTTTAGAACTTTCAATAACTTGTATTATATTGTGGAATTAACTAGAGACCTTGAGTTTCATTTAAAAACACTAATGTGATAAAAAGTATTTGCGCAGAGTAGCTGACATAAAAAATGGGCTCGATATAAACCAAACGTTACACGTTTCATGCGATATGTAGCGAGTTGCGACGAATGTGTGTTATTGTTTTCGTTAAGTGGGTTTTCGAATCATAAAAAGCGATGGGAATCGCGATCTTTTTCTACAAGTGATATTTGCAAAAAGGCTTTTTCGATGTCGGCGATTAAACCGATAGAGCCTATTCGAAAATTTAACAATATCTTTAACAAATCAGGCACCAAGTTGTCACCGGAGTATAATAGTTCATTTAGCGATTCAATACCAGGCGCATGCACATATGCATCAAATACTACCCGCAACTTTGTGGTTTCTTTGTCCTCGCGATAAACCGGACGATGCGGCATGTAATAAATGCAATTTTGTTCGTTTTCGTTAAGCGAAATTATTTTTGCACATCCGTTTATTAAGTATTCACGCATAGCATAGCAATGTCATACTCAGCTAGCTTACCGGTTTGTCGCAACCTAGACACTAAACTTCCGTATAATTATTTTTTAAATGTTCGTTTTCACTAATACCTAATGTCTCTAATGTCCAAAATTTCTTAATATCTACATTGTCCTGTTCAAAGTCTACCTGTAAATTTAATACTAATACCCAATTGAAATTTTCAAAAAAATCAAAATTTTCTACAATACTTGAAATTCCATGTATTGTCTATCCTAATTTTGTGTTTACGGCAGTTGGATATGCGTTTTGTGTCACCTGTAACAATTTTCCAATAATGATCAGCTCCAACCAGTAAAGTTATTCCTTTAATTAACTGATCATCATTTGTAACGTTAACATCAGCTAACTGATATTTAGAAACAAAATCTTTAATTATTGGATCGTTAATAGAAGGGGGTTTTAAAGAGTCAAAACATATTTCTGGAGCCTCTACAGCTGTAATTTCGATTAGTTGTCCGTTAAACTTATTTTTGAGACCTACTTGTACCCGATTGCACAAAGTTGTCGGTGCGCTACGAGTATTTCCAAAACGATTTATGGAAATTTTGTGAGTACCGACTACAGGCAACCCCAGTGAACGTGATACACATTGTTTTATGAAAGTTGATTGGCTATCTCCATCTATAATTAACCGAATCACCAAGTCATTTGCGTTATCATTACTTATTAAACATTTGGCGGTCTTTAAATAAACGTTATTATTTGCCCCGTTAGCTTTTAATGCAGTAGAGTTATCACGATTAGTCACATTATTAGGGGTGCTAACAACAATGCGATTATTTTGATTTTCGATTAAACTAGATTGTGAATAGCTGCTATTTCCGTTTCGAATATTGTTACTGGCAAATGATGGATCGCAGATTGAGGTCGCGTGTCGACGTTTGCACTTTGCTCAAAATAGGCGCGATTTGCAAAATTGTTTTCCTTTAAAATGTCCTTTTTTCGCGAGATATTTATAGACGTTTTGCAATATTTTGTTTTGTACGTTTTTTATTTGAAAAACAAGCAGTTTTCATTATTTACAGTTAATAAACTCGCGGCCGTAAATTGATATTATTGTCTTTGCAATTTTTATTGTCCGCTAGGTACCTTCTCACATTGAGCTTGTTCGATTGAGTCCAATTCTATTTTAATAAATTGTAATAAACTGCTAAACTGCTAATTCCCGATTGTGAAAGAAAGTTACTACTAACCGTTTCACTTGTAATTTTTGGTTTGTTGAACAAAACGCGCAAATTATACGATAGAGCCTAAAAAATGATAGATTTAACCATTAGTCCATATTGTTGAGGAGACAAACCTAGTGTTGACAGTGAACGGGTAATCCTTGACGCGGTATTATACAGTTTACGAAGCGCGGAAATGTCTCTTTCACTTTTTACTGGAACTACTGTTAAAAGTTTTTGTATAGATGTGTCCACTATACGTACAGAATTAGCATATTCTTCTTTTAAAAGTTCTATCGCGTCTTTGTACGATGACTGACTAGAAGTCAATCTGTTAATAGTTACCGCCCCTTTATCAGACAAATAAGACTTAAGATAAGCAAATTTTACAGCATCGTTTAAAGAACCATTCTCGTAAACGACCAACCGGAATTGTTCCCAAAATGCCGGCCAAGCCTAAATATCTCCGTTAAATTTAGTAAAATTTAGTTTTGGTAATCTTACCGACATGTTTTCCTGACTATTAACGTTACCGTTAGATGACTGTTGCTCCTAGCTTCTCTGATCATTTTGTGGCGTTAAAGATTGTTCCAGTTTCAGACGTTGCAACAGAGAGATCATCGTATTCCACAATCTTCGCGCACTCAGGTTCAGCATGTTCATCACTAAACGTGGAATACAATCGTTCATTAACACTATTTAAACTGCCCTTCTGTGCTTTGAGGCGAGCTATTAACGCGGGCACGTCACTAGTATTTGCATTTTCGTTATTATTAATGTCGTTCGCGTTATTCACTAGCTTCGTTAATGCTGCGCGTAACGTTTTACGAAGTACTAAATCCATTTTAATAGTTTTAGTTCGATCCGATAAAAGATTACTAAACAATAAAACTTCCCTGGATTCGGCACCATAAATAAAATATGAGTTCGTTGAAAATAAAAGCACCCCAGCTGTTCCGTAAATAAGTTTTAATAATAGTAATTGTAGGGGACCATAGATAATTGAATGTTCGCCAAAAATATTACAGAGGTTGTCATTGTCACATGTCTCAAAAAGTGAAATAATCATGACTGATATAGATTGTAGGTGATTGATACTCATTTGAGTCAGATGTCAGATAATACATGTTTTGTAATATATATATATATATATATATATATATATATATATATATATATATATATATATATATATATATATTGAAGCACTTTCATTTGGTTCTATTCAATTTAATAAGGATTAACAGTATTACTCAAATAAGTCATATTGATTTTTTCAATCTTGTACTTTATTAGCCATCATTTTAACGAATATTTATAAATTGTAAAAAAAACATGTCTAAATTAATTATAGATGCTGATAGTAAAAACAGTGAACAAAATCCTCATTATAATACTGAAGAAAATCTGACCAAAGATATTGAAACAGACGATATACTCTTTGAACCATCAGAATCGAAAATATTGAAATCTGATTCAGATACAATAGAGATTAAAATTAATAATGCAGTACATGATGTAATTTCAAAAGCATCCGTTGAAATTAGAATGAAATTCAAAATAATTTAAAAGAAACGCGGTAAATTTTCATATAGTTAGTAATTAGGTTATTTTATGCAAGGGATTTCAGGAATTTTAATAAATAGTAAATAAGTTATGTTAATATTTATATGTATAAAAATCTTTATCTCTATATGCTAATTTCTAATACAAAAATGTCATTTTCATGTTTCATATACGGCTTAAAAATTCATGGTAATATAAACAGTGAATCGTTGTTAATCACACTATATCTATACAATTGATACGATATAGAGAAGTTTCGATAGCAACCCGCAACGTGATAGATTATGATGGAAATCAAAAAAGTCAGTTGGTTTTTAAAATGTCAAAGTGAAAAGTCGTATTATAATTGATCTCGTCAAGAAGAACGTGCTAATTTACGCAAACTTTTCGGATTATTGTGGAGAAACGACCTCATTCGAATTACAAGGAAGCATACAGTATATATATCATCTGACAGAAACAGTAATAGTTTATGTAATTGGGTAATACCTTCACCAGAAAATACAATAACTACATTAAGAATATTAAAATTGAACTTCTCAAGAAATTCCACGTGCTTGTCAATTAGAAACTTCGACAATATTCAATTGAACGTGTGCAGTAACGACATACTACCCAAACCTGTTGTACTATCTTCAAGAAACAAACTCTCCGTAACTTCAAAATATAATAACCCAGTGTTTTTATGTGTTTGGATTGATCTGGTTGTTACAATTCCACAAATATTTGTAGAACAGCAGATTTCGTTTGTACAGACCATTCTGATTTCACGGGGTGTGCTATTTGTAATTCATCAACTACCCCTTGCAGTAATATTTCTATAGATAGATGTTTCGACCCGTATAAAGACAAATGTGACGGAATCATTATTTGTCCAAAAGGCGAAGACGAAATAAACTGTTCAGAACTTTATCCTCAGCTTATCAAATGTCCAAATGAAGATTAGTTTGAAGTGGATACAAACCTAGTAAATAAAAGGTACCATTTTAAAATATTATATTAGAGATCTCTAAATTAAAAAAGGCCTTTATTTAAAAAACATTTTAATTGTTCAATAGTAATAGTAGTTTTATTTTTTTTGTAGTATATCTGTACACATTTTCTGTTTGTAAATTTCTATGTTTTAAAAAAATTCCTGAAATCATAATTTTGTTCATTTTAATTTCACAAACCAATAATTAGAGTAAATTTGAATGGCGCACTTGAACCCTACCCTTTGAAAGAGTTGGTATACATGTTTAATTATTTTTCAAATAATAAATAATAAATAATTATTGAAACCTATACAAAATTGGCGGCCCAACGTGTGGCGAATTAAGAATTTTTTTCGTTTAAAAACATTAGAATTAGATACAATTAAAATGGCAAAGAGAATGATGCTTAGGGACGGAAAACAAATAGGTTTGGAAG
Organism: Galeruca laticollis; assembly: GCA_963921935.1. Classification (NCBI taxonomy): domain Eukaryota; kingdom Metazoa; phylum Arthropoda; class Insecta; order Coleoptera; family Chrysomelidae; genus Galeruca; species Galeruca laticollis. The sequence goes on along the minus strand of OY998176.1, from coordinate 209,582,128 downwards.
GCAGATCAGATGAGGAACAAGAAGAAAGGAGACGTGGAATGGGAGATTTAGATGGAGAGGAACAAACCTTAATAGATAAAGAAAGTGAAGAATCGAGGGAACAGCAGGATAGTAGACAAGACAGGCAGGATAGTGTAAGCAGAGGAGATCAAATAATGGAATTTTTAATTAATATGAGGGGAGATTTGAATGGGAAGATAGATAATATGAGGGGAGATTTGAATGGGAAGATAGATAATATGTGGGGAGATTTGAATGGGAAGATAGATAATATGAGGGGAGATTTGAATGGAAAGATGGACAAGATGAATGGTAACATGAATGATTTAAATGGAAACATGAACAGGATGGAAAAGAAAATAGAAGAGGTGAAGATGGAAGGTTTGAAGGAAATTAAGAAACTTAGGGAGGAAAATGAAGAATTTAGGAAGCAGATAGATAAGGTGAAGGAAGATACGTTTGAACAAAATAAACATTTGCGTATAGAAATACAAGAAAATGAGATCCGAATTAGAGAAGGGATAAAAAAACATATGGTGGAAGAAATTCATGAATTAGGGAAATGTATAAATGAAAATTTACCGGGAACTATTCAGGCTGAAGTTGCAAAACAAAATGAAAATATAACAAAAGAATTGGAATACATTAAATTTCAAGGACAAACAATAGAGGGAGTAATGCAAAGCTACCAAGAAAAAGTAAAAAAAAAATTCAATGACTTAGAAGATTTAGTAGAAGAAAAAACAGGTACATGCGTTAAACGGAATGAAACAATGGGTAAACAGTTTAATAAGGAACTGGAGGAGATGAATAGGAAACTGAAGGATACTATGGAAGAAATAGAACAAACCTCACAAACCTCAAAACAAAATGCCGGACGGTTAATTTATACAGAAAGTATCGAAATAAGAGTGAAATTTGATAGAAATATGAAAATAATTGATCCTAGAGTTTTTATTAATATAATTGGAAATGAAATAATAGGAATTGAGATTAGGGAGGAGAAGAAAATAATAAAAAATCAGTTCAATGATACGGAAGAATTTGAGATGCAAATTGTAATGCATTTCTGGGAAGAAAGTACAGAAACAGGAATATATGATGAAGATAATGAGATATGGGGCAATGAATTTAAAAGGAACATAGTGGAAAAATTAAAGAAATCTAGGAAACGAATATGGCACAATGATTTTAAAAAGGATATAGTGGAAAATTTAATCGAATTTAGGAAACCGATAGAGAGTCAAACAATAAGAGAAGAGAATAAGACGAAGTTAAGGAAAAGAAAATAAAATTGAATTATATGACAGGATTATAGGAACGAAATCTAGAAACGAAAAGGAATTGTACATGGTAAGGAAGGGATATAAAAACGATGTGTAAATAAAAGGTTTATGATTAACAAGTAATATTTAAAAATATATTTAAATAGAAATTATATAAACATGGATTGATAATAGAAGAAATGATAGACATGTTGATATGAATTATGGAAATGAAAATAGAAGTTACAGAAATGAAAAACGAATATATGGAAATGGAGATAAAATTTATGACAACAAGTATTGTGAGAATTGAAGAGATTTTAGAAACTTTGATAGAAGAAATGATAAAGAAAATAGAAATGAAATTAAGCAACAAAATAGATGTACAGGATGAAATAATTACATTTATAGGAACAAACGGACGGAAGTTATATGAATTAAGCAAATATATGATACAAAAGATTGAATTAAAGGATGAAACAGAAGTTGATATGTAAGCATAGTCGATGAAGAAGCTAGAAACAGACAAAGTTATTGATGTATTGATGAAATATAAGGAAATAATTGATTTTGAATAGATAGATAGAATTAAATGGTAAAATAATTGAATTTAAGGAGGTAAATATGGAAGTATTGGCAATTGAAGAGGATAATAGGAAGTTATGGAATATAAAGAGGAATGGAATTATGGTAGAATTGGGTTAATGAGTGGAAATAAGGAATATGAAGAGAAAGTGAAGAGTTTGATGATGAAATATGAAGGATTGTATGAAAAAGAAATTAGAATGGTGAATAATTATGTGCGTGAGATAGAATAAATAGAAGATGTGAAAAGTAATGGTAATTGGTCAGATTGTGAAGAAGAACATTATGAATTTATAAATGAATTGTTAAAGATGTATACAAAAAGAATTTCGAAGTAACTAAGGGTTGCTTAATTAGAATATGGATATAATAAAGGAGAAGAATACTGAGAAAGGTTAAAGTAAAATCATATCCAGTTCCATGTAAGTTGTTTAGGCGGAGTAGAATAAAAAAGAGTTGGAAATATGGCAGATTATAGAAGAATTCGGGAAACCTGAGACTATCATACTAGATCATGCGACGTACTTTGAAAGTGACAAATTTGGAAGGATATGCCGAGAGCTTCAAATAAAATTAAATTTCATTAGTGTACGAAAGCCATCAACAAATCCTGCGGAACGATATATTAAGGAAATAATAAAATATCTAAGAATATTATGTCATCAGCAACATGATCAGTGGGAAAATAATTTAAAACAAGTGGATAAATTCCTTAATCACACACCTCATGGTATTATAGGAGAATGTCCTATCTTTTTAATGACAGGTCAGCTACCAGAGAGAAAATGGATAGTGAGCCGAGACATGCATATGTTGGAAATTCTTGACAAAGTGAATAACAAATTACAAAAACAAGCAGAACGATACATTAAAAGAGCAAACAAGAAGGGAAAAAGAAAAATGGTTTTCCAGAAAGGAGATTTAGTTTTAATTAAATCATTACAAGTTGCAAAAAGGAAAGATAATATGTGTGCTAAGTTATTATTACCATTGGAAAGGCCATACGTAGTGGTAAATGAAAATGCTCAAAATAGCTATAAGCTGGCACATCCAGATACTGGGTTAATAAGGGGGATATTTAATATTGAGAGTGTATTCCAGTATCATCAGCAGTCAAATTAAATAGGTTAGATGTATATACGTTTTGGAGTTTAAATTGGATAGGGGGGAGAAATTGATGATATTATGAATCAAAATTTATGTAAATATTTAGATTAAGATATTTCATTCAAATGAGAAAGAAACATATTTATTGAATTGAGATTATTAAAAAATTAAAGGATTTAAATTTTAATATAATCAAATAAGTTTGAATATATTAAAATATAAATGGGGGGAGTTGAAGCACTTTCATTTGGTTCTATTCAATTTAATAAGGATTAACAGTATTACTCAAATAAGTCATATTGATTTTTTCAATCTTGTACTTTATTAGCCATCATTCTAACGAATATTTATAAATTGTAAAAAAAAAACATGTCTAAATTAATTATAGATGCTGATAGTAAAAACAGTGAACAAAATCCTCATTATAATACTGAAGAAAATCTGACCAAAGATATTGAAACAGACGATATACTCTTTGAACCATCAGAATCGAAAATATTGAAATCTGATTCAGATACAGTAGAGATTAAAATTAATAATGCAGTACATGATGTAATTTCAAAAGCATCCGTTGAAATTAGAATGAAATTCAAAATAATTTAAAAGAAACGCGTTAAATTTTCATATAGTTAGTAATTAGGTTATTTTATGCAAGGGATTTCAGGAATTTTAATAAATAGTAAATAAGTTATGTTAATATTTATATGTATAAAAATCTTTATCTCTATATGCTAATTTCTAATACAAAAATGTCATTTTCATGTTTCATATACGGCTTAAAAATTCATGGTAATATAAACAGTGAATCGTTGTTAATCACACTATATCTATACAATTGATACGATATAGAGAAGTTTCGATAGCAACCCGCAACGTGATAGATTATGATGGAAATCAAAAAAGTCAGTTGGTTTTTAAAATGTCAAAGTGAAAAGTCGTATTATAATTGATCTCGTCAAGAAGAACGTGCTAATTTACGCAAACTTTTCGGATTATTGTGGAGAAACGACCTCATTCGAATTACAAGGAAGCATACAGTATATATCATCTGACAGAAACAGTAATAGTTTATGTAATTGGGTAATACCTTCACCAGAAAATACAATAACTACATTAAGAATATTAAAATTGAACTTCTCAAGAAATTCCACGTGCTTGTCAATTAGAAACTTCGACAATATTCAATTGAACGTGTGCAGTAACGACATACTACCCAAACCTGTTGTACTATCTTCAAGAAACAAACTCTCCGTAACTTTAAAATATAATAACCCAGTGTTTTTATGTGTTTGGATAGATCTGGTTGTTACAATTCCACAAATATTTGTAGAACAGCAGATTTCGTTTGTACAGACCATTCTGATTTCACGGGGTGTGCTATTTGTAATTCATCAACTACCCCTTGCAGTAATATTTCTATAGATAGATGTTTCGACCCGTATAAAGACAAATGTGACGGAATCATTATTTGTCCAAAAGGCGAAGACGAAATAAACTGCTCAGAACTTCATCCTCAGCTTATCAAATGTCCAAATGAAGATTAGTTTGAAGTGGATACAAACCTAGTAAATAAAAGGTACCATTTTAAAATATTATATTAGAGATCTCTAAATTAAAAAAGGCCTTTATTTAAAAAACATTTTAATTGTTCAATAGTAATAGTAGTTTTATTTTTTTTGTAGTATATCTGTACACATTTCTATGTTTTAAAAAAATTCCTGAAATCATAATTTTGTTCATTTTAATTTCACAAACCAATAATTAGAGTAAATTTGAATGGCGCACTTGAACCCTACCCTTTGAAAGAGTTGGTATACATGTTTAATTATTTTTCAAATAATAAATAATAAATAATTATTGAAACCTATACAATATATATATAATAGTTTAAGAATAAATTGTAACAGTTATACCAGGGCAAGCCCTAATAAAGACGGCTGATGAATTAATTGTTATTTCACGCCCTACAGTAATCTTAAAAAATGTTACACGGGTTTTCAAAATTAAATTGTCAAGTTGAAGTTTTTTATATATGTCAGTTTACATTTATTTTTAAAGTCACTTGATATTTTTGACAGCAGAAATGATTTACAGTGAGGAAGAAAAACTCCAAATGTTACATGTTTTATAGAAAATAACAAAAATAAGCTTTTAGAGTGTTGTATCCAAACCGTCCAACACCATAGATAAATACTTTTAATACCGGGAAGAATGGAATCTCCTGTACTAAGTCCGAAGCCACAAAGTTTTGTCGAGTGCTGCGCCATCCATTGTGGTGGAAGGTTACTATTCACCAACAGGGAAAAAATAAAGGAAGAGACCTGCATGATTAGTCACAGTTTACTAGCTACTACTAGATGGCAAGCCAAGCCAATACTGAAGGTTTTTTAAATCATGCCTATATTGTTTTTTCTTAAATAAACAAATAAAAACAGTCACACAAAGTCTCAACACTTTTTGAAATAACCTGTTATTTTATTTTGGCTTAAAAGTAGGATAGGTTGTTTAAAAAGCTGTTTAAAGCTTTTATCCGTTTTTATTAACCAGGATAGTATATTAAAAGACGAATGTCGACAAATAGTTTCATAAATTCAATATAAAATTAAGTTTATAGAATAGTACAGGTGATTTTCTTTATTTTCTTCTCAAACTTAAGATAAGAATAATTTATTGATAATAGCATGTGCAAACAAATATTACACATATGATACAACATAATGGATACACATTTTTCAAAAAGTTCAGATTTTTTAAAGGTTTCAGCAGCATACCTTTTTAACAGCAACTGACGACTTCTTCTAAACTGGGTAGCTCTTTTTTTAAATTGAGTGGCTATTTGATAGAGATGTTTGGCTTTTGGTGATAGGTATTTAACCCTAGAGACATTCACCTCAGCAAGTAAATCAGATCATTCTAAATTAAAAAATAATATCATCAGCAATAAAAAATGATATGAGTATGCAATATACATTGCATTTAGATAACATTTTTGTTGAAATGTTAAATTTTAAACCCTATTTTAGACAATATTCTAATGGAAGTATACAGTCAAAACTTGATGTAACTAAATAATATGAAATTATAAATGCATTTCTAGGTACCTAATAATTTTTCATGTTTTCTAATAAATCAAAATATTGACCTATACCTAATATCTACTATTTCTGTGAAAATTTCTTTGTTAAACACCTATATATTAATAAATCAATTAATTATTCACTCACTTCTTTTTGGAGTAACTGTGGCATTCAAGTCTGCTGGTGTGACAGAAGTAGAATCTTGAACAGCATGTGTTGATAATTTCAGCTCGGGTTCAACTGAATAGCTACAACTAGCCTCATTAATAGCACAGGGTTCTTGTGCTTTTTTAGCTCTCAGTTTTACAAACTGAGCATTAACAGCTTCCTGTAACTTTAAAGTCCTAGGACTCTCAGTTACAGATGCCAATTTGTGGTACAGCTAAAGAGGTTGATGGTTCAGCTTCAATTATTGAGGAAGGAACATCATCAGTTACTATTTCTAAAGATTCTAGAAAATAAAAACAATTATTGAATAAATGTATCCTAGTTAGTTGTTAGTTTTTTTTTTCTTTAATTATTATAGATTTACCTGGACAATTGACTGATGGGAAACTCCTCTTTTCAGAACTTTATTTGGACCAAAATCTTTAGGTAAAAAGTGTAAAGCACACACTCTACAATTGTTGTAAATATTCTCAGATGTCATTTTCTCCTTCAACCTTCTGTTTCCACATAAATTTACCTATTTGTCAAAAATGAATTTATTTTTCAAAATTGACATAAAAACAGCTTGGTTTGGGTAAATTCACAGATGACGGTATTACAGCAATCAGTAAAATAAAGTTCGTTAGTAACCTTCCAAGCGAATAGATGGAGTTAAAAATGCAGTTTAGCAGTGGCTATAAAAGATCGCGGGGCATGTCCAACACCAACAGAAAATACTATTTTTTAAAACGACACACAATGTCAAAAGTCTTGGAAACATGGGTCCATGTTGGTGTCTCATGGTCTACATGGAATGGTCAAGATTTCCGATATCTGATAGATGAAATGCCCTCCATCGTGTAAAGCGTTAATTCTTGCTCAATTATGTGGAAACATTTCACGACTTTGCATTACAATGCACAAAAATTAAAAGAGAACAAGTGTCACTTCACTAAAAATATTGCGAATATCTATATTTGCAGAACATTGATACTAAGACAAGGAATCTTTATCAACATAAATTTATTGTATTCACCTGATATACTTATACTATAAAAACAAGAGGGGACATCTAAAATAGTAGACATTACAATACCTAAGGATCACAACAATAAAGGATCTCGGATACAAAAAAAATACAAATAAATCGACTAGTCGCATGAACTAAAACACGCTTATCACTTATAACATGTAACCATACATCCGCTGGTTATCTCAGGGACAGGTCTCGTCGAAATACTCCTGCAAAACGATTTAAAGAAATTTAGTATACAAAATATTAACAAGATTATATAATCCATGATAAAATTAGGCAATAGAAATTACGAACTGATCATAGTTACGGCATATAGATAAGCGATTATACGTTTGACAAGGTGGTTTAATCACGTCTGCTTTTCGGTGGGTTCAACTATTCGTGTTGCGATAGTAACCACCTTTTGAATATTCTCAAAAAGTCATAAAACGTCTTAAAATTGCATTAAATCGCTTCGGAATAGCTTCAAGTTTAGAAATAAACGAAGCAATACATGTTATTTACTTGTTGAGAGTAGACATATTTTATTTTGTCCTCCTAATTTATGAATTTCTAATGGTAAAAAGTCATCAATTGCGTTGTGAGATATATCATTTGAAAGGTAATTGACTGAACTTTCCACATATGGAGATGAATCTACAAACTTTTTGTATTTAAAAAAGATGTTTGGTCTTTTATTGCATTTATAAAAGATTAAAATTATCGTCAAATGAACAAAAAACTCGTATAATTTATAAGCAATTAACTATTTGGAATCCGCTTTTGTGGTATGCAGTAAATTTATAAACAGTAAACTCCAGTGGCCGATCAATCAACAATGTAAACCGGAATTATAAAACAAAAAGATACTTTAATTTTGATAGTACCTAGTCTAAACAAATCATTTGTGATAGAGCTGATAATGTCGATAACTGGAGAAATAATACTAGAAGAAATCATATCAAGTAAACAGGAATTGAAATCACTCATAGAAGCAGTAGAAGTAAGATTGTCCCTAAAAATCGAAGATCTGTACAGAAAACTGAATAAAGTAGAAGTAGATAACCTTCATCTTTTGAATAAGATTGAGAACATTGAAAGGAAAGCGAAAGAAAATAATATAGTGATTTTTGGACCCGATACCAAACCCGAGGAAATAACGCCTGAATATATTTGTAACGAGCTAGGGCGACTAGTACACGTTACAATAAATGAGAGCGACCTGAATAATATTTACTCTCTGGGTAGGAAAGAACGAGCCCCTGTCAAAGTGGAATTTGTTTCATACTTGAAAAAGTCAGAAGTACTTAAAAACGCAAATAATCTCAAAGGTACCCATATAAGCGTAGCTAATGACCTAACACTCATCCAGCGAAAGGAGCACAAGATTTTAAGAAAACACCTAATTCTGGCGAAAGCAAATAATCATATAAACTGCTACATACGAAGAAACAAACTATTTGTGGACGGAGAAATTTATTCTCCTGAAGAATTAGAAGTAATAGAAACTACTGAAATAAAAAGACCGAAATCAAATAGCGAACCTGCGACCCCGAAGCGAGATAAAGCAGTGGCAAACATTCCCAAAATAACAACTAGGCAAAGATCATTTATTCCCCGGTTCCGGAAAAAAAGAAGAACAATCATTTGTGGGAGGGAAATAAATAAATACTAGAGCATAGGTTCTACGCAAAGCATCAAATAATTTATGTATGTTAATTTACTATTTTTACTTTCTGTCTTAAATAACTTCTTCAGAAATCTTATTGATGTCATCATACTTTGTCAATATATAGCAACCAAATAATTATTGTAAAGACTGTCAAATAATTTAAAACTGTTTACTGGTTGGTGCATTCACATGAATGAATATATAAGAAATTTTATGCTAGAAAAAATAACATATCCTCTAAATGATTCAAATGAAGCAAAAGAAGTTTTGTCTGTGAATAACAAATTGAATAATTTGAAGATTCTTAATACTAATATTTGTAGTGTTTCAAAAAATATAGATGAATTAAAAATATATCTTGAGGAACTTGAGACATGTTTCGAGTGCATCGTTTTAACATAAACTTGGCAAGTCCCGGATACGTCCGAAGGCGCAAATGTGCGTTTGGTTATCTTGTTGAAATCCGTTGTTTGTGTTTTCTCATGTTTCAATTAACATCCTTGCTCCCAATTTGTACACCTTTTCTTGGTTATGCCGTACCGATGAAGGCTAATGAGCCAGAAACATGCATGTCTACGGTTACCACTCATTCTCTGTAACCTCTTTTGCGTGATATGCCCGCTAATTCTGTTTTTGTTTTATATTCCACGCGTTATCCTTCAATCTTTTCATTGATTATTTGTCTATTTCCAGGGTCAGAAGGTTTAGACAGGAGAGCTATAGACGCCTCCGTGTCTCTGTTGGTTGTTGTCTTGAAAACTCGAGATCTTCCATTTGAAGGCGCAAATGTGCGTTTGGTTATCTTGTTGAAATCCGTTGTTTGTGTTTTCTCATGTTTCAATTAACATCCTTGCTCCCAAGTTGTACACCTTTTCTTGGTTATGCCGTACCGATGAAGGCTAATGAGCCAGAAACATGCATGTCTACGGTTACCACTCATTCTCTGTAACCTCTTTTGCGTGATATGCCCGCTAATTCTGTTTTTGTTGTTATATATATATATATATATATATATATATATATATATATATATATATATATACATACATAAACCAAAAGGGTACTCTTGACGGTAGATAAATAACAAATCTCTCAATATCTTAGGGATTCCGTCGTAAGTACTGAATTAAACTCTTATTTACTACCCAACGTTCCGAAAAAAATTATTTTCGTTTTCAAGGCTGAAATATGGACATGTTGGTACATTTCATCATTTAACAATTTTTCTATACTTACGTGTAAAGTGAGTTCATAATTATTAAAACCGTTAATACTCGGAACAACAAAAAAATATATTTTATATATAGATACTTTTTAAGTACTGATTCAAAAGGATCTTTTCGATTTGAAGGAACATTATTATGTTTGTCAGAGTGTCACAGTTTGGGTGACAGTTTTTTGGTTGACACATAACCTAGTTGATGTGTTCAACTTTATGACTTAAGAGACAGTCTTCATTATTAGTATCATGACTTGTCACTTAATCATGATCCTATGAACAAAGGAAGTCCTATATATCATATATTCTCCCTTGTCACCGGGCGAAAGTTGTAAGGTATATTACTCTCACTAATTACCCCACTCACGATAACAAGAGTGAATGTAGTATATAGACAACAACTCCGTTATAACTCATTATAGCTATTTAGATGTTTATATTTATAAGTTAGAAATATCTAGAATATTTCTATATATCTAGAATTTTAGATTTATATATATATATATATATATATATATATAAGTATTTGTGTACATTTTCTTGGGATTCGGTCCTTAGTCATATTTAAAATAGACTCTGAGACATCGTGTATACTTAATTTATTTTAACGTTTCGGCTGCAATCCAAGCCTTTATCAAAAACTACAAAAAGTGTATAATAGAATAAAATTTTCAAGTCTATGCCTCATTCACATTAACAAAACAATCAATTGTGTATAGTACTCACATATTTAGAACAGTAATTTTCTCCATTGGAACGTCACAATCGTTAAAAACATTTAAAACATTTAAAAACGGCCATTCCCACATAACATTTAAAATGTTTCCAATTATAGCCGAACAATCATCAAGCAATACATTGGAATACGTACATACATCAACTGTGATTACCAATTCGTTGCTAAATTTTTTTAATTGCATATTTATTGTTTTTATTTTCATTTTACGAGGGCGTTTCTATACATTGTTTATATCGTACTAGGTGTGGACAGAGTATGGTTTGTTGTCTACTGTTATTTAAATTATGTTTACTTGTTCTATTAGTATTACTCTATCAAATTGTAATATATCTTACTCCAATTATTTGGACGTAGTTTCACTATATACAAATGTCACTACAGAACTGGTACTGAAAGTGATTGGAAAACAATGGAATGAAATTAAAAAGAATACTGATATACCATATACTGAGTTTTTAGATGCAGTAAAACTAATATTGAATTCAACTTACTTTGTGTACCAAGACACATTTTATGAGCAGATTGAGGGCTGTGCAATGGGGGTATCCATTTCTAGTGTGATTGCACAGTTAGTTATGGAAGATCTAGAAACAACTATAATTTAATAATTAAAGTTTAACGTATCCTTTTTCTACAGGTACGTCGATGACTGTTTGCTCGCAATTCCAAAGGATAAATGTGATTATGTACTACAAGAATTCAACAAATATCATCCTAAATTGCAATTTACTATGGAAATACAAAATAACCACCAAATTAACTTCTTAGATGTTACCTTACACATTAAAGATGGATATATAAAAACAGCCTGGTTTACAAAACCAACATGGTCAGGTAGATACCTTAATTTTCTTTCTGAACATCCTATGTCTCAAAAAAAATCGGTGATTATTGGTTTAGCTGACAGAGCGATCGCTTTGTCTGATCCGGAATACCGACAAGAAGCTATACAAAAGGCTAAACAGGCATTGCGTAAAAACAGTTATCCCGAACAATTGATAAACTCTATTTTTAAGAAAAGAATTCATAAATTCCACAACTCAACAGCTAACCAATCGGTATCTAAGCAACAACACGTTAATTTCTTAACATTATCATATATACCTAATTTAACAGAGAAAATTAAAAATGTTTTTAAACAAGAAAAAATTCAAATTAGTTATAAAGGTCACATCTTAATCAACAAGAGTTACAGTACTTTAAAAACAAAAACACCTAAAGATAAAAAAAGTCATGTTGTGTATGAAATTCCGTGTAAGGATTGTAATAAGGTGTATATAGGACAAACGAGTCAATATTTAAAAAGCAGACTAAATAGCCGTAAGTACGACAAAAAAAATAAAACAGCATTAACTTATCATATGATAGAAACTAAGCATAATTTTAATTACGAACAAACAAAAATTCTAAAAACTGAAACTAACAACAAAAAACGAGAACTCCTCGAAATGATCTATATACAAAAAAACAATAACACTGTCAATTCCAAAACTGATACAAATAATTAGAGTAAGATATATTACAATTTGATACAATAATACTAATAGAACAAGTAAACATAATTTAAATAACAGTAGACAACAAACCATACTCTGTCCACACCTAGCACGATATAAACAATGTATAGAAACGCCCTCGTAAAATGAAAATAAAAACATTAAAAAAAATTTAGCAACGAATTGGTAATCACAGTTGATGTATGTACGTATTCTAATGTATTGCTTGATGATTGTTCGGCTATAATTGGAAACATTTTAAATGTTATGTGGGAATGGCCGTTTTTAAATGTTTTTAACGATTGTGACGTTCCAATGGAGAAAATTACTGTTCTAAATATGTGAGTACCATACACAATTGATTGTTTTGTTAATGTGAATGGGGCATAGACTTGAAAATTTTATCCTATTATACACTTTTTGTAGTTTTTGATTAAGGCTTGGATTGCAGCCGAAACGTTAAAATAAATTAAGTATACACGATGTTTCAGAGTCTATTTTAAATATTACTAAGAACCGAATCCCAAGAAATTGTACACAAATACTTATTAAACTTTAGTCCAAGAAAATTGAAAACAATTTATTATATATATATATATATATATATATATATATATATATATATATATATATATGTTTATATATATATATAATGGGCATCGAAGTATTTGCAGCAAAGAATCCATCCCAGGTGGACCACTCAACCGTTTAACTTCCTCTCTAGCTGCGTAAGTTGAATTTACGAGGGGAGGAATTATATCAACGATTCCCATGGAAACCGATGAGTTGCTCTTCCACGGTCTAAAACGAAGACTCCGTAATTAGCATAAATATTCTATATAAAATTAGTTGTTGACAGTCAGTTACTAGATTTCACATTGTTTTATCGTATTTGTTGAATTATCATTTTTGTGAAATCAACATTTTTAAAGTTAATAATTTGAAAGCCATGGCTCCTACACATTTTACGAATCTACAAAATCGATCCAACTGTCTTTACATTCCTTGAACATACAATGAAGAAGTGGGAAACAAACTTAATACTCAACCTCCCAAACAAATACATAGAAACAAACAACAAACCGATTAAGAGAGGAATTTTCCAAGGAGACACATGGAGCCCGAAGTGGTTCAACCTAGCACTGAACCCACTAAGCAGCATACTGAAAGCAACCAACATCGGATACAAGGTCACCAAAGACTATAACTTTTCACATCTATTCTACGTCGGTGACATAAAACTGTATGCACCAGATGAATACAAACTATCTTCACTATTAGAAACCACTTTTTCTAAAGACATAAACATTAATTTCTAATTAGTTATAGTGAGGAAAGGGACAATAACTGAAAGAAACAATATAGATCTTCCCATAAATAGTATAACATTCCCTGCACTAACCGAGAGCGAAACATATAAATTCCTGGGAGTAAAGGAAACAATAACACACAAAACAAAGAAAATGAAAGAACTAAAAGTGAAAAAGTACAAAGATAGGCTTGCAAAAGTCATGCAGACATAACTAAATGCAAAGAACAAAATCAAAGCAGTAAACATCTTCTGTTCAAATTAGAGACTCTGAACAAGAGAGCATCCCTCTGTGCTGACGGACACCAGAGGTCGAAATCCCACTACCGTCACGATTATCGAGGGAGATGTGATTCAATATTCGTCGCATCATATAGCCAGGAAAGTAGTGTAAGTAGTATTTACCCATCTACAATAATTATTCATGATTTGAATAAATGAATTCAATATTTCTTGATTAATGAATGATAATAATGTAGTTCCTAATTAATAATATACAAATAGTAATTATTGGAAAATGATGGAAGAACTACTAAATGTCTGTAAGCATTTAGGTTAATTCCAATATACCCATATAAAAATAATATAAATCGACAACAAATAATGATATAGGTGTACACAATATTATTCAACACAATTTTTCGTAATTATCAGTTGACTTGCATTTTGTGGTTTCTTTATCTCCATTTATTATCATTTCACTTGTTACAACTCAGTAGCTACTGTTCTCAAAGAAATAATGTTTCAACAAATATCGAATGAGGATACCTATATATTTTCCTATGGTTTATTTTATTTCCTGAATGAATTTTTGGGACAATTTTAACAGCCTAACAAGTAGTCACCTAACATAAAATTATTTATACAGTGTGGGAAAACCATTACGGTATATAGTTATAGAAAACTCCGAACCAAATTTGTTTATTGCAAAGTTTATTGCAAAAATCAATATAAAAAAATAAAATCATGTGTTTACCAAATTTCGTTACAATACATTAAAAAATTGAAATGTAATACTCAATTGTTCATAATGTGAAAAACAAAAAAAGTATGAACGTCGAAAAAGTAGATATTGAAAATGCTTAGCGCGAACATCCTGGCAACATCCTAATCATAAATAAAAATGTCTTCTAACATTAGACTTGATCGACATAATCGCAACCGTTATTCGTACTTTTAAGTCATCTAAATCAAGGTGTTTATTTTTGATAACAATACTCTTCACATATTCTCACAAAAAGTAATCTAAGTTAAGATCAGGTGATTGCACTTGCCATTCTATTGATTCTCGCCTCCCTACCACCAATTTGAAAATATGGCATCGAGGTACTGCCGGACATTGCGTTGATAATATGGTGGTCAATCTTGTTGGAACCATGTCGTATTCACTGGAACATGAAGGTTTCCGGGATTGAAAGTTTCCGGGATCAGTATATATAAGGTATCCCAAGTAAAATTTGCACCCCAATATCTCGAGTTATGTTCAGATTTGGAAAAAATTCCATACAAGTAAATTTTAACCTAGTGAAATTAACTGTCTCGACCCCTACTTCGTGGAATATGCTCATATTAGTGTTTTTAAATGTAACTCACGGTCTCTAGTTAATTCCACAATATAATAAAAGTTATTGAAAATTCTAAAAAATTGACAGTTGTTTCGATAAATCAATTCTGACGATGATATTGATTTATCGAAACAATTGTCAATTTTTTAGAATTTTCAATAACTTTTATTATATTATGGATTTAACTAGAGACCGCTAGTTTCATTTAAAAACACTAATTTAAACATTTTTATATCCCTCTAGAGCCCATACTCTTAAATAGCAAGGCATGTTAAGTAACACATCATTTTAGAGATGTTTTCGTTATCTATACAACCCCGTTCTTTTTTTAATTTGAACGACTATTTTTTGAAAAAACTGCTTAGATTATTTGAATGAAAAACGAGCAGATATACTGAAAGATTGAGTATTCAACATGAAACGAGTAGACGGTGAAAACAATTGGGAATATTTCTGCTAAACTCTTACTGAAAATGTTATATGAAAAGTTCAACAGAGAACTAAATCTATTAAAAGATGTAATTTTTGAAAATACAAAAATGGACCGAGCAGCTAAAAGAAAGAAGTTAGAAGTAAGTGATGAAAATACACCAGACGGTTTGCTAAAATAATTTTACCAAATTTGTACCGTGGAATTGGCGTGGCATGGAAATGAAGCAACCTTTTGCTTAGTTGACTTTATTAAAAAGGAGCTCGGCAATAACGTTGAAAATACTAGTTGAAAGCGCCACGACATCGCGGTTTGTCATTGGGTATAGAGAAATTAGGGATATATAAATGGGGGGTTAATTTAAAATGTTTTACTTTTGTGATTATTTAAAATTTTGTTGGAAATTGTTGTAAATAATTGTATTTAGTTCTGCGATCCTCGCTTCGCTCGGAACGCGTAATTTAGTTTTAAGTATTATTAATAGAAGGCTCGTAAGAAGTACAAAGGCGTGATATGGCAATAACAATGCGGCTTCACAAAGGACAGATCAACAACTGATGACATACACACATTAAAACAAATAATGGAAAAAGCGCATGAATACAGATTAGACATAGAATTGCTCATCATCGATTTTCAACAAGAAGTGAACTCATGACAGCATTAAAAGAACAAGGAGTAGACGCAAAACTGAGAAGGCTAATCAAAATGGAAAGGTATCAAACAAGGGTCAGTATAATAACGCAAAAAGGAGAAATAGATGAATTGTTGATCAATAAAGGGGTAAGACAAGGTGTCTCATTCCCCACAACGCTAGTCAATTTATCATTAGAATACACAATGAGAAAACTACACACGGGTCAAGTGGCAGCCAAATAATAGCCTATGCGGACGATACCGAGCTTAGAAGAAGAATAATGGAAGATATGCTAAAGGAGATAATCACACAGGGAAGAAAAATGGGGCTAAAAATAAATGAAAGTAAACAAAGCGAAAGATACTTAGGAGCTTAAGCCAAAAAGAAAAAAAATCAACGCTTACTAATTTGAAGAAGTTAAAAAATATCAATATTTGGGGGTCGTTATTAACAACACCGGAGATAGAAGCACCGAAATACAAATAGAGTCTGGCACGCTAATAAGAAACTACTTAAAAGCGAAATGTTGACAAAACAAGCAAAATTAAATATGTATAAAACGATAATAACTCCAATAATGATGTAGTAAGCAGGAACAATGACGTTAACAAGGAAGGAAGAGGAAAACTTAAGAATAACGGAAAGGAAGTTAATGAGAACAATATTGGGACCTGTAAAAATAAACGAAAATGAATATAGAATTAGTACTAATCGTGAAATGAAAGGTGAAAACATTTTAAAGAGAATAATAGTACAACGAATCAAATTGCTAAGGCATGTATGAAGAGAAGGAGCTAAATCAGTTACCTACAATATTTTACCGCTGTGAAATTGGCAGCCAAAAGCTTGCAGCTATTTTGTCGAAAACACCCGAATCGCCACTGGCGCAGCATATTTATATAATTTCTAAAAATAATCGGAAATTCTTGCTTTTTTTTCTAATTTTAGGCAAGCCTACCTCAAAATAGTAATAAGGAGAAAATAAAATAAAGTACTGAGTTTGATATTTTACCCATATTGTTATGAATTAACCCTTATTGCCGGTCCTGTACGGCAGTGCAAGTCAATCTAATATTCTTAATTTGTTTTTAAGGTGGGTCCCAATATTTTCTACTTAAAATGGAATGTGCTAAAATGTCCCAAGTGGCGAAAAATTAATTAAGTTTGATATTTTCCCGAAATTTCCATGAATCAACTCCTATTGCCGGTCCTGTACGGCAGTGCAAGTATTTCTGACATTTTTAGTTGGTTTTGAAGATGATACTCAGCATTTCTATATGAAAAAGAATGTGCGAAAAACTCCCAAGTCGCGAAAAATTAAATATGTTTTATATTCCAGCCAAATTTTTATTAATGAACCACTATTGCAGGTCCTGTACGACAGTGCAAGCCAATTTTTAATTTGTTTTTAAAATGGTTCTCAATTTTTTCTGTATAAAATGGAATGTGCGAAAAACTCCTAAATTATGAAACATGAATTAAGTTTGAAATTTTACCCAAATTTTTATGAATTAACCCTTATTCCCGGTCCTGTATGGCGTGCGGCGAGACAAGTTAATCCGATATTTTTAATTTGTTCATGGGTAAAATTTTACATTGTGGGGGTCTTAAAATAAAATTTAATTTTACTCCTAGATTTGCCTCTCTACCTTATTTAATGTTCTCCTTATTACTGTGCCACTGGTGATTCGGGTGTTTTCTTCAGAATAGCTGCTAGCTTTTGGCTGCCAATTTCACAGCGGTCAATATCTTGCAGTAGAACCCAGGAGGAAGGAGGAGAGGTTGTATGTCCGGATCAAAGTGACAAAATGAGGTAGAGGTGGACCTTAATAGAGCAGGAGTAAAAAACTGCAAAGAGAAAACAAGAGATAGGAATTTATGGAAGGACATGAGTGAAAGAATTAAAACGTAAAACGGGGACTGATCCAGCCCAAATAAGCGGATCTAGAAAGCATACACGGCGTAACTCCACATGGGGTGTCAAGCCATTATTTATCAAGAGTGACACTCGCGCCATGTCACGTCTCAAGTCCGCCCTTTTTTATATATTTTTGCGCTAGACGACAGACACTCTTATACCAAAAATTTCGACTTTCTCCTCTCCCCGCAATTCTATATTTTTTAATTAATTGAAAAGTATATTATCTACGGGCAAAGTATGCATACATTTGCCATATAATTCATATATGATCTTGCAGTTGCAGCATCAATGATAATTTTCCATGCATTTATTAAAAAGATATTCAGTTCTAAAAAATAAAAGTTGTAACTTTTGTAAAAATATTTCTAAAGTTGAACGTTGGTCATGTGTGGTTTCGATATTTCGGAAAGATAATCAATGTCGCCTCCAGTGATTCATTTCTTGCAGGTGTGGTGGTGGATGATTGAGTTTCATCCGCAGTGATGCCCTGAATCTCGAATCGGGGCGTTATTCTTGACGTCTTTCCCAACGTCATGCATACGCAAGCCTGTGAATGCTCTATTTGCGAATAGTTCCTAAAATGATGTTCTCGAGCACCGTTACTAAAATCATCGAATTGTACCGTCCTCACAACAGCGTCAGTTGACGTTACAATACAAATGTCATTTGGTTATGCCAAATGTAAGGGTGCATTCAGATGCTACGTCGGGCGCGTTTTATGCGATCAGATGCTTAGATCTGGTAAATAATCGGGTCGTTCAGATACTAGCGGTAAATTTTACCAATCGTCCAACCATTTAACCCAGTCGACACATCGGTAGAAATTGACCCGCATGCGCTTTACATTTTATAATGCATGATTGAGAAGTTTGGGTTATGTTTACAAAATTACAAATAATAAATTAATATTCAACGAGACTTTTTACATTTTTTTCTACACCCACATGTATATTATCCATTTTCTGCACAATTTACAGAATGGAAATGTAGGCCATTTCGGTTAACTGAACGCATATGATTTCATTTACAACCTAGAATGTATATGAAATTCACCAATCAGCATTTGCATTTAGTACCCGTCAAATCTTCTTTTTTTCAATTTCAATGTAACGTCAAGATAAATTGTCAATATATTTCTTTAGTTATTAAGAAAATTATTTTAGTAAAATGAGTGATTCCAGTGATTAATAAAAAATCAATAAATATTACTCTATCAGATATTCGTTTAGCCGCAAAGGAGATGTATAACACACATCATTACCCCAAAAATCGAAAAGTAAATATGATTTTTGTTACAAAATTTCATAAATTGAACTCTGGTAAACGGAGTTAAAAATATTATTAGAGCATGTTATCACTGCTTATATGAATGAAATATGGAATAAAAACAAGCTCTGAACCCTTTGGACAACATATTCTATGTAAAAAACAATGATAAATATTAAAAGTAACATTGACATTTCAAGTTACCGTAAATTGCGTTGATTTCATATAAGTTTGTGATGGATCACTCTGTTAACGTACGTCTCTAACTGTGTTCCGAAGAGAATATAGTTGGTTCAATCCCAGCTTCAAGCGTTTATTTTTATTGCTGATATTTGTATTATAAATAGTAATTTTCATAAAATTTTAGTTAGTGTTCATTTTTGGAATTTATGGAGGACGTCTTTGTTAAAAATTCAAAATTTTGAAGATAAATCATGTAATTATTTAAAAAATTAATTTTAAATTAATTTAATTGATAAACAAACCCAGATCCTTTGTAATTTCTTGTATGTTTTACGAGGTTTCCAAAAAATATATTGTGCTTAGACCACCAGATACAGAACAATTTTTTGTTAATTACCAAAAAGAAAAATGTTCGAAGAAAGTAGTCGGAATTAACAAAATTGGTAATCAGACTAAAATAATTGCTGACTTTTTAAAATTACCAGATGCGAATTTATATACGGGACATTGTTTACGCATCAAATAGTAAAAAATTTCATGAAAAATATTGATCATATATTTGAATAAATCTTCTTGTTCGGGATTTAAACCAAAATTGTTCACTAAATACGTTATAGTATATTGTACAATGAGCACGAAATGACATACATTTCCCACAAATAGGTATATGAAATTTTGTAGTACGAGCTTAGCGAGTAATACAAAATTTCATATACCTACGAGTTGGAAATGGGTCATTTCATGCCAATTGTACACTATACTCTTTCTACGACCATCATAAATCATAAACAAAACTGTAATATTTTACATAACAATTTTTATTATAAATTTTCCTGCCGTCATTGTTGCATGGTTTAGAGAATTTTTTCTCTGATATTATTAAGTCGGGCTCTTAGCCCTTTGAATGACCCATATATTTTTTTCTTTTCGTACATGTATCTACCTACGTCCTGAAACAAATAATGTTCAAAATTTTAAAATTTTGACAACTTTGAAATAAAAATACTTTATGCAGAAAAATCGTTATAATTCACCTGCGGAAAAAGTTATCAATTATCGTGTCTCTTTGAAGGAGTTATATCACCTCCTGCATGTACCAGGACAGTGACCGATGTCCTTCTGAAGCAATGGCTAGTATACATATCTGGATCAGCATGTCAATGTCAAATAATCCTCACTATCGCGACCCATTTTCGATTATAAATTTTTTTTACAAACATATTTTGTAAACACCGATGTGAAATGTCAAATTATTAGATAGACATTAACACACATGACTCGATCATATATTATAATATATATGACCAAAAATTTCGTTGCTATAATGCCAGTCTAGTAACGCATGATAGTCGTGGGAAATGAAAATCTGTATTACAATGTGGTAGGTTCCATAATCGAAGACGCACTTGAAATGTACATTTTTCTTTATGGTTGTAGAAAAAATATTTTATATTTTTATGATAAATCTGAGTATGCTCAGAAGGAACAAAAATTGTACGATTCATTTTATGATGTTTTCTTTGTGACTCTAGTTCTAATATCTATAGTAAGAAGTAATATATTTATTTAAGACCGATTCCTACTTTTTTTACAAAAAATGGTACTATTTCAAATACAATGTAGCAATAAAATTCTCTTACCGAATCTCCCGCGAGCTCGAATTATTTTCCATACATTTTTTCTCATTTGCAAATTTTTTCAAGAAAATTCGCACTTCGAAAATTTTTTCGGAATAATTAAAGATCTAAAGAGATTATAAGTGAAAATATTTCAGGTATTTATTGGTCATCTAGATGTAGCTTATTATGGAATACTTATGCATTCAATAGAAACACAACCATACACTAAGATCAGAAAATAAAATGCAGAAAAAAAAGAAACAATTGTTTTAACTGGTTTCAAAATAACAAAATAAATAAAACAAATAGGTATAACTAACTTAACCAAAAACTAGATTAATTAACATTATTTGCTATTTCTTCTCTAAGTCTAATTCCTTCATTCTCCATTTCTTCAATATTTTGGATGTTATTTACTATTGCATTGACTTCATGCAGAACTAATTGTACTCTTCTTCATAATTTGCCTCATCATCGTTAAACATTAAACATATGTTGCGTAGAACCCATGCAGTTTGAACAACGTGGGAAATTACATTTGTACGATTTATGTCTAAATATTTTAATCTTCTGAATCTTCCAAATAACAGACAAAATGCCCTTTCGATAACCTGTCTGGCTTTAGCAAGTTGGGTATTGAATCTAACTTGATAGATATGGAGATATCCCCTATCTTTATAAGGTGCTGCAATTTTTGCTGCCTTATACCAAAAATTGGGCAAAGTCTTATAAATTTTTTTATTGCCAAATAATTTTTAGATTAGCTTAAAATTAGTTGGAAAATAACTATGTATATATAAAAACTTTATCTGAATAAATTTCAGTCAATAAATTGAGAATTATTTGGAAGAATGTTTCTTTGTAAGTATCAATTGAAAATAGAAAAAGGTGGATAAATTTAATATACGACATGATTTCAAAAATTTTTGTGATTTAAATTTGATTAGGTAATTTAATTGTTTATTAATAAGAAATTTTATTCTTTCTAGAGGAACTTGAAATGTGTACATGGCGCAAAGTTTTACTAACATCCGTAGATGGCAGTTTTGGTAGTTTAGTAATACTGTAAATATATATAAAAAAGTAAGTATTTAGTTCTGCGAAACTCGCTTCGCTCAGCACGAAGTTATTTAGTTAAAAGTATTATAAAAGAGTTTGTATTGTCAGTGGAAATTCTACATAATTCCTACAAATTTAAAATGGCAAAAATAAATATGGTCAATGTTTGCGTGTAGTGGAATGTAACAACACACTGGATAAAATTTTACTATATCTATTAACGATATAAATTAACAGAAAAACATTAGGTCTGAACGTCCTGGACCTTATCAAGACATACTGAAAACGTCCATTCAGGACGTAACCAGTACGTCCCAAGACGATCATACTGGATACGTCCAATTTATGGACGTACCCAGTTGAATCAAGTATTTTTCTTTTGTTCGTTATTGTATAATCTAATTTATCTCGTAATTTGAATAATATAAAAAAATTTCTCAAGAAAAAATAGTCATAAAATATCTTAAATAATACACCCTTGCAGATTTGTCTAGTTAACTCTGGCTAACATGACCATATACATGTATTCTTTGGCACTGTAATCATCTGAAATCTCGATGGTTGGCGGCGTCAACAACGTTTCAGACAGAGGAAAGGTCAGGCTTCAGATTACTGCAGATTATTGTCTCATATTGGCTATACCGAAAGACAAATTCATTCAATAACCAATCAGAAAACAGTACGCCGACCACCGTAACTCGCAGATGCTAAAAGACGTCATGTGAATTTAGTGAACTGTGTCAAGTGTCAAATGTGGTCGGTGCATAGCTTGATGTGATAAACTCATCTCTCATCTGAAATTGTAAGTTGTTTTATGTGTCCGATGTAGTAAAAGTGCAACTGTAATTAATTTTTAGGAGTTTATCAATAGTCGTTATCTGTCAGACTCATTTGTGAAGCGAAACTGCATAAATTTAGATAGCTAACAAAGAACAGATGCTTGTTTCCAACCGAACCAAATAGATCAATTGTTATTGTTATCTTGAAATTACTATGGATCATTCGAAAATACGTAATCATTTGAAATATGCCACATAAGAGGTTAGGACATTCGAACATCCGTTTCATCAGCAAGACGATTTGCCGTCTTTTTTGAGAAACCTTCAACGTTAAATCCAAGATTTAATGATTCTGTTTCTGAAAACACTAGTAATAGTTGTCGTAGTAGCCCTCACTTTTTCCTCAATTTAACTTCCAAAACGGAGGATTCAGCAATTTTGAATAAAATCAACAGCGGCATACGCCATGGAGTTTAATATTGAACAAAAATTATCTCTGACGATGCTAATAGCTTTGTTATTTTTACATCATTCTGTTCAGCTCTGTTGAGATAATTTTCAACCTGAGCGTTTAACCTAAGTGAGCAGGAAATTCTAAAAAGAATGCGCAATAATAATAAGGAGGAAAGATAAAGTGCATCATATAATTTTAGGTTAGCGTATTGTTTATTATTTAGTTTATAATAAAAATATTAAAAAATATGCAAGTAGAAGATAATTTGGAGGATATAATTATGGTAAGTAAATAATTTTGATTTACACAATATCAGTAGTAACATTATGACTACTCCATACTCCATAATGAGGAATATTTTGAGAAAGACTTCAAAATAAATTTAAATTTTTATTGATTTCGTTATGGTTTGAGGTTATGATTAACTAAACAGAGCAAGTAATCGGAACCGAGCCCCTCTAGAAGTAGTGCAGTTAGGGGCAAGGGGGGAAGCGATTGTTCAGCTCTGTTCAAAGCGAGCGCGTAAAAAGAATACTCAAAACCATTTAAGTGAACAGAGCAACTGATCTGCTCGAGCAAATCCCGTAAAAAGAACACAGCAAATATGACACAAGATATCAGAGTAGACTTTTGAAGCACAATATGCCCCATATTGCTGTCAATGATCTGTGTATATTGAATATTGTACGGGATACAGCGATTTCCAAACTGGATGCAACAAGTTCCTGCAATTTTATATAAAGGGGAATTTTCCTGTTGATATCTAATCAGTTGGCAATTAGTTATAGCTGGGAAGAAAGGCTGAGTCACCTTTTCATCATACCAAAACGGCAATGTTATTAGTCGTTAAGATTTCGAAAACCTAATTTTTTATTTGGTCAGTTATACAAAATTGCTGGCACATATTTAGTTTAGCCAAGAGAAAATTTGAGTGAAGTGAATCGGTGTGCACTGAATTTAGTACTTCGGGAAATAGATTACTTTATCAGTTATAATTTTTGTCTGGTGAATTTTGTGAGAAAAATCAAACACATTTTAGAAATAAATTCAAATTTTTACTTATATGAATATATTCTAACGTGTTATTTTATTGAAGGTACTACAGGTAAAGGGGAGATGTCAAAGTCACAAAAAGAAATGGAAGCAGCAATCCGTGGACACGCTGTATATGATAATTTTTTCTATTGGCTTTAGATAGCTTGATCAATTCAGCCACGAATTAATCTTCTCTTAGTCCTTTTTAAAAACTCCCATATTATTTGGTTTAGGCTAGAATATAAAACGGAAGCTTCATTCTGAGGAAGCGGTATTCGTAAAATACTTAACTGCATCATCATTATGTAAGCAGCCAAACATCTGAATGGTCATTGGATAGCCTAAATTCATATTTGGATTGGACGGGCGTCAATTTTGATTCACCCTGTAATAAAACTTTCGCCTGATATTCCCACTGTACGGATATTGAAGTTCGTTCACTGGACGTGAATAATAAATACTTTTCAAATGTATATCTTGGAAAGTTTAATGCAAATTTTGAAAATTCAAAATCCATTGAAAAGAGAATTCGCAAATCTAAATAATAATTTATGACGCGGAATGTTTTCAATATTTCGATCCTATCTATAGGAGTGAAAGTATTCAAAAATACCCTTCGGCCAAATATCGATAGTTTGAGTTTTTCTAAAATGTTGACGCTTTTCCTAATAACACTTTTTTGTCTTCAATAATTTCTACATAATTAAAATCTAGGATTGGATGAAGACGATTTTGTTTATAAAAAGCTTTAGTTCTCGAAATACCTAGAACATCAGTATTATTTCCGTCATTTGTTAATACCACGGTTTTTGTTATTGTTTACCAAGGCTGTTGCCATTGTAATCAAAAACAACTGATAAAGGGTTATCAATTGAAGTTATTTACGTAATATACTTGGATAATTCAAGGAATTATATAGAAAATTATCTATATTCTTAATACAAAAGTTCCAAGTTTCAGACTCAGGCTTTCAAAATGGTTTATTTGTTTATTGCTACAAATAAAAGTACCAAATTATTTTCGAGTTTGGCAAACGTCCGCTAGAGGGCGTAACAACTAACACTAAGTAGAAAAATGGGATTTTTATACAATTTTGCCTAATGAAAGTATATCGATGATATCATTCTCATATTTACTGACTATTCACCTACACTTTTTGACTAAAATGTTTTGTTTTATCTATCAAAATAAAGCGATGGGAGAGGTTCAATTCTTTTTTTAAACAAACCAAGATTTCTCCCGTTTCGCTTGACCGATTTTAACAAATTTGGGCTCATATGGAAGAGCATCATTTACACTACAAAGCGCTTACTTAGTTTTGACTTTCGTCTTCGGCGCTAGATGGCGTTAACTGAAATGATAGCAAATTTTTGAGTTTTTTCCAAAAAAAATAAATGTAATGGTATATTCATTTTTACATATTTTAAAAGAGGATACATTTTTCGAAAATTTAATGGAAAAAATTAATCATCTACCTGTTTTTGTACCGTTGATATTGAACAAAATATAATTTTATTACATTAAAAAATGGCACACCACTGCTTTTTATCAAAATAAAAATCATTTTCGTAATAACTTATTAGTTGCTAACAAAAAGAACCCCTTGACTTTTTTTCGTTAGACGAACGATTTTGGATTGAAAAAATAAGATAGGTTTACATACTGTTTAAACCAGGGTTGGGCTGATTAAAATCAAGTGATTAAAATCACAATTAAAATCATGATTTAAATCGCTTGATTTTTAACATTAAAATCATGATTTAAAATCAATTTATTTCTTTTTTATTCAGAACCAGAACATTATATAAAAGTTTTCTCGAAAATCAAAAGAAGTACTTGCTTTTAGCAAAAACAACAAAAAAGAAGTAGGTACATAATTCCAAATTCTTAAAGTAAACGTAACAGCAAAATTTTATTACTGTATATTTTCAGTCTATTCATTTTCGTTATACAATTTAAACAAAAACACGAGATTTCCTCCTTTTTCTATGCCTAAACTGTTTCTAATATCAGAGTGTACAAGACCAAAAGAGCTAAATACGCTTTCTACTGAAGCTGAAGAAGCAGTTGAACACAGGAACTGTTTTATTATTGGCAACTGTTTCAAAATTTCCGGCTCATCATTTTGCGATAACCACCATTGTAGTCCGTTCACATTTTTTATTACTTCGTCCGAAAACATAACTTGCTTAAATGGAGCACTGCGGGCATTTAACTTTATTACTAAAGGTAACATTCCAGTGTTTTCATATAACTTGTTAATTATTTCTAAAGCTATATTCTTTTCTTCTGGTGTTAACTGGTATTTTGTTTTTTGTGGATTCACCATAAACGCTATAAAATGATATGGCGTTAGTGCTTGCTTATATCGATTAATAAATTGTTGTGTTTTTTGTGATGGTAATTCCACAGATTCATCAAAGATATTTTGTAAATGTTTCCACTGCTCTACAGCATGTGCGATAACATTTTCCCTCGGCACAGTATCAAGAGCAACTGATATAGCTTTTAAAATGTTTAAATAATCTTGCGCTGCATGTTTAAACGCAATATTTGAAACTTTTTGATAAATAGTGGAATCAATCTCCTTTTTATTTTCTTCGCAGATTTTTAATATGATGTCCCACTGAGTGACATACATCTCTAAGCAGTCGCCAAGGCTATCCATCGCACATCGCTTGGAAGGACTAAAGCGCTGCCTCTTGCTTGACTGAATTTAGCTCTAGCCAAATGGTTATTTCGAAAATACTTAACAATTTGGACCACATGTTTTTTAACGTCTTTAACTTGAAAGTCCTTGAACATCGTGGTGTGCTTTAAGTCTTTGGACTAACCCTTGAATAGCTTTCTTGCACTTTCTACAAATAGCCCTACACCCCAATTTTTTTGGATTTGTTGTCTTAATATAGAACTGCCATACTGGGTCCCCTTTTCTTCCACTCATTTTACTTCATTTATATGTTTTCACTTCACTTAACTAATCTAACTAGCGAAATGCGTGAAATTGATAAGCAACAGGAATATTCTTGTAAAAAGCACATCAAACGCGTTCGTCCCTCACTCGGCAGTACTCGGCACTGTATAGTGAGTGTATAGGACAGAAGGAAAACAAATCGCGACAAAAATTTTCTTGCAAGAAGCGCGACAAATGCGTCGTCACGAGTTTTTGAGCCGCAAATTGTATTATAATTTTTAGACTTATACATTAAAATAATTAACATTAATTTCAAAGAATCAAAATGTTCAAATTTTATATTCAAATTCAAAAAAATCAAATAAATCGTGATTTTTCAGAAAAAAAATCAATGGTTTTTGGTTTTTTTAATAAAAATCAGATTTTACCCAACCCTGGTTTAAACTAACATCGCATTTAAGCAAAGCAGGCCATGATCTATATTAAGAAAGAAAACACCAAATTCTCAATCACGCTGATATTCATTTTGACAGTTCCTGTTATTAACATCTAATTTAATGTTATGTAAAAAGTATTTTTACAACAAATCATGCCTTTTACGAATGTGCCTGATATGTTGAGAATTTATTTTCAATATTTTGAAAATGCGGCGATTGCTTCTAGGCAGTATGCACTGCGTTATCCCCTCCGAAGATGGCATTCGAGAATGGTTTTTCGTCGTTTAGCCTTACGTTTAAGGCAACATGGCCAAGTGCAACCAACTCCAACTTTGAGAAGAAATCGTAGAGTAAGAAGACAAGATAACATTATAAATGTGTTGGCTTATATTCATGTAGACCCCAATTTAAGCATAAGAGAGATCTCCAGATATTTAGGAATATCCTATGGCTCAGAACAAAAAATATTAATGGATTTTGGAATGCATCCGTATCACGTTGTGATTTTTCAATCCTTAAATGAGACTGACTTTGAACGTAGGCTCGATTACTGCTACTGACATAGAGATTTCATTAGGGAAAACCGTCATATTTTGTCACAAATATTGTGGACAGATGAAGCATCTTTTTGCAGTAATGGTAGGGTAAATCTTCATAACATTCATTACTGGTTGGACACTAACCCACACTGGTTACGTGAAGATTATCAGCAGGGTCGATGGAGCGTCAACGTCTGGTGCGGTGTTATTAATGGTGATATCATCGGTCCGCACATCTTTATTGGCAATCTAACCGGTGACATGTAATTGAACTTTTTATTGAACGCTTTACCAGGACTCTTAGAAAATATGTCTTTAGAAGTAAGAAGAAACATGTGGTTTCAACAAGACGGATGCCCGGCGCATTATTCTCGAAATATGCAAGATTTTTTGAACGGGCATTTTCCTAACCGATGGATTGGTAGAGCCAGTTTATTTTTCTGGCCACCACGGTCCCCCGATTTAACCTGCCTTGATTTTTATCTGTGGGCCGAATAAAGGATTTAGTGTATAAAACTCGACCAACTACTCGAGAAGACATGATAGTCCGAATTCAGAACGCCATAAATAATATACCAAGAGCAGAAATTGAGGCAGCTGTCAACTCCACCCAGAAAAGATTGGACCAGAGCATTCAAAATAATGGACAACAGTTTGAACATTTACGACAAAACTATTAATTTATTTTAAACGTTTATTTTTAAAGTTCTGTGCTCTTGTTTTTAGTGTTATTGCTCCTGCTGTTGTTGGAGAGTTTTATTAAGATTTTTTTTCCAAATATGTAAAACCGTTAGTTTAACGAAAAAAAGTCAAAAGGTTCTTTTTGTTAGCAACTTATAAGTGATTACGAAAATGATTTTTATTTTGATAAAAAGCAGTGGCGTGCCATTTTTTAATGTAATAAAATTATATTTTATTCAATAGCAACGGTTCAAAAAAGGTAGATGATTAATTTTTTTCATTAAATTTTAGAGAAATGTATCTTCTTTTAAAATATGTAAAAATGAATATACCATTACATTTGTTTTTTTTGAAAAAAACTCAAAAAGTTGCTACCATTTCAGTTAACGCCATCTAGCGGCGAAGACGAAAATCAAAAAGTCAAAACCAAGTTAGCGTTTTGTAGTGAAAATTATGTTCTTTCATATGAGCCCAAATTTGTCAAAATCGGTCAAGTCTTGGTTTGTTTAAAAAAACAATTGAGCTTCCCCCACCGCTTTATTTTGATAGAAAGAACAAAACATGTTAGTCAAAAAGTGTAGGTGAATAGTCAGTAAATATGAAAATAATATCATCGATATACTTTCACTAGGCAAAATTCTATAAAAATCCCATTTTTCTACTTAGTGTTAGTTGTTACGCCCTCTAGCGGGCGTTTCACAAACTCGAAAATAATTTCCAGCAATTTCTCTTGGCGACTTTTATCATTATTTTTTTTTTCTAAATCTATACGACCAATATTTTATAATATATGGCCGCTCGCTACCCTTAATTGATCACCCGGTGCAATATACTGTAAGCTGGGCTACTTTCCTCAAAATTATCCAGTCCAATTTTTGAAAACGATTGAAAAGGCTGTGATATATGGATTGAATTTCCATAATGCAAGAAATAGATACAGTCAAAGGAGCACCGGAATTGATCATTTACAAAGCACTCCCTGTTTTTTGACGTGCCATATACGATTAACGATTGTTAGTAATAATAATGGCTATCATTACTTTATTCACAGCTATTCTGAAAAATTTACTGGTCGTCTGTACGAACTATTCTTCTTCTACCAGGTCTACGCTTTCCATCACCATTTCCCTGGGTGATCAGGTGATCAGGATATCATATATATCATGATATAGCCTAAGAAAGACAGCTTTTTACACATCACGGTATCTATGATTTTTTAATCTTTCCTCATTCTGTTAAGGACATCAAGGTCCGTTCAGCTAATTGTCAACATGCGCCTGTATGAACACATTTCAAATGTTTCAAGAAGCTTCAAGGTCGTCTGTTACAGTCCAGTCTCATTCAGATTTCAATGCTTAGTTCATGTTCACACAGATTCTCCTTCGTATTTGCAAGTGCAGCTCTAGCCTAGCTTGTCTCAGTCACGTAACGGTCGCGGTAACGATAAAACATTAATAAGAATTATTGTAGGTAGTTTTACAAGTTCGACAGCTAACAAACCAACAAGCTTCGAAAAGGTTATGTTGGAATTGGAACCGTTTGTCTGTCTATATCAACAACAGGGGTCGATGACGATCTATAAGGGGTCCATGTAAGCGAAAATAAGGATTAGGGGTCTGTGGGATCTTAACGGGGGTCCATTTCCATGTATATGAGACAATAAGCTTGGGAATTCTGGACTACATGAACATAGTCTTTTCGTTTTTAAAACTTTTTGTTATCGTAGTTTCAATTATTTTGAACCTTGCATTTTAATAAGTAATTCTTAATGGTTAAAGAATATTGGTTCCATCGTCTCTTTTTCCAATGAATTTGTCAAATTTGATTTACTAAGTCGACAGTGTAGTACTTGTATAATGTTATAATTCATAGGGTAGCGATGTTGTCAAAACAAACTTACTTATTGTCCTTTATTGTTTGTGCAAAGTTTTGTCATGCTGTACCATCCAATCCTTAAGTAGCTCTACAGTCACTTAACTCAGAAACCTTGACATTCTAATTGTACTCAATTGGATTGGTCTTTATGATTTGCATTTATAAGTAGCAGCAACATGTTGGAGTCTGAATCTATAGAAATAGAAATGTGGGAACACCAAAAATGTGCTAGCTGTGGAACGTGGGGAGGGGGTATGAATGCAGCATCACTAAGTTGTTAAGAACGGTAGCAAATAAAGTTAGAATAGTTGTGATGGTTCCTAATATTTGATAGAATTAGGTAGTATCCAAAGAAGAAAGAAACGCACCAACTTTTCGGCACTACTCATATTGGCTTCAAATAATTACTCACTATTTTCTTATTGTTGTTACCAAAACTGCATTATTTTCTATTTTTTTCATGCCTCGTTCACGTTGAGAAAGTTTCTGTCGGACTTTCTCGGACTATAAGCATCATCTTCCGTTACATTTTTAGGTTCTTGATCTATATTCGTACTTTCATCGCAGATGGACTTAAAGGAGATTATTTTTTCCTTGAATTCATCTAACCAAGCGGTATTTCGGTTAAAGTCAATTTATTATTAATTAAATGAAATAATGAAGTGAAATTATAACATGAAATTCGATAGTATACATCAACCCACTAAACAGGTTTGTAATGTTAGTTGCCTATAGAAATTGACGAATAACACCATATTAAACCTTAAATCATATATTATAATCAAAGAATTGAATTATAATAAATAGAACGTAGAACATTCGACAGATGTTTCACGGCAGTTACAGATATAAAGATTATCTTTTCATTAATTTATGCGGCAGTTTAGATCATAGATTAAAAAATAAATGTGTAGATATTTTATACCAAAATATCGCCATCTTTTGCTTGAAAGTGTCACTAAAGTGTGAAATTCAGATATTACCAATATCAATTAACAACTTAAACTATGAATATTGGCTTAGATGCGTTATGAATTCATATATATGGATTTTTTATTGATATGATTATCTGTAAATTTGCCTACTAAGCCATAACATAGTCATATCCTTGTTTATAAATAACGCTATCGTATATGAACAATGGTCATACACAAATACTTAGTTAGCTTTAAAATTATGTTAGATAAGTTAATAGTTAACGTCTAGATGGCGCAATCTATCATTTACAAAATATAATTGGGATTGATAAAAAATATACACCAAATATGATCAAAGAAACTACTGTTTAGTTTTGTTAAATTTATTTTTTAGTATCCAATATTCTTGGTGGTGAGAAAGTGTACTTCAAGTAAATCTAAAAAACGAAATAACCCATTTATTATATCAACTGGTAAGTAGAAACTAGATGACGTTGTACAACAAGACTCTATTTATGATTTTCTCTGGAAAATTTCAAAATAATTATCAATATTAAAAAAACTGCGTCGAATTCAATGTCTAGGGTACCTACTATTAAAAAAAATATTCTTTAAATTCCTCAGAGTAATACGATGATTGCGAAAGTTACCTCTTCCGTGTACACTGATAATACCTTTTGTTGGTATTGCAAATAATTTTTCCCTTTTAAAATCGTTAGGAAAAAGACTGTCTGATTTGATTTTCAACAGTCAGAGAGGCACATATACTTAACTATACTTCAGAAATAATTTCCATAGGTCGTGAAATGTAATTTTTAGGGATTATAAACTCTTCCTCGAAGAACCAGTGGGTTTTTAATAAACAAATAACAAATTATTACATTAATTGGAATAATAATCTTCTTAATTTATATAAAAAATACACAATGGACGATGACATATATTTCAACAAACTCAGATAAACAAAACCTTTCTTTTTTCTTTATTGATAGACTAATAAAAATAAAATTAAAAGGAATACGTGTGAAAATTTTGAAAAAATGTTTGAAATAATTTCAAACATACTCCCCCCATAAGATTGTTAACTTCGATAAAGGAATAATAATTAAAATTTCAACTAACAAGAACGTCGAACGCAGAAATTTGCTTTCTAATTAATCTTCTTTTGATAAAGGACACAGTTTTGTAATATTTCTAATATAAGTTCCAGTTTTAATTTTAACGTATTTTATCATCTTTACTAGGAATAATTTCAACAACTCTAGCAAGGGGCTATTCTAATGGACGCGAATTTTCTTCTTTGAGCAATACTATATCATTTTCCTTTAAATTTGTATGAGGAATGAGTCATTTTGGTCTATTTTGCAATTGGTTTAAATATTCCTTTGTCCAACGTTTCCAAACATTCTGTTGAACACGAGTACTTCTTTCAAAACGAGTTAAGCGATTTTTAGAATTCTTTGCTAAATCAGGTTCAGGAAAGGATGTAAGACTATCACCAATCAATAAATGTCCAGGAGTTAAACAAGATAAGTCATTTGCATTATTTGAAAGAGGTTGGAGAGGTCTCGAATTTAAGATTGCTTCTATTTTTTTTAAAATAGTGCTGAACTCGTCAAATGTGAAATAGCCATTTCCAGCTATTTTGTATAAATTATGCTTTGTGCTCTTTAATGCAGCCTCCCAAATACTGCCGCAATGAGGACTCATGTGTGGAATAAATTTCCATACAATCTCTTTACTAGCCAAAAATTCTACAATGGAATTATTATTACCTTGAACCTTGAAAAGTCATATAATTCTGAATATGATTGAAGGATTACCTCTTCTTGAGATAAATATTTTCAATGTAAGTATAAAGGCATCCGTCGATAAACTAGAAACCAGTTCTAGAAGTTCAGAGTTCAATTCATCATCCCAACCTAATTTTGACAACCAAATATTTGGTTGTGACAGGACAGGACAGGACAAGAGATATAAACCCTAAGGGATCAAACATGTGTGCAATTTGGGATAACACGAAACGTTCAATAATCAAATTTTTACTAAGATTTTTAGGAAGTTTTACTGAAAATTGTTTCAAATTTGGATCCAACGAAATGCCTAGCACTTTATTCGAAGAATTTTCCATTTTCAAATCAACACTTTCTTGAGAATTATTTTTTATAACATTTTTTAGAAATTGTGGATTATTAGAAGCCTACTTATGAAATGAAAAATTTGCTGACTGTAGCAATTTTACTAGCTGATTATAAGTTTTTATCAAATTATATATAGAATCACTACCTGATAAAATATCATCTACATAACACTGAGAAAGAATGGCATTAGAAGCTGATGGAAATGTTTCTTTATTTCTATAAGGTAACTCATGAGTAGCTAAAGATGGAGTACTATTTGTGGTATATGTAACAGTTAGTAGTCCTAAGCATCTTAGAGGATCTGTAGGATTTTCTCGCCATAATATATTTTGTAGGAATGTTGGATTTGGATTTAATCTAATTATTCGATACATTTTTTGTTTATCACAAGTAAGCACAAAATTAAACATACGAAAACGACAAAGAATATCAAATTGTTCTGGTTAAATTGTGAAACTCTTAACATGATATTATTTAACGAAACATTGGACGAACTTTTCATGCTAGCATCAAATACTACTCTCAACCTAGTCGAACTATTATCTTCTCGAATCACACAATGGTGAGGAAGGAAATACTTATTTTCTTGGAACTCATTCATCAATTTCAAAGGAACATATCTAGTAAAATTTAATAAAACATATTCGTCTATAACGGATTTATAATCTTTGAATAAACTAGGATTTTTCTCAAAACGCCTTTCTACATTGTGAAATCTATTTTTTGCCATGGAATAGGAATTACCTAACTTTAAATGCTCATTTGAACTTTTTAAAAGCGAATCGACCTGAAAGGAAGCATTTTTTAGAATTTGTATACTATTTGTGAAGATAATCTCAGCTAACTCTTCATCAGGACTAAGAATGTTTGCTCTATTTAACCCTTTTTTTACGTGGGTTAATAGATGGAATGGAAAGTTCTTTATTGTTAGCTGATGATCTCGAAGGACCAATTTATTGTATTCACTATGGTGTAGGATGTATGATGAAATGGATGAAGAAATTAAACACTTATTTCACGTTCATTTTGATATATTGCAGGAATTTATAACTTCTTATTTTGCGTAGACAATTAAGAAACTCACTTGATCATACGCGTTACACTGTGATTATTTAGCACATAATCTGAGGGAGTAATGAATGATTAAAGATTAAATACACATGTTATTTACCGGGACAAAACGCCGGGTGCTCTTATAACTTGAGTACCATTATGTACGACGGTTAAACGATGAAGAGTGAGAACGAAGGATTAATGAGAAGTGCATGAATGCCGGCTGAGAAGTTTGTATGAACACTGACAGAGAAGTTTACGAGTGACGACTGCGAAGTGACTAAAATTGAGGTTGTATTCGTATTTATATGTCGGTTAACGTTGTTGCGGGGAAGGAGCAAAATATTAGGATCTGGCCTATGGGATAAAAGAATTTGAAACGTAACGGTCAGATACAGCGAGTGAAAATGTGCAGTTAGGGCGATTTTTTGTGGCCTGAAAAGGTTCCGTAGATACAGATAACAGAGTTTGGAAGAGAGTTTTTATGAAGCGATAAGGTGTCAGGTACTTTGAAATATTCATTGGAATTTCAGAAAACGATATGTATCTGTATTTCGTAGGTAGTAGTAAAGTTAAAATGAATTTTTTGCCAATGTAAAGAAATATTAAATGTTGAGAATAAGAATATATTTAGTTATATGTTTTGAGCAGAATATTTGAATTGTATTATACAGGGGAAGTTGAAAATACAAATCACAGGCGAATTTGGTAATTAAATCAAATTCGAACAATTTTATTTTTGGGGAAAATTTCTTCCATTTTCCAGAGTTTTTGCAACAACTTGTCAGTATCAGAACTCTAAAGAAAGAAACAACTATTATTTGAACTATCACCTTGTGAAATATATGAAATAGATTCTCCAGGAATAGAACCACCTACTATATAACCTAACTTGGTATCAACTAGTGTCAAGAAATTTCTCTGAGTTTTTATTATACCTCCATTTATCAGATTATAATAAATATCAGCTTCTAAAAGTATGTCAATTTGAGAAGGAATGTGGAAATTAGGATCTGCTAATTTCACATTTGAAGGAATTAGAATTGTTTCTATACACAATGAAAATTGTGGCAATTGTTTTGTAATTTTCTAATAACCAAACAATTTATGTTAAAACTAACATTTTTAGCAATGTTGGAATGAACATTATTATTTACCATTTCATTTGAATTTGTAACTATGCTATCAACACCATGTATTTGAATAACTTTTGATTGTGGAGTAAGTTAAAGAATTTCTGTTAAGGTTTCTGTAATTAATTAAACTGTACTATAAGGATCGAAAACAGCTTTTATTTGAATAGGCTTGTTTTTTGAATTATATACTGTAGCAAGTGCAGTTGCTAGGAGTGCTTCTTTACTAGAAGATAAAGTGGACAAAGTAGTACCATTATCTTTACTTGAAGAATGATTTTCCAATTCTTGATTTGAAGCAATATTGTTCAGGGCGTCTTATAGATGAACTCACCAGAGCAACAAATGGTGCATTGGAAAAAAGTACTGCAATACTCTGAGAACGTTTTGTTGGCACTGAAAATGAAAAGTTCCAGTTTGTTGACTAATTATTCAATGATAAGCTCCGTGTTAAATTTGAAACAAAAGGGTTAAAACAGATGAAGCGTTTTGTGCCGTGTTGGCAGCCGATTTGGCAACTCCATAATGACACTTGTGTAATAAACACAAGATATGACATAAATTTTAAGAACGCGCTATATAGACAAAGTCTTCTTAATTCAAAATAATTATTAATTATCGACCTCAACTAAAGGAAATAACACAAACAAAACGGTGTTAATACAAGGTTAACAAAACATATTAGATTACGATTAGGTCAGGTTTGTTTACTATAAACAAAAACAATGATATTGCAAACGAACCTTCACGCAAGGTGAAATTGGGAAATAAATAACGAAAAATTGGGAATCAAAAGAGAGAAAGTATATCTCCCCCGGTGAGGCAAGTCTAAGTATTGACGGGCCCTCACCCTCCAAACAGTAATAGTGTGCAGTTTGTGTGACTGGTGATATTCCAAAACGTAAGTTTTTAACGTACAATTATTTTATTATATTGTGTATTTAAACTGTGATATTATATTTTTTCTTTGACTTAACCTGGTGTCCCAAGATAGGGAAGGGACCCCATAGTATATTTCAGGTCATATCTAGTATTTCATATATATCAGCGCCCCTCATTTACTGGTAGGGCCTAATTCGTAAAGGTATCTTATTTAACCTGTATTCAGGGATCATTTCCCTATATATAATATTGTAATACGAGTGAGGGTTAAAACAATTTATTTACAAACAATTCAACGAACTAAACAGCAACTAAAACGGATATTTACATGGACAAACTCTTTTCTTTGAAATCTTTTCCTCCGGAGATTGGATACATAATTACATAATCATCTCCGGCGATATCTTCACCAGACTTGCAACCAAACACCAGGTCACATGGAAGTTTTATTTCTTGACCGAAAAGGACTTTCGTCGGTGTCTGCCCTGAAGACTCATTCACAGCTGATCGGTATGCCATCAAGAAGAATGGAATATGTTCGTCCCAGTCCCGCTGATGATCAGAGACGACCTTCGACAAATGTTTGACTAGAGTCCGGTTCATGCGTTCCACCATTCCATCGGACTGTGGACGTAGCGCCGTTGTTCTAGTCTTTCGGATCCCCAACTTCTGGCAAACCTCTTGGAATAGCTTGCTTTCAAAGTTTCTTCTCTGATCCGAATGTAGTTCCAAGGGCACTCCGAACCGACTGATGCATTCCTTCACCAGGACGTCGGCTATGGTAGCGGCTTCTTGATTGGCAACTGCATATGCTTCTACCCACTTGGTGAAGTAGTCCATTATGATGACGATGTACTTCATACCCGCTTCGCTTTCTGGTAGCGGTCCCATCACATCTATGGCGACTCTCTCGAATGGGCTCCCCACGATGTACTGCTGCATACCAGCCCTCTGCTTACGGTGTGGTCCGCTGCTTGCAGCACAGGTGGTACATTTTCGGCACCAATCTCTTACATCCTCGGAACAGTTTACCCAGTAGAATCGTTCCCGTACCTTCTGCAAGGTCTTCTTCACACCCAGGTGTCCTCCGGACGGTCCATCATGAAGATGTCGTAATACTTCAGAGACACAAGTCCTAGGAACCAATAGTTGTTTCTTGGATTCGGTGCCCTCGTCATTCTCGATGATTCTTTTCAGCAAGCCGTCCTCAATAATCAGGGAATTCCACTGTGCCCAGTATGACTTCAAAATCGGCGAAGATGACGATACTTCTTGCCAAGTCGGTCGACGATTTACTGACTTACAATCAATTATTTTTCCAAGGTCCGCGTCGTTCATTTGAAGCTGTTGAATTCTGTCTTGAGGCCATTCTTCACTTACGACTTTGATCTGGTGCAAGCTAGCATCCTTTTCTTTCTTGCGGCTGCAATGGGAGCAAGTCGGTTGGCATGGTCTTCTGGAGAGTGCGTCGGCATTACGTTGCCTTGTGCCGGGTCAGTGTTCGATCTGGAAGTCATATTCTTGAAGTTTTTCCAACCATCTTGCGACTTGGCCCTCAGGATTCTTGAAATTAAGTAGCCACTTCAAGCTGGCATGGTCGGTTCGGATCAAGAACTTCCTTCCATACAAGTACTTGTAGAAATGCTCAACAGATTTCACCACTGCAAGGAGCTCTCGCCTGGTAACGCAGTAGTTACGCTCAGGTTTAGATAAGGTCTTGCTGAAGTACCCAACGACCCTTTCTCGGCCATCCTGGAGCTGGGAAAGAACGGCACCAATTCCCACGTTGCTGGCGTCTGTATCGAGAATAAAATTTCCCTCAGGAAGTGGATAGCCCAGAATCGGAGTTGATGTCAGCTGCTTCTTCAAACTTTCAAAGGCAACTTGGCACTCTTCATCCCAGCTGAATCTTCTACCTTCCTCAGTCATTCGGGTTAGCGGTTTGTCGATGTCCCCAAACATCTTCACGTAGCGTCGATAATAGGAGCAAAGTCCCAGGAAGCTTCGAAGTTGATGTTTGTCGGAAGGGGTTGGCCATTGCTGGACTACGTGGATCTTGTCTAGATAGTTGACTTTAGTCTGGAAAAGGTGGCACTTCTTCACGTTTAATGTCATATTGGCTGCTTGAAGTCTCTTGAAAATCTCTTCAAGATTAGTCAAATGCGTCTCAAATGTTCGCCCCAGAATGATGACGTCATCCAAATACACTAGGCAGGTCTCCCAAGACAAACCCCTGAGGATATTCTCCATCAGTCTTTCGAAGGTGGCTGGGGCATTGCAAAGACCAAACGGAAGTACCGTAAACTGCCACAGGCCTGTTCCGCTTGTGAAAGCTGTCTTCTCTTTGTCGGCAGGATCCATTTCCACCTGCCAGTAACCACTCTTCAAATCCAAAGTGGAAAGCAACTTGGAACCTGCTAGTGCGTCAAGTGCGTCGTCGATTCTAGGCAGCGGGTAACTGCCCTTCTTGGTGACTTCGTTGAGCTTGCGATAGTCAACGCAGAACCTTGTCGAACCATGTTTCTTTTTCACAAGAACTACTGGAGAGATCCAAGGGCTGTTTGAAGGTTCTACTACTCCGTCTTTTATCATCCCTTGAAGAGTACTTTCTGCTTCTGCCTTCTTCGCCTGGGAAATTCGCCGAGCAGCCTGACGGATAGGACGAGCATCACCAGTGTCAATCTTATGTTTTACCACACTGGTTCTCCCTAGTTTGCCATCGGATGAACCGAGAATGAAATGGTAACGGTTAACTAGATCTCTCACCTTCTTCCTTTGTTGCCGGGACAGGGATGGATGGCCGGTGGCTAGGATCTGACTGAGCTTGTCCGAGTGCTGTTCTTCCTTAGGGGTCCCCCGGTGGATAACTTCGGTTATTGGCTCGAGGGTTCCTACTTGAGTGCCTTTCTTGAGGGTAACTGGATGGTCGTTTAGATTGATCAGACGAACGGGCACCCTTGAAGCGGATTGGATCAGTGACTTACCAACAAGAATGCCCCTTCCCAGTTCCTGGTCGTAATTTCTGGGCTCTACTATGGCTGCAGTTGCGTCTTCCATGGCCCTATTCAGACGAGCTACGACTATGGACTCACACCTTGCTGGTAGTTCGACATCCTCAGATAGCATCACCTCGGCGATGGCTGTTTCTCGCTGATGTAGAATTAATTCCTCGGTACCGACGTGGATGACTCGATGTTTGAGGTCTAGTTGGAAGCCAAAGGAATCCATGATGTCCATCCCCAAGATGACGTCCTCTTCAATTTCGGCTACTAAAGCTGAATGCGAAACCTGGGTAGAGCCAAACATAATTCTTACGTCTACCTCGCCGTGGACCTGGGCGGCTTCCCCTGTAGCTGTTCTTAGTCGCCATCTGGAGGGCGACAATTTCTTTTTCTTGACGACCCTTCGGCGAATGATGGTCTTCGATGCTCCTGTATCCACCAACATTGAATATTTCTTGCCGTCTACTGTACCATCTACGTAGATGCTGTTGGGTCGATGTCTTACTGAAGTCAGGACGGTTAGAGGGTCTTGCAGGCTGCTTGCGGTCGATTTCGCCCTCTTGGAGTCGACCCGTTCTAGTTTTCCTGCTGCTCGGTGTCATCTTGGGTTGTCTTCCCACGACGTTGGCATGCGCTTCTGACGTGACCAAGTTCACCGCAGTTCCAACATCGTACGTGTCTCCTCTCCCTCGACGCCATCGTCTTCATCAGGCTCACCAGTTCTTGTAGAATCTCTTGGCTCGGCTCCCCTTGGCGCATCTCTTCTCTGGACTGGCTGGTCACGGATCTAACTCTAGCATGGGAACGAAACGCTTCAGTGGCTGCTTCAAACTCCAATGCCGTTGACAGGGCATCCACTAGAGCTTTGGGACGGGTCAAGCGCATCGCTCTTTGCAACTCCTGATCTCTTAAGCCGTCTATGAATGCCTGGACAGCTAGGCATTCCAAAATGCTTTCATTGGCCGAAGAATATGCAAAGCGGACCATTCTTGCAACCTCCGCTTCAAACTCCTGGATAGATTCACCAGCTTCTTGCCTTCTGTTTTTGAGCCGGTACTGGTAGACTTGCTCTAGGTGCGCTTGGCCATACCTCATCTCCAGGCGCTTCACCAGTTGGTCGAAGTCTTCAGACTCGTCGGCATGGAGAGTTTGCAGGACATCAAGAGCATCACCTCGTAGGGCAACTGTCAGAGCTACCGCCTTTTCTCTGGAGCACCATCCATTGGCGCTGGCCGCTGCGTTGAATTGCTTGAGGTAGTTGGGCCAGGAAGTCGTGCCGTCGAAGGTTGGTGGCTTCAATCTTGCCTTGGTCTCTCCTGCTGTGTTGGACTCCTGACGCAGTTCACCCCTTGACGGCTGGTCGGAGAATACGTTCTTCCATCGCCTGGAACTTGATTTCGAGGGTCGACAAGCTACTCTCTAACCTCTCTACCTGTGGATTGGGCTCTCCCTCTCTACATACGGGTTTTGGTGGATGGGAGACAACATTTTGCAGCTTTTGCATCTCTTCTTCAATGTCGGCTATTCTCCCTTCTTGTTGAGACACCTTCCGAGAGATCTCGTCACGCTGGCTGAACATCTCGGCGGACAGGCTGGATATCTCCATGGACAAACTGGACACTTTCTGGAAGAGTTCATTGGAGAGGCTGGACATCTTTTGGGAGATTTCATCTCGGATCAGGGTCATGGTCTTCATGGAGGGATCTTCAAACTCCACAGTCTCAGGATCAATACCCTGGCTTTCATAATGCCCTTTCAATCGTGCCAGTAATACCACTTTGGGACCTGTCGTGTCCAAATCAAGTTCTTCCAGCTCTCTTCTCAATTCTGTTACTAACAACTGGCTTATTTTCTTCCCGGTCATCTTGAAATTTTAACCCCACACCTGACACCAATTGTAATACGAGTGAGGGTTAAAACAAGTTATTTACAAACAATTCAACGAACTAAACAGCAACTAAAACGGATATTTACATGGACAAACTCTTTTCTTTGAAATCTTTTTTTTAAACGTCACCTTTTCTGACTTCCCCAAATTCCCCAGCCGTCCTCTCTCTATTTCTTGTCAGTCCTCCTCCTTCTGTCAGCATTTGTAAGCTTCTCTATTCTAGGTTATGTCGCTGTCATATGTCCGAGGCCTGTTACTATGTAGCTATTCCGTTACAATATATATATATATATATATATATATATATATATATATATATATATATATATATATATATATATATTTATTTGACTATTTTGAAAATAGCGCAGAGATATTTATATTTTACTAAGAGTCATAGTTAATCCTATTTTAGAGTTTTGATAATAGCGCAGAGATATTTATATTTTACTAAGGATCATAGTTAATCCTATTTTAGAGTTCTGATAATAGCGCGGAGATATTTATATTTTACTAAGGATCATAGTTAATCCTATTTTAGAGTTTTGATAACAGCGCAGAGATATTTGTATTTTACTAAGGATCATAGTTAATCCTATTTTAGAGTATTGATGATAGTGCACAGATATTTATATTTTACTAGGGATCATAGTTAATCCTATCTTAGAATTTTGACAATAGCGCACCGATATTTATATTAAACTAGGCATCATAGCTAATCCTATCTCAGAGTTCTGATAATAGCGTAGAAATATCTATATTTTACTAGGGATCATATTTAATCCTATCTTCATAAATTACTTTTCTGAATTTTATTTAATATAGAGGGTATTTCTATAGTTTGATTTCTTCTCTCTCTGCGAGAAGCGTAATTAGCGCTGGAAATATGGGGTAAAGAATTTTCCTTCCTTTTTTTGTAAAGATATATCAGTTGTTAATCTCTTATTTATGTAGGGTATATCACGTAGGCTATCCTAGAAGCCAGGAGAAAGCCACGTGTAATATTTTATTATATTGAACAGCGTTCGTATATGGTTTTAATAATTTTCCTTTTTCATTTGTAATATATGTTTGTACGTATTTTAACCTTTCAATTTATTTCCATAACCTCAATCCTCACCACCCCCGTA
This sequence comes from Galeruca laticollis, assembly GCA_963921935.1. Lineage (NCBI taxonomy): Eukaryota > Metazoa > Arthropoda > Insecta > Coleoptera > Chrysomelidae > Galeruca > Galeruca laticollis. Next base: position 209,538,957 of record OY998176.1, on the reverse strand, counting down.
CCCGTCAAATAGGACGGACCTGCACTACGAACTCGGGCTTGGCACCCTGTATAAGCCCAAGAGGCCCCACGACGTCCATGATCGCTCGAGCCTGGAACAACCCCTCCCTCGAGGTATTCCCGCAGGGAGAATTCCTGGTTCTACAATTTTCTTTTGTGCCGCGAGGCACTGGTGACAGCACGCTGCAACGATTTTATTCTAGGATAGGAATATACAGAAGGGCCCATCCGGTAACTACGATCAGAGGGAAAGGAAGCCGGAGAGATACTACAGGAACCAAACACCTTTCCCCGGCAATAACAGAATAAAAATAGGATCTACGATAAATAAGTTACACGGGACAGCGCCGACAATTATTACACTGGAGGCGGCGGTTTTCAAACAATAAAATCATTACACTGGAGACATTTACTAGAGTGGTGACGGCGGATACACCAAAAGAACCTCTAATTCACTACACTTGTGTTGTTTAAAGCAGATGGTGCCTCATCGACTCGGCAACCGAGACGGCCGTTGAGTATCCCTGTTGAGTATCATGCGACGAAAGCGTTTTTACGACTGTAGTCGGCACATCAGTAGCAGAGTACCAGTACGAGTTCGCCAATGGTATGAAACAGACGTAGAGCGTTTTCGTTGCGTTTATTAGTTTTTGAGAGTCTCAGTATTGCCACTGCAGCAGATTTAAATTAAAACCATGGAAAATTATTATATACTTATATTGTATTAGGCATAGCCATAGTTAGGAGATAACATTTGGCAACAGTATTTGGCTATTATCATCATACCCCTTCATATACCTTCTAAAAATTCTACTCTCGAATGGCTCCGATCGATACGTTGATACCAAAATAATGAATTCATAAGAGCTCGTACATATGCATCCTATTGATTTTGAGCTCACCAGGGCGAGTACAACAGGTGCTATAGTACATTAAGTACGACATTTTTGGAGAAATATCAGTTTGTTAGCACGATCCTGCCTCCAGAGTACAGAGTACAAGTGACCAATTTTATGATTGGATATTATTCAGGGCGTCTCAAAGATGAACACTATTGATATTCAGCTCACTAAAGACAGTACAACGAGTGCTATGGTATTTGAAATAGCAAATTTTTGTCATTTTTTGGAGAATTTTCAGTTTGTTAGCACAATACAGCCTCCACAGTGTATAAAATTGACCAATCTTATGATTGAATATTGTTCAAGGTATCTTATAGATGAACCTTATTGATTCTTAGCTCACCAGAGCTAGTACAACGGGTGCTATAGTACTTGAAGTGCCACATTTTTGGTCCTTTTTGGAAAAATTTCGGGTTGTAAGCACGATACAACCTCCGGAGTGAATACAAGTGACCAATTTTATAATTGGATATTTTTCAAGGTATCTCACAAATGTACCCTATTGATTTTCAGCTACCTAGAGCGAGTACAGCGGATCCTATAAATTCAGATATACTACATTCTTGTTTATTTTTGGAGAAATTTCGGTTAGTTAGCACGATACATCCCCCGTAGTGTATACAAGTGACAATTTTATGATAGAATATTGTTCCGGGCATTTCACAGACGCGGAAAAGTTAGTTTTAATCTTTAAAACCGTTTATTTAACGAGGAAATATGAAAACTGGTGGAATGCAACTTCCAGTGGCAGTCATAGCGCAAACAAGTGTAATAGTTTGACCTCTTTCAGATGAAACTATTTTACCTACCAGCTTTTTACCTTTCATCGAAATGATTTTAGAAATCTTCTTCGGTACAGTATTTATCCCACTTTCATCCATATTAAAAATTGGAAAAGGCATAAGTTTATATTTTGTGTAGACGTTCTGTAAGTTTTCGTAAAAGAGATTCACTTAAGTTCTATTAAACCCCATTGCTCTAGCTATGCTAGTTTGAGTGAGTTGTCATAATTTCAATTGAGGGTGTATTTTGCCCAGCCCTCTTTGAATCTAACTAAAACGGTGAGGAATATGATTTATTTAGACGTACCCGTATATCAATGTTCTCAAAGTATGAAAATTGAGACCATATTAAAAATCATCACGTTTATACATTTTGTTTTACTGATCACCAGTAAAGGTAAGAGAAAATCTTCCCAACTTTGTTGCAATTGACTCAGATTTCAATTTTTTTCTCAAACTTCTTTCTTTTATCGCTTGTGCTGCGGCTTTTCTTTGATTTAATCCATTAGTGATTAATAACTTAGCAGCAACAAACTTATCAATAGTAACAAAGCATATATGTGCTTTCCGCTCGTAGGCTCGAGACATTTTATTATTTATGAAATGTGCATCTTCTACCTAAAAAAATATTCCATTAATTACAGAGAAGTGTCGTAGTCAGGGTAAAAGTGCGCACGTAAATATGCGTACTTTTACCTCACACACTCTTGCGCATTCTTAACCCTAACTATTTGACAGGAATTAACCTAAAATTATACCTTTTTGCGTCATTCCGCAAGATTTTGTAATTTTAATCATTAAACTAGATGCCTTAAAACGGGGCTCCATTTTTAAGAGCAAAATTGAAAACGCTTAACAAAATATATAAAATTTGCAAATATAATTTTAATTTTCGCATGAGGTATAAATAAAAGATTACTTAAACCTCCTGTACGACCGTTATTTAAAAAATTTACCTGGAACTATTTTTTTTATTACTAAAAAGTGGGGCAAAGTCTACCAATGAAAGGGGTTACTTTACTCCAGCTGAAAAATTGTATTACAACTTGAACTATATGTTACCTGGAGCAATGTCTCCCAGCGCGTTAGATAGACTGCTCCAAAATATAATTCTGCTGTATAAAATTTATCAAAAACATATTTTAAGTATTTTTTGTTTTAAATAAAATACATTTACATTCTAAAACGGCAAAAAAAGTATTTTTTTCTTAATGATTTATAAGGAATTTAAGTACTAATTAGTAAAGTTAACAAAAAACAAAGGTTAAAGTAGCAAACTCCGAAATTAGGTACTTATGGGAACCTACTAAGTAGGTAGTACCTACTAGTTATGAAAAAAAGCGTTTAATTCGGGAACAACAAATGCGCCTCGTTTAGAAAATTGTCGAGGTGAGTCTATAGAACCTAGAACGTCATTCCAAGAGTAAGGCATTACATCTGGTTTAGACGGCCATTTCCACATTTTTAACGACTTTTCCATGGAGCTAATAGTGACTTAATTTTCATCATAGGCCACAATTTTGCCAGGATGTAACAATATCAGGTATTGAAACACTATAAAACTTCCTACATTCCGAATTACGCTTTTAAACTTGGAAGCATTAATTTTAGTTGATTTGCCCTCTACATAGTCTAAGAATTCCTCTTCTTTTTCATGTTCTTTAACAATCTCATCGAAATCAACGTCGTCTGAAGAATAATCGTCAAATACAATTTCCTTGATTTTCTGTCCAGATGTAGAAGGTTCTTCTTCTATTATTTGCTCCTCGAGCATATCTGTTTCCGTTTCGTCATCATTTTGTATAATGTCACCACATACACTTTTTCCGGCAGGAAATGTAAGTTTCCTCCTACGGGGTTTAACGATATTTGTTAATTCTCTTCGTTGACTTTCAAGTTTTTGTAGAAACTAGCTTTGAATATCATCTACGCTGCATGTAGTTCTTGGAATGCGGTTCAGGACTTCTTCTTCGTTTAAGGGAACTATGCCACATTTACGAAAACCAACAATTAAATTATCTTTGATGTATGGTTCCATAATTTTCAGCATTTTTGACAAGAGTGGAGGAAAATGTTGCTTTTGGATGTTTATATTGTGAATGCCTTCATCTGCATTCATCCACTCCGAAAGCACTTGTCTCCATGCAATTTTCAGTGGCCTGAAAAAAGCCACATATGGTGGCTGTGTAAGATGAGTGCTATTTGGAGGCAAACAAATTAATGTTATTTGATTTTCCTGGCATAGCTTTAGTGCATCCATGGTATTATGTGACGACAGATTGTCACACAATATAACTTTTTTGCCTTCCAATTTTTTCAGGCATAACTACAACATTCCAGCCAATCTCTAAATATTAACGCATCAAACCAGCCGGAACTACTCGAATTATACCGGCATCCCATGGGACCGTTTTCGGTCCATGTATTCCACATCTTCATGGCTCGATAAACTACATATGGGAAAAGTAGCTCTCCAGATGCACTTCCGGAAAACATGACTGATATTGATGTTTTTGATGCATTTCGGATTATTTCTGGATATTTTGACCCTTTTTTGACGATTACTCTTTTTTCCCCGGGTCATCGGTCAAATTCGTCTCATCAAAATTCCAAATGTTTGATGGTGGGACGCCTTTCAGCTCTTTGGATAAATTTTCAAAAATACTTTTAATCATTTGTTTATCCACAGCGGCTCTTGTTCATTTAACATTTTCACCGAAACGTTGCGAGAGTACAGGGTTTCTAATTAAAAAACTTTTTATCCAATCTTTGCCAGGCAAGTTATTTTTAAACGATTTTACTTCTCTTCCACGTTTGCCTAAATAATTTTTAATAACATGTCACAGTTCCATGCTATGTACAGGGAACCCATATTCCCCTAAAGATATAATGCACTGGGACATTTTTTCTTCTTCATCGGAAGTGAATATGGGTCGGTGGCTTGGTTTTCTAGTGTATCTACCTTTCAATTTATTAAGGATCGTTCGTCTAGGCATTTTGTATTTTAATTGAGCTTTTCGGTGCGAAATGGTTCCATTTTTTATTTCGTTTAAACATTCTTGTAATTGTTCTTTCGTATAATCAGCGTATCTTCGCGTTCCTGGTTTTCTTACGTATTTTCTAGGCATAACTACAACAAAAAAACATAATCAGATTGAAAGTATACTTTGCTCCGGAGCAAAGTCTCCCCAAAATAACACATTTTTGCAGGTTAGGACAACAAAAAAAAACATTCTTGTTTCTAATGGTTTAATTTAAGAAACGAATAATGCAAAACAACTAACGGATAATAATCAACTTGAACACAAAAACTTACCTAAAAATCAGCACTAATAACAGTTGCACACACCAAATTTTCACGCGCCAATTCTCTTGCCTGTCTACACATTGAAATTAAGAATGTAAATAAACACAGAAATGACGACCTGGCACTATCAGTGACAAGCTTATAGGCAACATTGAATACGGCAGTGTTGATTTGGTCACGTATATTAAGAGTCAAGAGATAGAAGCCAATTAAACTCTTTTCTCATATGGGGCAAAGTCCACTTTTAAGGGGCAAAGTAACCCCGCTTTACGGTACTGTAACAAGGACATTTGTACACAATAAGTAATAAATACCGTAATAATAGTGTAGAAGTTTTTCAATTGAAAATCAAAAAATATCGTTACATTTTTAATCAAGAATTTTACTTACCATTGATTACAAAACTATGTAACAAAGGCAGAAAAGAGTTTTTGTCTAACGTCGAAGTAGGCACGGTAGACAGTTGATTTCCCTTCTCTAATTTCAACGGTTTGTAAAATAATGAGTCTGCGCACACTTACCTCACATGACTATAACTAGTATAAACATTTAGTACGTTCTTTATAAATATAACTAACCAATCCTTTGTACTAACTGTATTCTAGTGGAGTAATTCTTTATTTGAAATAATTGATCATAAAAAACCCACATTCAACGATATTAAGTTGTTGTCAAGGAAAACTATAAAACATTTAAAAAGATACATCTGTATAGCATACAGATTTTCAGTGATATTGATCTAAAAATGCAAGTTGAATATTAAAATATGCTTTTATATTGGAACAACTGCAATGAACTTTGATACCGACTTACTTTGCATTCAAAAGTACGACGTGCATTTGCGAATATTCCAAGTTCTCTAAAGAGCTATTTCTCTCATTAGGTATAACTTGCGCACCCTTAATATAAAAACAATATAGTAGGCCAAGAAAAAAGTCGATTAAATCAAAATTTTCAGCAGTGGTCTTGAATTTTTGACATAATTTACTTTGAAGTATCTACAAACGAAACATACATGAGTTTCTGTTTCAACCCCCCGGAACGGGGTCGAAAAAAAATGAATAAAGTGTTTTTTCAAATTACGCTTAGAGTTACATAAAAAAGTTTTCAACAAAAGTTATACAGCTTTATATTTTACATCAAAACGGTCTTTATCATTTTTCCTCGAGTGACATTAGGGTGGATAAGAGGTAAGGGATGATAATTTAAACTTTAAAAAATTATTATTAATAGAAAAATTGATATATTTGAAAAAAAATTGTAATTACTCAACGGTTCATAATAGTATATTATGATATTAGGAGAATAAGTAATACTTGTGTGTGCTGAGTGTGGAAAGTTTGTCTGACGAACGTAGTGAATCAAACAATCCATGCGAAGCACATAAAGTATATTTAAAGTATCTTATTCTCCGAATATCATATATAGTTTATTTACGATAAAAAGACGATGATGTCATTTTTAGTTACTTTCCTGCTTATCAGAATAAATATTAATTTACCAACCGTGAATACAATTTATCCTCAACAGCCAGGGCAATTTACAGCTAACGGGTTGGCAAAACTTCAAGACGTTGTCAAATCAACTGGTAAAATTCCCCAGTTTGTTTTGACGTTTATTCGATCATCGTCTAATATTTACAAGTTTTTTTGGTGCTTTTAAATTAATTGCTTCTTTAAGATTAAAAAAACAGTTACTTCCATAAGTAAATATTAAAGCAAATCTGCAGTGTGTGGTTAATAAAATGCCGAAGCAGCTGAACAGAAAATGTCAAGAGATGGTAACATCTTTGTTGAGATATTTTGAACGAGAATGCCGAAATGGGGGCCCGCTTCTCCCGCTTACTGCTGTAAGAGACGTAAGTAATAGTATTCGCTATTTGTATTCATCATTATTAATATTATTGTTACATATTTAAATGCAAATGATTAAATGTTTTTAATGTTAGGCTAGGTTAATTAAACTTGATAATATATTATTGTTTCATACATTGAAGTAATTATATTGTAGAGAGTTGCAGAAGCTTTACCACTTAGCGTTACCACTGTTAACCGTATTGCCGCTAAGCATAATAGAGGTGAATAGCATAAAAGCCCACCTAAAAAGAGACAACGCATAAATCCCACTGTTGAAATTGATAACTTTGATCAAAATGCTTTCCGAAATGTTATATACGAAATGTACGGAAACAGTGAGTATATTGAATTTACTGTTTTATTTTATTCACAATTAACTAACACAATATTTTTTCAGAGGAACACATAACCTTGAAAACTTTAAGAGAAAAACTCCAGGAGCGTGAACTCTTTAATGGTTGTTTAACATCACTCTGGAAGATAGTGAAAAATATTGGATTCAAATACCAAATAAATGGTTTCAAAGATTAAAACTAACTTTTCCGCATTTGTGGCCCTGAACAATATTCTATCATAAAATTGTTACTTGTATACATTTCGGGGGGTGTATCGTGCTAACAAACCGAAATTTCTCTGAAAATAACCAAAAATGTAGTATATGTGGATTTATAGGACCCGCTCTACTCGCTCTAGTCGACTGAAAATCAATGGGGTGCATCTGTAAGACACCTTGAACAATATTCAATAATAAAATTGATCAATCGTATACTCTCTGGAGGCTGTATCGTGCTAACATACTGAAAATTCTCCTAAAATGACAAAAATTTGGTACTTCAAGTACCATAGCACCCGTTGTACTGGCTTTAGTGAGCTGATTATCAATAGAGTTCATCTTTGAGACGCTCTGAACATTATCCAATCATAAAATTGGTCACTTGTATTCACTCCGGAGGCGGTATCGTGCTAACAAACTTAAACTTCTCTAAAAATGACAAAAATATCGTACTTAAAGTACTGCAGCACCTGTTGTATTGGCTCTGGTGAGCTAAAAATTCGATAAGGTTCATGAATGAGATGTCCTGAATAATATTCAATCATAAAATTGGTGACTTGTTGAACTCCGGAGGCTGTATCGTGTTAATGAACTGAAACTTCTCCAAAAACAACAAAAATATCGTGCTTAAAGTACTGTAGCACCTGTTGTATTGGCTCTGGTGACCTGCAAATCAATAGGGTCCATCAGAGAGATGTCCTGAATAATATTCAATCATAAAATTGGTGACTTGTTGTACCCCGGAGGCTCTTTCGTGCTAACAAACTGAAATTTCTCAAAAAATGACAAAATATCGTACTTCAAGTACCATAGCACCCGTTGTACTGGTTCTGGTGAGCTGAAAATCAATAGAGTTTATATGTGACATGTTCCTAACAATATTCAATCATAAAATTGGTGAATTATTGCACTCCGGAGGCTGTATCGTGCTACTCATAGAAATTTATTGGATTGCAACAGGACAAGACGGGAAACCACTTAAAACACAAAGGGCAATATTACTACATATTCTGGGAGAAGAATGCATCAATTTGTATAATACATTTACCTTTGAACCTGAACCAAATGCAGAGGGAAAACCAAGAGACGTTGAAGAAGTTCTGACGGTAAAAATTATTTTAGATACGTTCTCAAACCATTATACTTCGTACAAAAATGAAACTTACATAAGAAATATATTCTTCACTACTAACCAAAAGGAAGGATAATCAATTGATGAATATATAACCGAACTGAAAATAAAAGCTAACGATTTTGTGTTTAAAGATCTAACAGTCATTGATCAGAGACAGAATCATATGCGGGATAATAAGTAATAACTTAAGAACAAAATTACTGAGAATAAGAAATTTAGACCAACCAACGTGCGAAGAAACTTGTAGGGCTGAAGAGGATGCCGAGAAGTAGGTTAATAAAATTACTAAAGCTACACAAGTTCTAGCAATAAAAAACAAAACTGTCAAAAAGAGACAGCACAGACTGTCTTAAAAAATACAGTTATAATAAATGCTTGTATAATCATGAGTATGGAAATTGTCCAGCACTTAAACAACGCTGTACCAAATGTAATCGCCTCAATCATTTTGCTAAGGCATGTAGGACCAAATCAGTTAATGAAATTGAAGTATATGAACCAAGTACAGATTCAGATGAATTCCATATAGGAGCCATATATAAACGAAATAAATCAAATCAATAACGAATGGGTTGAAGAAATAAATGTTGAAAACACACCTATTACATTTAAATTAGACACTGGGAGCCAGGCTAACCTGATACCATTATCCCTTTTTGGAAATCTGAAGAATAAGAAACTACATCCAACAAATGATAAATTGGTGTCATACACTGGAAATCATATCGGACTAAAAGGCACAAGTTTAATAACATGCCATTCGAAGAATCAAAATGCAGAATTGAAATTTTACATAACCGCAAACAATTCACAGCCGCTTCTGGGACTAGATGGGGTACAGAAGCTTGAAATATTAAGAAGAATAGAAAGTATTGAAGAAGAAAAAGTAAACCAAGAGACATGCAAACAAATAATTGATAGCCACAAAGATGTATTTGAAGGCTTAGGATGTACCCGGTTCAAATATAGAATAAAGCTTCAAGAGAATGCAGAACCTTCTATAGCTAGATGTAGAAGAGTTCCTCAAGCCCTGTTATCCAAAGCTAAGGATGAGTTGAAAAGAATGGAACAAGAAAAAATAATACAGAAAATTGAAGAACCGACAGACTCGGTACACCCCATAGTTACAGTAATGAAACCGAATGGTGAAATAAGATTGTGTATGGACCTCCGGCCACTAAATAAATTTATAAAACGAGAAAGATTGGAACTTCCTACACTAGAAACAATATTAGCTAACATTGGATATGCAAAATATTTCACAGTACTGGATGCTAGCTCGGCGTTCCATCAAGTGCCGCTTGACGAAGCCAGCTCTAGGCTATGTACCATAGCCACACCGTTCGGTAGATACAAATATCTCAGACTTCCATATGGATTATGCAGCTCATCTGAAGTTTTTCAAAAAGCTATTAACCAATTAGTAGAAAAAGTACCAGGGACAGTGGCTTATGTAAATGATATCCTTGTATTTGCGAAAACTTTATCGCAACATAATCAAATATTAGAAGAAGTCTTAAAACAAGCGAGAAAACGTAACATTAAGTTCAAACAGGATAAAATGCAATTAGCAGTGACTAAAATCAAGTATTTAAGTCACTGGATATCGCACAACAGGGTAGAAGTCTGTCAAGAGAAAATAGAGGCGATAACTGGACTCGAATTTCCTAAGAATAAAAAGGAACCACAAACATTCCTTGGAATGATTAATTATATGTCAAGATTCTTACCAAACATCAAAAGAAACTGCAGTCTTATGGAATTTATAGAAATATGACACAGAGTGGCTCTGGACCAATAACAAAGAGAGATGCTTTACAAATTTAAAGAAATTAGTATCAACTGCTCCAGTCTTAGCACTATTCGATAACAAGAAAGAAGTTACGATATGTACCGATGCCAGTAATGAAGCAATTGGTAGTGTACTGATGCAAGACAACCACCCAGTAGCTTACGCATCAACAACTCTGACGCCAGCTCAAACCCGATACTCAGTAATCGAAAAGGAATTGTTAGCTGTGGTCTCAGCATGTGAACATTATCATTACTATATATATGGAAGAAACATAAAGGCAATAACAGACCACAAACCTCTACTAGATCTAGCTAATAAGCCAATAGATGATTTATCACCCAGGCTTCAAAGCTGAGTACTTCGACTCTTAAAATTAAACGTGATATTAGAATATCAACCAGGCAGATCAATGTACATTCCAGATGCACTCTCACGTTTCGGAAGAGTAGGAATAAAACGCAACCATTCCAAATAGAAGAACTGAAAGTACAATCTGTTGTGGTGGCTAGTAAACAAAGACTAGAAGAACTTAAGGAACAAAATTTAACTGATTCAAAAATGAAGCAAATATTCTGTCAGAAATGGATGGCCTAAAAAACCTGCAAATGTGTCCAAAGAAGCAAAACCTGTTTTCAAATATAAGTATGGGATCTACGAACATAAGGGGCTTATATTTTTGAACAAACGTGTTATTATACCTAAGGTCCTCAGGAACGGTATATTAAATAAAATTCATAGTGCACATCAAGGTATCAACGCCTGCACTAGACGAGCTCAAGAAGCTCTGTTCTTGCCGGATATGGTGGAACCCATACGAACCTTTGTATCATCTTGCCCCATTTGCCAAAGACAATTCAGGTCCAACGTTAAAGAGCCTATATTACCACTACCACTCACAAAATATCCCTTAGAACGAGTAGAAATGGATTTCATGGAAAATAAAAACCAAAACTATCTGATCTGGACAGAATTAAGAAACGATGTCCTAGTCCAGAAAGATAAAAAGAACTGGGTTCCTGCAACAGTACTAGCAAGAGATCAAAATCCAAACATATACTGGATTAAAACTCAAGATGGAGCAGTGTATCGACGAAACAAATAGGTATCACTTAAAGAATTTCACTGGAAGAAATGAAGAGGGTCACGGGCCCAACGTTGAAGTTTCTTCACCTAACACACACGAAGGAAAGGAACAATCAACAAACGATGACGAACTAAATATAAGGAAACCATCACTTCCAAATCGAAGACTGCAACTGAACCCGGAAAATAGTTTACAGCCAGGATCATTTCCTCAAGCAAACTCTACTGAAAATCTTACGAATCATCAAGACACTCAACTTAGAAGGAGTGAACTACAAAGAAAACCGCCAGCTAGATTTCAGGACTTTGTACAGTAACCCTCAATGGAGGGCATGTTACATGTCATCTGAACCTTCCCTAAGCAGTGACAATAGTGGACGGTCAATGTCAACGAATCAGTCAGTCATAGAATTATCAGATATAAGTTGTTGATAAAATATTAAACTATTAAATAAAAGTCTTTATAATATTATAACTATATTACAGTCACAGAGGTTAAATGTTATACAAAGGGGTACAAAATAGTATTTACCTTAGAAATTCCTATAGTAGAAAGCAAAATTTACAGTTATTTCCACATTATACTCATTGCCAGTACCTACGCAAAACTTCTTCAAAGTAATTCTACCCCAAGCGAAATTCCTTATCCTAATTAACCTTTCCTATATGAGAATTGTCAAGAAATTTCATCCGAACAGTACATTTGTAACCAGAATGAACCCGTCATCATTCAAGAGGAAACTCCATGTAAAATCCAGATGCTTCAAAAACGTCTCATCATGACAGCAGTTAGCTGTTCGAATGCCAAAGTTACGAATCCATAAACTTGAGAAACATTATTGCGGATCTAACAAAGACAGTTTTCCAATTCAGGGAACTTTTATGATCGAACTTAATTCGGAGTGCGAAGTGTTCATTGATGGTATTAAAATTAAACATGAAAATTACCAATCCGAACTTAAATTAATAAATTTTCCAAATTTAACATTTTCAAGTGGAATATCAAAAAACAAAAAATCGCTAACATTTCGTCTCCAATAATATATGCAAGTTTTATTATTTGGACTGTTTTTATACAAGATGAGTCATGAGGAACTTCACATACATCTACCATATGTAGGATATCTTGTGGCTACTAAAAAGGCTCAATACCTCTTTATTAATTTACAGGGCGATTTGTGAAATTGACCATAAATTTTAATTGGCTATAGTGTTTACACGACTCATTTGGTTTTTCTAACTTCTTCATGATACAGTACACTACCATCAAGCATTCGACTTGTATTAGCTAAACTTAGAAATTCCAGGACTGGCTTTGGAAAAATTAATATAGGGATTCGTAATGAATATTGCGGCCGATAATTACCACATAAACATCTGTATTGATTTTCTGATTTAAATATATATATATATATATATATATATATATATATATATATATATATATATCGAGTTCCGGATTTTAAGTTATCAATGAATTATTTGGTTTTATCTATGTATTATGTATTATATCTTGACATAATTTACGTTGGTACGCCTATGGTATCAAACTTATTCCTTTCTTTAGTGTTGACACGTGAAATAATCTGAATTTATCTATATAATTGGTTGTCACTATTATTAACTATTTTCTGTTCCTGATATTGTAATGAAACGACAATGACATATACACTCTAATTATATATTATCAAAAATATGGAATGAAAATGAGAAAAGAAGTACATATATCTACACAAACAAAATTTAAATCCAATACAGTAAACAAATAACTATAACCTAATAAAATTTTAAATCAGTGTACATTCATATTATTAAAATAAATTTAAATGGCCAAATCAGATTTTTTTAATTATTCAATTGGTTAACCAATTAAATTGTGCAACACTAACATTGCACTACTGATGACTTCTTCTGGCACCGACAATTAACAGTCTCCAACCACACAACTCTTCTACTAATGTGTCTTTAATTTCTATCTATTACGTCCTCTCTCCAAAATATCACACCACATACTCCTTTTTTCCAAAATCAACAACTCTCATTTTTCATGCCCGTTGCTATGGACAAAACTCATCATCTCACTAGATTTTTTTATAACAATTTACATACTAGAGGTTTTTTTTTATTTAATTTCATGTCTCTCTTATTTATATTCCGATATTTAATGTTCTTTACTTTTTGAAAATAATTTAATCTACTTATTTAAAAACTGTACTTCTCTAAAACTATTCCTATTTATTAAAAAGAACCTGTTATTATATATTACATTTCCATTCTGAAATAAACAAATCTACAAACTAAAAATTTTCAAAATATATATAATTCTTTTCAAAATTTTGTTAGAATTTTGTCACAATTATTGTTTCTCATAAACTTGGCCTGAAATTTATATTTACAAAAATTCTTTATGTATTGTTTTCCATCATCGCTTCATACGCTTGTCAGAATTACATAGTTCTATGACATCGAACTTCTGTCGCTGGCATTTCATGCTTTGAAAGTAAATTTGACATTGAAATCTTGTTGACAGTTCTCTGTGTCATTGTAATAAACATCAAAATAATAATTTTGCTTCTAATTCTTGTTAAATATGATATATTATATTAATCTAAATACATTTATTCATTCTTTTAGGATTTTAGATAATCTTTATGAAGTATATGCCACATTTACAATTTATCATATTGTCTAGTGAAGATTTGTAGTCTGATATTTTAATTGAGATGAACTGTTTTCATGTTGGAAATCACGGTAAATATTTTGAATATTACTTTAGTATTTCAATATCTGTTATAAGAATAATATCATAGGCATACTTCCAATGTTAAAAAGGTTCTTTTACTCAGATATGATAAAAAACAAATAATTCCACAGGTTTTAGTGACTTCGAATCCACTTCTTGTTTCATAAACCTGAAAACCTCTCACTTTTAAATTCTTACAAATGTTGTAATAATATATATATATATATATATATATAATTATTAATTTTTAATTTATAATATTTATTTAAGAGTTTTGATATACAATATAGTCGTAGTCTTGATTTTGTTTGTATGTTTGACTCACCTTCGGCTAGCTCCTAAAGAAGTTCTATTACTTTTGCTTTATTTTAAATTTATGTTATAGTCGGTGGCATGGAGACTCCTCCCTTTGAGTTCTGGACGCATGGACAAACTGTGATTTACACTTGAATGATTATAATTACCTCAAATATTTTATTCCTCGATCAAGATATTTACCTCTGTTTTTATATATTCAAATGTTATTGCAAAGAATGAATGAATTAAGTATATTTTTATATATGTATTATGAAGGTTAAAATAAATAATAAAAATAAAAACACTTTAGATAAATTATTTAATAAATTATTGAGACCAAAGTTCAAATGCTTTTTACATCAAAAAAATTCCTACACCGCTCCTGCATTCTCTCCAGTCATGCGCACTGAGAATTCTAAACGATTGAGTCAGCGCATAGGAAAAGCGGATGTTCACTTATAATTCCACGCGACATTATATATGTAATACACAGTCAATGTTAGTTGTGTAATTTGTGATAATTTTAACGTTTATCACTTCATTAAAAATCATCAATACATAATTCAAAATTGAACAATACAATTACACATATATATATATATATATATATATATATATATATATATATATATATATATATGATATATGGGTGAAGTGAACCATGAATAGTGAGAGGTAGAAATAGTTATACATGCAAACAGAAAGAAGAAATGGAAATTAAATGGTGATTTATATACAACATGAACAGTGATGATATGAAATAAATTTTAACACGTAAGTACTGTTGATATTTATAACAAAAAATGCATAAATATCCATGTATCTTATCAGATATTCATGATATTGTAATGTTTATTGGCCTTTTTGATAAAATTTTCAATTTAAACGTTCAAATATTAATTCATTGTTCACTACTTTTATTTGGAATTCCAAATTAAAACTTAAAATTCACAGACCTTAGTTTCCTATCTTCGGTACCAGGTAATGCGGCTAAGCGTCTCTTTGTTCTTGGAGGTTTTTCATTGAAAAATTCTTCCTTCTGGACTTTCCACGTTCCCCCACTGTAGAAGTGATATTAACTGTCCTATCTCATAACTTTTTTACTTTAAAATGTACTTTTCTCTTATTTTGTTACAATTTTGTTAGAGAAGATCTATATTGCGGCCTACCATTCTCCCAAAACCAAGCATCACTGTCTTTTATTTTAAAAATCAACAACTTGTTCACTTCTCAAAAGCAAAGCCTGCTTTTATTGTTTTTTATTCAATAATTGTCATTTGGAATGTTTTTTATGGAAAATGTAAGATTATTTAATTAAACTGTCCTGGAGGATAATAACACTTATTACATAGGTTTATATGGTCTTAGGGATTATATAAAATGTCTTTTACATCTATCACAATATCGCATTTTTTTATAATTCCCTTTTTATGAGGTTTTTATTTACAATTAATTACACAATTTCTTCAACCTAAAATGATTATTTATACATATGTAATTGTTCAGTTTTCAATTTTGGAATTTTTACTAATGTTATCTGATATAAACTGTTTTTTGTTTTCAAATTTGCCTTTTTTATCTTATATTCAATTAAGAACCAAATATTTTAAGTTGGCAAGAAAGTCACTATATTTTATTACTTCCTGTTCCTAAATTTTTATTGATTTATCAGATTTCTTTGACATATAACATGGCTCTGTTCCGTGTGTCATCTATCATAAAGGTTCTTTCTTATTTCTTTTTTTTAAGTTTTTTAAATTTTAAACCTTTACTACCATCGTCTGTGAATATAACTAAACAATTAGTAAGTTGAATATTAATTTCTGTTATTCCAGGTTTCAAATAAAACTTCATTCTACTCATCCAGACATTCACGCGGCCGTGTTCAGAGTATTCTGAAATGTATTGACATTAACTTGACCTTGGATTAATTTTGAAGGTAAAATTTTATACTTATCTATAACGTTATCGTTAAGATTTTTATTCATTATTCTTTAAAGTCTTTTTATAATTGGTTTTCTCAATATTTGTTAATATATTTACTTATTTCATTCATTCCTTTATCTTAAATCTTAGTTTTTAACTAGGTAGTGTCTAGTAGTCTATCCTACGTATTAATAAAAAACCTTTTAATATTCATTCACATATGTGAATTATTTTCATATATTAGAGGACTAGTTCAATACATATATATATATATATATATATATATATATATATATATATATATATATTGTATCAGACAAAGTGCGACCGTGGTTATTTATAAATTACAATATTTTCTTGATTTTCGGGTTGTTGCGGTCACTATACTCCGTTTTTAAAAGGCATGGAGTAATAAATCACTCATTTTGGCCGGAACCATAGGCGTACCACATTTAATCATTTAAAAAAAGTTAAGGCTTCTAAAATTATCTCATTTCCGAAAATAACCGTTTTGTAATATTATTTAAAATGAAATTTCAAATTTTCAATAATATAATAAACTGTGGATTATATCACTGACATCAATTTTCCAGAAAATTTATTATTATGTATAAAAGGGCGTAGACGAGTCCCTCCACTAAGCTCCAGGTAGTTATAATCCTACATACAATAAATAATAAAATAAATGTTAATAACAATTTTATACAAATACATATATATATATATATATATATATATATATATATATATATCCAAACCAACCCCATTTGCCGATTATTTCACCCAATTAGCAGGTAATTGAAGAAACTTGACAAACAGGTAGCTCAAAAATGGTTTTATTATTGTGAAATATAGTCTTTTCAGTTCTAAGAAAATGCCCCCATAATACAATGTACTTACTAGAACTTTTCAACTATAAAAGTAGCGGAAAGGTTGAATATTTTCCATTTACAGTTCATCTGTTCTGGAGAAACTGCTGTGTTGATTGATTTCCCCATTATTAGTGTTATTTGTTATTATTTTTTTTTACCGTTATTGTTAACTGGTGTTTATTTTTGTTCATCTATACAAGTTCTCTTCTCATCACACGAGACAAACACCCAACTACACCTTCCAACTATATAGTGTTCCAACCAAATTCGACCAGATATGGAGGATTTATCACCTTCTAAGCGACCTAAAGTTGGCCCATTGTCGCTGAACGAAAAAAATCTGATATTAAATTGCTATTCCTCGTTGAAGAACGAAGAAATTAGAAGAAAAATCATGAATTTGACAGGAAGTGTTGATGAAGATGTGGAGAATGAAGGAGAAAAAAATGGAAACATCACAGCCCCAGCAAAGTCCCCAGGCCGACCCAAACTTGAAATGGATGACGACTTGAAGAATGGAATAAGGCGTAAGGTGCATGCTTTTTTCTTTATAAAAGAGATCCCAACTCTCTCCAAAATTATGGCTTCGGTTCAAGAAGATTCAGATTTTCCGAAAATGTCTCGAAGTACATTATGGAAAATTTTGAAGGAACTTGGAATTGAATATGAAAAAATTATCGGAACGCAATGTTGATTGATAGAGACGACATTGTCATTTGGAGGAGGAGTTATTTGCGTAATATTCGGAAAGCAAGACTAGATCAAAAACGAATTTATCATTTGGATGAGACTTAGTTAAATGAACGTCATACTGTTTCAATGTTTTGGCAAGACACGAATGTCAAAAGTCGGAGACAGGCAGCTCTTGAAGGGTGGTCAACAGGCCTCAATCCACCAGCAGGAAAAGGACGTCGACTCATCATTACTCATATCGGAAGTGCCGAAGGTTTTGTTAAAGGTGGATTGTTGTGCTTTGAGTCGAAGCAAACCGGAGATTATCATGAAGATATGGATGCAGACGTTTTCGTAGAATATTTCTCACAAATGTTAGATCTAATTCCAACGGGCTCAGTCATTGTTATGGATAACGCAAGTTATCACTCCAGGTTAGTGGAGAAATAACCTTCAACTGCATGGCGTAAACAAGATATCCACGATTGGCTAACCTCGAAAAATATTGAATGCCCAGATAACCCGCTGAAAAATGAGCTCTTGCAACTGGCCAATTCACATAAACACAAATATAGTAGATACGTTGTAGATCAAATGGCATCAGCGCGTGGTATAACGGTGCTGAGGCTTCCTCCTTATCACTGTCAACTCAATCCCATAGAATTAATATGGGCCCAAGTGAAAGGGAAAGTTTCAAGAAAGAATAAGACATTCAAAATGAGTGACGTAAAAGTTTTATTCGAAGACGCGTTAGGTAACGTAACCAAAGAAAACTGGAAGAAATGTGTTGAACACGTGATACGAGAAGAACTAAATATGTGGGAAATGGATCATATAAGTGAACACATGATTGAACCATAATCAATGTTAATAATGGAAGCTCAACAGAATCGTCTGATTCTGATATATAGACTAGTTTTTGTGTTAGTTATTACTATTATTTGTTAGACTTTTTTTTATAAATATTACAGTAACTCGTTCTTTATTTCTGCATTTTTCTTTTTTCATCTCCTATTGTAAACGGTATATTAGTAGTAAAGTTGATACCTACTGCAAAAAAATTTGCTATTTTTTATATAATATTTTATGTTTATTGTTTATTCATAGGAACACAAAAAAATGTGTTTTTATTGAATCGATATTGTGAGCTCTTTTGAATAGTTTTCGTAATTATAATTTCATAGTGCCTTCATATTCATATACCAAGTTTGTTTTGTCCTGATTGCACGCCTCTGAGGATTAAATTGTTTATTTGTTCATTCAAATACAATAGAGCGACCCTTTCAATACAATAGGCGACCCAACCAAATACAGAGTTACGGGGTGTCTACCTGAAATTCGTAACAAATGAGAAATTTTAGTACAAAATTAGATAAACTTCAGAGATATTTTATTATACACCCTGTATCGGTTTTGCATACCTAATGAGCTTTTATTACTCCATGCCTTTTAAAAACGGACTATAGACTAATAAAACTCTTTTTATCTAATTACCCAATATTTCGCTATAATTCATAGCTTCATCAGGAGTGAACTAAAATAACAGTAAATATAGAATTACCTCACAAAACAACACAATTAAATGGTTAAAACGGTACTAATTAAAAACGTTAATGTATGAAATATAAAATAAATTATTGCTAATTGATGCTGGTTTTTTGCTGAAAAGGAAATAATATATTAAATATACTTTCAAGTACTCTATTTACTATATTATTTCCTTTTCAGCAAAAAACCAGCATGAAAAAATTATAAAAATCAAAAGAGCCGTGTAAACACTATAGCCAATTAAAATTTATTTTCAATTTCACAAATCTCCCTGTAAATTAATAAATCAGAGGAGTTGACACTTTTTAGTAACCACATGATATCCTCTCTGAAGGACTCTACATATGGTAGAAGTATGTAAAGTTCCTCATGACTCATCATGTATATTGGATTATAATAATAATCTTGTATTGGACTGTAAAATTCCTACAAGGAAGAAGAAGCCAAAGCCAAGAAATCCAGAATGATTCCCAAAATTTGGAACTCTGAAATTCAACAGATTCCTTTAATTTCTGTCTAACGGCGAAGGAGTTATGGGAACACTGTAACGGTCCTAAAATAACTTTAGGATATTGGCACATCTATTGTCGAATTTTAACGTTATTATTTTGTATATATTGTGGTATGTAGGCTCCAATTTGAAACAATTGTTAAGTTAAATAGATATTCTTATCAGGGACTTCTATCGTTTAAACCGGTATCTATGGTAATTAGTATAATTGGATTGGTTGGTTTTGCGTCGAAACGGATTTTGAAGTTACGCGAAGAACCGTTCTCTATGAACCCATTTGGGACATTTTTAAAGTGACCTTTGTAGGAAGCAAAGAGTGTGAACTTCCGTGAATGAAATTGATATATTCAAATCATCCTGCAGTGGGATTCAGTTTTGGAAATCTACTTGAATTCCGGGCTCAAGAGAGATTATACTGGTGTAGTTATTTCTGGACTATATGTTGTATTTCCGTATTTTTTTTCGAATGAAGGATATAACGACACTCCACGGGTATGGGTTGCTAATGGCTTCATAATTGATTGTTAGCTAATGAAGATCGTGCGATATCACATACGAAAACTGTTTTGCCATAAATCTGGATTATACTGGCCGTTACAGCAAGCTAATAGTTCTTTAGATCATACTTGCTATCACAACCGATTAGATGAAAAAGCCCCGGAAATTATGGGCTAAGGATTTAAATTAGTTTTGTAATTTTGTGCTGATGTTACTTTTGAAAAGTTGATTCTCAACTCTACACTCTATAAATAGAATTATTCTTTTTTTTGTCCAAACTTTATCAGCTAATGTGAGAGTCAGGAAAAACAACAATTTTAATTGTTTATTTTCTTGTTTTAATTTTGCTGGGTTATTAAATGGAATGAATATTTACCGAATGTCTTAACGATAATATTGGCTGGACTTAAATTATTCGGATTTGTTCAAATACTCGTACTTTTTTTTATAATGAATCATTTTTGTGGCATTTTCTATTAAGTAAATGATTTGCTTAACACATGGCTACTTAGAATTAAAATGTTGTCTGTTGTCTTTAAGTGTACTTTGAACTTTGAGCTAAACTTAATTATTATCCTGTGCACTCAAATTCATTTATTGAATTAATTATATCCTTCTGGACTAAAACAACAGGGAACGTTTTTTTATTTGAAATTAATCAAGCAGTTATAAATGTTCAAATTCCGATTTCATTTGAACTTGATGGATATTCGAGTGTATTATCTTGTCATAGTGTAAACACACAAAGACTGTGTTATGTATTTTAATGTTTTTCTATTCCGGGTTAAGTTGTCTTTCTGATCCAGGTATGGAGAGAATGGTAAGGACATCTGAATTGCTGTGATTTGTAGACGCATAGCAAAACTTCTGAGGACAAGAAAACACAGGTTTTATAGGATTTAAGATTTTGGGTGTGGTGATATTATATAATAAACTTTTTTATACACTGCGCTGCAAAATTATCGCATATTTTGTAAAATAAAAAAATCTACATGAGAAAAAAAATTAGAAGGCTCGTTAATGGTCTAACACGATGGCTGTAAAATGGCTTTCAACCGTGTCAAGCAACGTTTTTATATTGCATAAAATAAACCACAGAAATAAAAATACTGGATGGATGAAAAATAGAGCAAAAATTTTATTGCATGATTTGTTAACAAACTTAAAATTAATAACGCCTATTACCTTTCCTTATTTGGATTATTGCTGCACATCTTCTTGGCGTACTTGAAATTAAGTTTCTAGTAGAAACTTGATCCATTTGACCCCATATTTTGGTTAGCCTGAATCACAGTTCATCCAGACCTCTAGGTGGATGCTGTAAAGCTATAACCTGGTGGATGCTGTAAAGCTATAACCTGCTCACTCAAATTGCCCCATAAGTGTTCAATCGGGTTAAGATCAAGACTTCGCGCTGACCAATCCAGTATGGATATCTACTTCTTGGAGGTCATTTTACACCGTCCTAGCTACCTGTGGGCATGCACTATTATGCATTAATAGGATTTTGTTCCTTATAAAAGGGGCATATGTCAATACATGAGGTTCTAAAATGTCAGTTATGTAGCGATCGGCTGTCAAAAGACCGCCCCGAATCACAACTAGGTCCGTATGAGCCTCAAGACGAATGCAACCTCATACCTTAACACACCCACCTCTATAGCTGTTATTTTCTGCAATATTACATTGAGCATATCGCTCACAAGGACGTCTATACACCTTCCTACGGCGATTATCACTAAACAAACAGAATCGTGACTCTTCCATAAACAGTACATTGCTCCATTCACGGTTGCCCCAATTTTGATGTTCTCGGGCAAACTTAAGACATTGTCTGCGATGGTTTACGGTTAACATAGGCCCAGTTGCGGCTCCATATGGAGTAATACTGCTTTCTGCCAGCCTTGGACGCACTGTATCTTGACTTATGCGATAATTATATCGATTAACAAATTGTTGCTGTGGTGCAGTACTTGTAATGAATCGATTTCGTAGTACCTACATTCTCAAAAATCGATCTTATCGATTATTATTTGTCACTCTATGACATCCTTGTCCAGGTCTTCTCTGATTCGTACCAGTCTCTCGATACCGTGCCAGTGCCATGGAGATCGTAGATGGGTCACGCCATGGCGGCGTGCCACTTGAACTTGTGTAACACCCATTTCCATGAGTGCTATTGCACCAGCACATTCGTCACGTGAAAGATTTCTCATCCCACGTTGCATCACCCTTAATAACGTTAGAAATCAACAATAGCAGTAGAGAACAACGCAAATTGTCAGCAATAAACAATAATTCAACCTGTCGGTGAATTAGTGTACACATCATTCTTTCATTTTTTTATTCAAAAACTTCTACTCAACATCCAAAAAGTTGTTGGGCACTGTTAAAAAATCTCATTTTTAAGCCATTGGCTTGAATTCAAATATCGTTCCTTTTGGATTTCACTTTTTTACAAAATATGCGTTAATTCTGCAGTGTATATGTATATATAACATATTAATAATCTGGTTAATGGTAAACCATTTTCTGTGTAAGATTTTGCACTGTATGATAGACTCACTTTAAGTGTTAGGCTAGTTTCAATCTTCTATTAGGAAAACTGAGGTATCGGGTTGTAATTAATGAGGTATACGAGATCAGTATGCGCATGAGCTCATCGCAATGAATAGTCAAATTCATTGTTAAACTTTCTGGCGTAAATTTTATTAACATCTACACCTTTAGGCAACCGCATATTTAGAAAAATATTAATAGTACATTCGATTATTGGATTATAGTTAATATACATAAGTAGTAGTTGGCGATATGGTCTTGCTGACCACTGATTTATTTTTATATTAATTATTAATTTAGAATTTCAAACTGACTAGCAGGTATACCCTGGTTGTTTGTAAGTAGAGCTAATTTTCCCTTACCTTGTGTCTCCGCGATAGTTTCTGCTATACGGTGAATGCGTTTGTATTCACTTAGGGTAGATGCACCAGTGGTCGACCACTTTTAACGAATCTTTACTATCACTTAAGTGCTGTCTGGCTTTCATAAGAGTTAGCTTAAAAACCTCTTTTGCATCCTATTTCATAGATATTTGGTAATGATCCAAGATAAACAAAGAAGGGTATAAGTTAAAGTCCGTTTGTGATAAATTAATTTTTTTAACGAAATGGCCATTTTGCCAGTGGTCGGCCATTGGTCGACCGTAGGTGCACTGGTTGTCGGCCGTGCTTTTTTTGACCAGGTCCGGTTTAAGTTTATAAGCCCTTGACTGAATTTTTAAAATAATATTAGAAATGACCAGAAAATAAAAAATTTAAATATTTATTCTAAAACAGGTACAAAAATATATTAAAACGTATTGAATAAATAAAATACATTATTTTATAATTAGAGTAGAATTTAATTATTATCACAATAATAACAACAGAAGTCTTCGTCTTTTACCTCATCATATGAGCTGCCCACAAACGGAGTAGAATTCATGTGGTACCATCTCATACACGAGTCACATCCTATGTTCTTCTCTCCATCCTCTTCAGCATCACTGTACTAAATCTCTTCACAGAGGCTTCTCTTCTTGAGGCTTCTCTTCCTGAGGCTTCTCTTCCTTATCCTTTATTTTTCGTTTTGTTTCACTGGTATCTTTGCATTTTGGTTGCAACTTTTTCTTTTTGTTGGATGATTTTTCTAATTTTTTTCTTTCAGTTTCTTCGGTTCTTCTTTTTCGCTGTTTTTCTTTTCCTTCTTTCTCCTTGTCTTTATTAATGTAATATTTTCTCCAAGCTTCGGCAGATATCGCACTGATTATTATTACCGGCTGCATTATTAACTGTGATTTCTTTAGGCATTTCTTCTTGATTTTATTTCATATGATTTTCGTCTGATTCTATGTCATTGTTCAAAGTATCAGATACGCTAGAATCATCTGAGGTGCTTTTTGTAATTCTGTTGAAATCGATTAAGGCACCGCCATTTGTTGTAGATTCTACCGAAGGTTTTTGTTGAGATGCATTCAAAAGGGCTGTTTCAGGCTTACTTATTTCTGCATTACTTAACAAACTATCATCTGACGGTTTCACAAGGTCATTTCTTAAAATATTGTTTTTGGGTTCTTCTAACATAGAAAGCATGCCTTCATCGAGCACCTCGTATTCTTCAGTAACAGTAGTAGTAGTATTTTCATCTTGGTGATCATTCCCATTTCAATTCTCTAAGCGATCATTTCCACTATTACCTCGAAACAATGAGTCCTGGAATTTGTTTAGCTTTTCCAATAAACTATCTACTTCATAGACTTCATCAAGTAGGCTTAATTTAGGTACTGTTACTACTTTGTAGGTTGCTTGAAAATCTTCTTGAGTTAATGTTGCGTCGCCTGGGTCTTGATTCAGATTTTGAACATGTTCTTGTGAATTTTGTACGCATTTGATATAATCTGGTGCATCCAGATTAAATGGAAAAAGCCCACATTGTTTGAATCCTTTCATTATATGGTCCTTGATTTTTTCATTTTGTAGGGCTTTTTTGAATATTGGGGCAAACTCAGGTTTGTTCAAAATTTGACCATCAATCTCATTTTTCCAATCTCTTACAGCCTTTTTCCATTAATCCTTCAGTGGTTTAAACAATGCCACATCTGCCGGTTGCATTATATGAGTACAATTCGGTGGTACTGCATATAATATTATATTGTTCTCATCGTAAAATTGAGCATTGATACAATGCGTTCGCCACGTACTCAAAGAAAATATCTGAGCGCATCCAACCAGAGTCAGATTTTCCTAACACCTAATCCGCCGACAAACTTTCAACAACAGTCCTAGGTGGTTTTACGTAAGGGTATACCACACAGGGGGGGGCACAATTTTCCATATGCAGAAAAAGTAATAAGCACTGTTATATTTTCTTTCTCACTCCCTTTTTTAACTTCTAGCAAATTTTTGCAACCCTTAGGTTCTAATACTTTTCCAGTCTTTGGCTGTAGGCAGTAGCCACTTTCATTCGCATTAAAAATGCGAGATGGGTCAGTCAAAATATATGTGGCATTTATGCTCTTTAAAAAATTCTTGAGATTTCAAAACCAGGATTTAATACATTTTACTGTCACTTTAGCTAGAGAGTTATCAATTAACTCAGGACTTCGAGAAGAAATTTCCGGATGTCGACGAAGAAAGGAGTCATACCATTTCCGTCCTGGCATTCCATTTTTAAATGAAGTTTTAATCTTTTCCTTGAGTACAATTTTTTGAACCGTTGTCAGTAGTTCATCTTTTTTAATTAGAAAACCACATTTGCATAGATTAATAATCCAGTTGACGATTTTTTTTTTCATTTTCTTTACTTAAATATGGATTAGGTCCCATTTGTCTTGTTTTATTTTGCACTCTTCCTTTAAGCCGGTCCTGGAGAGTTGAACGTGGAATTTCGTAATCACGGCATGTTTTTCTAATTCCTGCCCCATTTTGAACCATTTCGAGTGTTTTTTGTAAGTTGTCGTCGAAATACTGGTGGAACTTTCTTTTGCGAGTGTTTTCCATGACCTGACAGTAAATAAAACATATTTTTTTCCCAAAAAATGGTTTTGAAAATGGTTTAAAATTGCATGGCCGATTACTGGCCAATTCGGTCAAAAAGTCGGGCTCTAGTAGTCGGCCACTAAATACGATCTCTCATAACATTAAAATCATTCCTTGTATATACGACCGATCACTATAGAAACCAAACTTTTCTTTTTCTTAACTACAAGATTATGAAAAAGGAAAACATAGCATAGTAAATAAGTAAGAGAAAGACGTTACTAAATTGGAAATAGTGTTCCAGTAGCCAGCCTCATCGGCCGACTAATAGGACAATTGTTGACTTTTATGACAAATACCGGCCACTCAATTTTTAATGTTTAAAGAAAATATTTGCACTTTTTGAAAGCCATATCAGTTATTTTAAAGGCTATGGTAGCAAATAAGGCTATTAAAACATATCTATGTATTATAAAAGCAAAATTACTTACGTTTTAAGTTTGCTCTGGCGATGTTGGCCACTGCTAACACATTCAATTATGGCCGCTGATTGACGGTATGATCACTTTGCCAATGACTTTTACTAAAAAATAGTTGAAATAGAAAAAATAACTATTACTTAAATCTACTTTAGGAAGATAAAGAAAGACATATACAGGTTTCACATAAAGGGAATTTACATGTTGTTCAAATTATTAGCAAATATAGACCAATGTGGCCGACTTCTGGGGCATGCCGGCTCACTGGTGCATCTATCCTATATTTCTTATAAATATAGTTGGACTAATTGATTATATTTAGCGTTTCATTGTAATGTAGGGTTAAGTACAAGAGTTACGTTCTAATGTTGGCTTTTTGTTAAATTGGGAGCTAATAGATCACCTTTATGGGGCTTTGGGTCAATTTAACTGGGTGTATTCCGATAGCGCGCAGCGGTCAGTTTAATCCTTACAGATTATAAGAGGGTTCTAAAAGGGACGGGTCGATTGCGCGCAGACATGATATTAGTTCCTGTCCCTAATAGCAAGGGTTCTTTCAGTCTTATGATTGTACACATTAAATTACATTTACTCACTTACATTATTCAGAAGAAGTTTACGTGTAAAGATACCGAAATGGAGACCATGTTAAGTGAGCGCGGAAAAAAATTATTAATAGTTAAAAGTTATACTTTTCGCAAAGATAGAGAAACTATATTAGGTGTTTCATATCGCTGTACAAAGCGAGGATGTCCAGCTTCGATTTCTGTGGATAAATCAGAAGAGGTGTTGTTACAGCAAAAAGACAATCACAGTCACGCATTTGATGAAAATTTACACGTTA
The DNA here is from genome assembly GCA_963921935.1 of Galeruca laticollis. Lineage (NCBI taxonomy): Eukaryota > Metazoa > Arthropoda > Insecta > Coleoptera > Chrysomelidae > Galeruca > Galeruca laticollis. The sequence goes on along the minus strand of OY998176.1, from coordinate 209,511,639 downwards.
AGGTAAGTGTTTAATAATTATATTTCTTACTACTAACCTTAGAAATCGTCATTATTAACTCCAAAGCTCGAATGAGAAATAATATTTCTCTCCCTAGGTAAATAATGAACTTTTTTTATATTTTCAATGAAATATAAACAGAAACTCTTATTTCTAATTCTAAACAAAATCAAACTCGCAAATTCAGCACTAGTAGGTACACTTAATTGGTATGATAAAATTATAAAAACTTATTTGAAATTAGCATCATTTCTGCCTTTATCAAAATCTAATTAAATAAAATTTTAAAATATTAGTACAACTCCTCGGTTAATAATGGCTCACTACTCGACCTACGTATATAATATAATATGATTAATTTTATTCGTATAAGTTAAATATTTCGGATATTCATCTAATTTCTTAAATTTGTTATTTTTCAAAAATACTCACTCTTATAAACCTCAAAAATTATAGTAGATATATATTATTTATATATTTTAATGTTGTTTCACAGAAATTACAAAACGGAATTAAAAGGAAGGCTGTAGAAGACATATCGCAAAGACCTTCTAAGATCATCAATACTGAGCTTAAAGAAGCTCCCGCAGAAGTGAATCTCACAACACGGGACCTTGATAATATAAGAAAAAGTGTATATCGATCAAGACGAAGCGTTTTGCCAGTTTTACCTCAATCATTAGAAGACCTCCAAGAAGCTCTAGAATCTATTGTTATTAAAACAAATAAGGACGAAGAATTTTTATTGGTAAATAACACGAACTTAAATGTAATAATATTTTCCTGTCAAACAAATTTACAGTATCTGTGTTCACGACCTAAAATTTATGTAGACGGAACTTTCAGTTATTGCCCGAAATTTTTAACTCAGTTATTTACGATACATACAGTAGAAAACGGACATTATATACCTTTAGTATTTATTTTACTGCCAAACAAACAATCTAATACTTACTTTGAGGCATTTAAGCTTTTAAAAAGTTATTGTGCTAGTATAAATTTAAGGTTTGAGCCCAAAGAAATCGTTAGTGATTTTGAAAAAGCGATACACGTTGGAGTTAAGAAAATTTGGCCAGACATAAATATAATAGGATGTAGGTTTCATTTGACCCAGTTCTGGTATCGTAAAATTCAAAATCTTGGGTTGGTATCTGAGTACAGGGATTCTAATTCAGCAATAGGTCTTTGGTTGCATTACACTTTTGGATTATTATTTCTAAATCCTAACGAAGTAGGGGATTGTTTTGTAGAAGACTTTTACTCAGATATACCTCAGAATGCTAAACTAATTGAATATGCTGATTATTTAGTTGATAATTATATATCTGATGATTCCGTTTTTCCTCCAAAAATGTGGGCTTCTTGTAATAGTGATCAAGAACGTACAACAAATGCTTGTGAATCATTCCACAGTCATTTTAACTCCAGTTTTTATGTAGCGCATCCAGATATTTTTAAATTTATTAATGTTTTAAAAGATGTACAAATTAATACATATATTAAAATAAATAGTGTACATTTGCCTAAAGCTTGTAATAATATTAGGTATAAAAAACGCAAAGATTATGTAACAAATTTAATTAATTTATATGTAAATAACCATATTGAAAGATTTAATTTAATTAAAAGTGTTTGTTTTAATTTTGCAAAAAAATAAAAAAAATATATCTTATAATCACTATTTTATATAGTTTTCTTTTCAGGTGTTTTCCTATGGCATGTTACGTGTTAAAAAAATTGTTTAAGACGAGCATATTTCTATAAAGGAACCGTTCGCGCAATTGACCGGTTTACCGATTGTATACCGCGCGCTATTGACCCATAGAATTTCAACTACCTGAAAACATTTCTGACCGCTGCGCGCTACTGACCGTTGCCCATTTAACTTGCGTCCCCATCTCCACTGTGGTCAAGCCGAGTGCCCGAAAACACTTTTCTATTCATAACCTCGTACTTGGTCTGGCATGTCGAAAACCAGTAAATGTTAGGGATTGTTTCTATAGTGTAAAGCTAGAGGTTACAAGACATATAGTAACTAATATGACACTGCTAGACTGCTGAGTTGCAATTCCACGGATAGTTTTCTTTTTAACGTTTTTTTCACTACTATAACTAGATTTGATATAGCTTTCGAGTTGTTAGGTATGTTAAGATATTTTTTTCAAGTAGTTTTAATAAACTACAAATTTAATTGTACTGCTCTGTTTACCCCTATTATAAATATCTTGAAAATTTATTTATTTCTTAACGCCTTGGACACTGTTCCGAACTCCAACGAGTCCCTAAAAAAATTTAAACGAAGGGTAAATTTTAAGTAGGGTGAAAATATTCTAATGATCCTTAGTGCGCACTTGTTTCTTTTTGTCTTCTTTGTGCCTACCTTCTTCCATTCGTTAGTTCTCCCGCCAGCTTTCTTAGTTTGTGAGGTAACTCAGAAGGGTCGGAATAGTTGTAAGCACTATTGCCGTGCTTCCGCTGTTGTTGAATAATTACGAATATTGTATTGACCGCAATATGTTGACTGTATCCAAATAAAAACATTATTTTTAAGTTGGTAGTTTTTATCATAGGAATACTAAAAACACAATATTTAATAAATAAATCAGTCTGATGTTAGATGGAAACGGTATTGCTCTTATTATTTTTGTCTTCGATTTATAAAATTCCCGTCGCTTGACAATATATATGGCTCTAAATTATAGTATAGTAGTTATATTGCTATGACTGAACAATTTCATTGAACTGAATTTTCAGAAGCTGCTCTACATTCCAAAAAAGGAAACCAGAAGTAGGTTGAAGAAGCAATTTCCAAATGACTTCGAAGAGCCAAAGAATGGAAGTGAAATTAATGTTTTTTCAATATATTGTGTGTTTTCTTAAGCCAATGAGTGGTTTTTTGTATTTAATGTTTATGCCAGTTCTCAGTTTTATCAGAATGTTTTTTATTTTTATAGTTTATTTATTTATAATTGCAAGATGTGCTATTTTTGTTTTTAAAATATACAGTATTTATTGAAATTAACTGTTTCGATCCTTAATTCGTCCTACTCATATTAGTGTTTTAAATGAAACTCACTGTTTCTAGCTAATTCCACAATATAATAAAAATTGTTGAAAATTCTAAAAAATGACAATTGTTTCGATAAATCAATATCATCGTCAGAATGAACTGAAATGTAACTTCTGTCATTCTGACGATGATATTGATTTATCGAAACAATTGTCAATTTTGTAGAATTTTCAACAATTTTTATTATATTGTGGAATTAGCTAGAAACAGTGAGTTTCATTTAAAACACTTCTTCTTTCGGTTCCGTCTTCACCTTAGTGAAGGTTGGCAACAATCTCGGCGAACTGGGTTCGGTTTTGAGCAGCTCGGAATAAGGAATGTGAGTCTAGTCCGGTCCAGTCTCTTATGTTTTTCAACCACGAATGTTGGCGTCTTCCTATACCTCGTCTGCCTTCTATTTTGCCTTCCATTATTATTTTCAGCAGCCTCATTCTATCACTCCTGATTACATGTCCCAAGTATGCGGTTTTTCCCTTCTTTATGTCGACAACTAAGTCTCTGTCCTTACCTAATCTTCTCAGAACTTCTTCATTACTGATGTGGTCTGTCCAGGGTATATATATTTAAAACACTAACAGTATTTATTGTTTACGTGAAACTATATTTTCAAAAATTTTAATGGTATCTCTTTGATCCATAGCAACAAAACACATGGTTGTCTATATTTGACTAAGAATGACATTGGTGATTTTTTCAAATGACATCCCTAATATAGTACATATTTGAGAGACATGTTAATAACAACCTATCAATACCAACAGGTTTGATGGGTGTACGTCAAACGACTGAGAAGATATTATGGCTACAGAACCATTCTGTGTGCCACATGATTATGATGGAGACTGCAGACATACTGAATCTTGAGTAATCTTACTCATCAGGTATATGGCACAGTTCTCTGGCCATATCTTCAGAACCGCATACCTCGGCCTGTCAATTTGGTATCGCAGGATTCTTTATATTAATCCCTATTAAAATATTTAATAATATAGCAGTAAGTGAAACCCAAAATCCGTACTACATTATATATTAATAAAAGATTAAGGGTTAACTAGTTTCGGCTCGCTAATTCCCTACTTTCAAATTATCTTCCTTTCTTAATGATACATTTCAATTAAAGACATTTCCATACGAAACGTTTCCTTCTCTAGATGTAAAAATTTATTTCATAGCATACCCCCTGATGAGTGTATTATGCTGATTAAAGATTTACTTTTTGCTTATCGTATCGATACTTTTTTGATTTTGGATATTTGTTCGGTTCTTGGTCTGGCTTTGGATCAATTTTTTTTTAATTTAACAATAATTATATGGTACGGACATCCCCTGAACGTGTTGAATGATCATACAATGGATGTGTTGAATAAGGACATCCTTTGGATGTAGTAATCTGAATCTTTGCGTACATTTTCTGGACATTCAGTGGACCATATGAATGTCCATCTTACGTATTTCACACACATCCATCGAAAGTTTCTCATGTACATCCTCTCTGTACGTCCATTGTACATCCTGTATGTACGTCCATTGTACATTCTGTATGTACGTCCATTCTACATTCTGTATGTACCTCCATTGTACATACTAAATGTACGTCATAGGATGTTAAATCCAGTGAGGTCCGGACTTTTTTTCTGGACGTATCATTGTATATAACCGGACATTCAATGGACATCTACGATATCCATTTTGTACATCCTATGAACATACAATGGACGTTATACATGTGCTGTATTTGTTTTGGTTGACGCAATTAATTAAACAGCACATGAGCACAATTGCAGATTCATTTTTTGAATACTACATTTTCGATATCTATAGAAGACATTCACAAACCATACCTCATACAAGATGAGTTTTATAATCTCATTTTACGGGGTTTCGGAACAAGCAAAACTGTTTATTGAGGTTTTCTATTAAACTGAATAAAAATGTTTCTACTGTTGGACACAGTGTATATTATTAAATGCAATGCATTTCCTTTGACCTCCTTTCAAAATTTTAATTATAAATTGAATGGAAATTAAATAATTTCTTCAATCTCATAATTTCTACAATTAAGTAATTTCTATAAGTAATCGCTCCTTTTCATAAAATATGACTTACACAATTGTGAACAACATATATTTTATCGGAACTCTCTACTTTCAAATAAATAAGGCAACACCGTGTGAAGTCAAGTCGGTCGAGTCGATGCTTGGAATTCCACACAATCATTACTTTACATTACTTACTAAAGGAAGTGTAAGCCACGAGTGTTTGTGTTCATCTAACGAACTCTTGAGTGTAGCGGTTATCGTAGTTTTAACAAGTTGTTTTCGTTTTTTCAAAAACAAAAGACTTTAATGATGGCGACAAACAGTGAAATACATTTTTTAAAGTAACGGTAAATTTTTAAGTGAAGTTGGTGTGTTTTGTTTGGATTTTGTTAATTCTTTAAGCAGATAGCAATGAAGTACAACACAATAAGTTCCAGTAGTGTTGGTAACGAGAGGAAATCTACATTAACCATATACGCTGACACTGATGTATCGTCAAACAAGGTAAGCTATTTTCTTAAAGGTCCCTCCAAGTTCATGTATAATGTTCATTATTAAAACGGTCGTTTTTGTGTATCACTCATTACTAATGTATTTGAAACGGTGTATATATAAGTAGATGAGAAAATCAAATGTTATTAGAGATAACTTTAAAGATATTTTCAAAAAAAAAACAACCTGCGATTTTCAAAAATACAAAAATAACCTGAAGAATGCAGAGTAACCGTCATTTTATAGGTTATATGGTGTCTTGTCAGAATGTACATAAATAAACGCACCTACCATACCTACCTAATAGATTATAAAAATAACTTCGTTATTTTAACAGTATTAAATTGAAATTGTTGGATTCTCCTAACTAATTGTTAAATTATTATTTTATAATCTTTAAATAATAATCATTACTGTCCTATTTTATAGAAAATAACTGTATGAAATACCATGTTTTTGACACATCACTATTACATACCATTTTTCTAACAGTGAAACAACAAATTCCAATATAAAAATTCATGAAACGATAATTAATGATTTCAGTAAACTTACTTATTTAAATATTTTTTGTTTAATTTGAAAATTTTCAATAAACATATTTGAAGTTGAGGGACGATTTAATAGTTATTTTACTCATTTTAGAAGTAATAAAGTCCTTGGCTCTCTTGTTTATATTCATGTAAACCATATCTATTTAAAAAATTACAAAAAGTCATTGTACTCTGTCATTATCTTGAATAATAACATATATTTTTTCATTAATGTATACGCCTTGGTTTTGTTTTGCTGCAAATATACATCACTCTATACAGGGTGGTCAACCGAAAACTGAGTCATAAGAAAAGCGAAAATTTTTTAGAGCAACTCAGTCTCGTTGTTGGATACTCGAATCCAGTAATATGTCTTATAAAAAGCTCTAGAAATTCTCTAAAAATTGCATACATTACAAAATAAATATTTTCTTCGAAAATTCCCGAATATTCCGAAATATTATCGGAAGTAATTACACAAGTGCATCTAAATTACCGATAATTTTTCATGTTCTGTATTAAGATTAGCTCTACATTGTCTCTCATTTTTTCTACTATTTTTAAATGGTGTTCCTCGTCCAGTTGTAGATATGGCTTTATGGACTTCGGATTTGAATGGCCAGTAATTTTTATCAACGTATTTTCCTCAACCCCTTTCTTTGCTAATTTTGAAACAGTTGTTGCAGGCAAAGAATGATTGGCGATTTTAAATTTTTCTATCGCTAAACTTCATTTTTTTGCTTCCGTTGAAGTCCACTGAGTGATCATGTTTTTTCCGACAGGGATGTTCTTGTACCACTTGCCCAATTTCCAGGAGGAATTAACAGTTAAGAACAATCTCGGATTATTTATTTATTTATTCTAACCAACCACTTGGATATAGCGCAATGTTTATCCGCACCTTGCGTTGTTTTGTCGAATATTGGGTTGTATTTCATTCTGTCAGTTTTTTCCCCTGCGTTAATAATTTCTTCTATGAAATAGGAAGCCAAACATTTTACTCCCTCTTCTCGCCATGCTAATTCGTACGATGAAACTAAAAATAATTAAATTAACTGTCTCGACCCTTACTTCGTGGATTCTGCTCATAATAGTGTTTTAAATGAAACTCACGGTTTCTAGTTAATTCCACAATATAATAAAAGTTATTGAAAATTCTAAAAAATTGACAATTGTTTCGATAAATCAATATCATCGTCAGAATGACAGAAGTTACATTTCATTTGATGCCTACCTGATGTTAGTAGTTATTTTTGGCTAGACCAAGAAGTGACCTAACTTGTGATTGACTTAATATTGTTTATAGAAAAAAGAAGAAGATGTGATATTACAAATATTGAAGCTTAGATATTATTAGCCCTATGGGTCACTTCTTGGTCTAGCCAAAAATAACTACTAACATCAGGTAGGCATCAAATGAAATGTACCTTCTGTCATTCTGATGATGATTTACCGAAACAATTGTCAATTTTTTAGAATTTTCAATAACTTTTATTATATTGTGTAATTAACTAGAAACCGTGAGTTTCATTTAAAACACTATTAAAAATAATTTCTTTTGTAAACCATCAGGCGTTTCTTCCTCTCATTTTTTTACCATGGCTTGGAACTCTTCGTATTTTAGTGATAAAGAGCTTTGTTTTCTTTTCTGGGGGTTTGTTTGCAACTGCTTCCTTTTGGCATTTTTGCCTCATGGGCAGTTTTAAATTCCGTGTCAGTGAAAGGATTAAATTTAATATTATATTCGTCCTGGTATTTTTCCATTAATAATTTTGACATTATATTCCAAATAGTCTTCACAGTAAAGTCTTTGTAATCTTCTCCATTTTTCTGTAGTTACGGACCTACAGGGAAATTTTCGATAGCGAGCGGGACATTTTCGGATTCTACCGGTCAATTTTCACCGAAAAAGTCCCGCTTCATATGGGATTTTTAATGCACCCATAGTAATTTTTTATACAAATTTTGTAACTACATTCCCTGAGTTCTTTTTATGGTTTTGACAGCTTTGCCATACAGCCAATTAATCAGCTTCTAAATACTATCATTTCAAATCGCTACACAAAACATGAAAGACTATGTATTGAAGTAAGCCTTTGAGACAAGGATAAGCAAGGATACACTTCACGTCTAGTATTTCTTTTAATTTTTAACACAAAGAAAAGCAGATTACGTTTCTACAAAGTTTTCTCAACAAATGAAGAGAAACAAGGTAACAAATCTAAGCTCTACTTATACTTTGATATTAGTTGTATTTATAAACTCAATTAAACATTCAAATATCTTAATATTATCCCCAGCTATAACGAACACAATGTTGAATGGACTTAAAATATCGGATTGACTTAGTTTAGAATATGTCATAGATATTTGGGCTATATATGGTCCAAATCTCTCTTTTGTGTGCAGTCTACACAATTTTCGGTTGAAATTGTATTAATGTGATATAGATGTTAAAGATATCAGCATGCACACATATTCGTCCCTTCCGGAATGCATTCCTCTAAAAACGACGTATTTGGGGAAGAACTTACACCCCATCACATTAATGGGGTCGTCAGTTTTCATTGCTGCGTACTCCTTCATACTTCCCTGTGTTTTGTGAAAGTGCCCGGCAATTATATTCTTTTCTTCAGAGTAGTGTTATCCACTTTACCCATTTTCTCGTTGGTGTGTGTTTTTTGCTGCCTCTAGAAGGGTCAAACACGACCTTAATAAGTAGATCCACTTGTTAGAGCTGTCCTTATGTGAAACCCTGCTCACATCTTCATGGGGATCAGTAGGTCTTCTTGTAAGTGGTTCATCTTCATTTTTCGTTATTGTTCTTCTTTGTGTCTTCACTTCTAGTTGCGGTCTAGCTGATTTCTCTGCCTTGGATGCCTGGCGTAGTCTTCGCAGGTGTAGTCCATCAGCTGTCTCATCTGGAACTTGGGGCGGGTCCTCGGCTCTTCGAATCTTCTCCTGGCGGCCTCCTTCATGATTTCTTTATTCTTCTTCTGGATAGTAATATGTTCAAATCTGAATCTTTTATAATAAACCTATCAGATATATGTTTTTTGTGTTTTTATTCCAAAGTTACTTGGAGGCAGAAATCTTAGAATTTTATAGTGACCTAACGCATTAATAAAGCAGACATCTTAGATAACAATCAAATAGATAAACCAACTCGTCTTCACAGAAGTATAGATGATATTTTCTCAAATGTACATGCACACAAATCTACGTTTATAGATATCCTTTTCTATCTGATCATATTAACACAGTATAGAGCGAACTGTAAAAGTGTATTTAAAAACTGGTCAATATTAACCCTACCCTGTTTATATATACCTCATAATCTTAAATATAAAAAAGAGTGAAACCAATTATATAACAAACAACAGGATACATACACATAATACAAGACAGGTTGGTGATCTTAGACTACCATTTTCAAGATTAAATATTGGTCAGAATTTTAGTGTCATGTTTTAACCATGCATGTACGACTGTTGGTAATGGAACTTAGACTAAATTTGAAGAAGAGCTATATAAATTTATGTGCAAAAACGCTTTCCATTATGTTGACAAGTTCTTTCATTATAGAAGACAAATTGTAAAAACATAATTAACCTACTTAAATATTATTAAAAGCTAATTGAGAGTCCGGTTCTGGCAAATAATATAACAAGTTGTTTTAACCTCGCTCTTATATTTTGTTAATTTTATAGTAAAAACACAGTGTAGTTAAATTTCGCTTTATTGCCATAGTGTTTTTAATTAGTTACTTCCTATTGTTCACCAGTAAGTACCCAAAATTTAAGATTTTTCTCGAAGAAAATAAGAAATTTACCATTAGTATAAACTTAAAATACGAAGTAAATATCAAGTCAAGGTTTTTTCCGTACCTAGGTCCTGGGATGGACAGGGTCAAACCTGCCCAATACGACCTAGTATAATTAATTAAACATATTCTAATATGCTACTGTTAATTCCCACGCAGACCACTTCTGACTACAGGAGCTCTGAAACTGATCAACTACCAACACATTCCAATACCAACAACACAATGATCAATAACATACCATTATATTCCTCTTCTCAAATCCTATCCAACCAAACAAAATCCTATTCTAACGCTGCGAAACAAACAAGATATCCTAATAAAGAACAAGCTATTATTTTTAACGCATTAGAAGGAATTCCTATTCAAGACTATTTAATTCCTTTGGGAACTGTTATACAACCAAAACATATCACACATATCTCTAAAATAACTAATAACAGAATCTGCGTATATTTAGCCGACAAAAATATAGTCAATAAATTCCTCGATGATATTGGAGAAATAACGGTAAATGGTGAAATACTTAAGGCCAGAAAACTTGTTACACCAGCAGAAAGGCTTGTATTATCGAATGTATGTCCTACCATACCGAATGAACTTTTAATAAATGAATTACAAAATATAGGTCTAAATCCAATTTCACCTATGTCAGTACTAAGAATCAGTACAGCTCTTCCGGAATTTAGTCATATTCGTAGTTTTAGAAAACAAATTTTCGTTACGCCTCACAATATCCAAATTCCTGATTCTATAGTGATCAATCATGATAATACATCATACAGAGTATTTGTAGCACAAGACGGAATGACTTGTTTCAAATGTCGCCAGACAGGACATCTTGCAGCACAGTGCTCAGTTTCTATCTCAGCTAATTTAACTCAACAACAGACTGACACAACTCCTGCACCTACTACATTATCAACCAATAACGCCACAAACTGCACACCTTCTCCTATTATCGATATAATAAAACCCTCCACCATTGGAGCGATCAACAATCCCAACACACCAACTCCATCAGCAACCAATACTCCAAAAAGACCCGCATCTGAGAGCCCCACTATAGAAGAAACAAGCTCAGAATCAATTTTCCAAAAACCTAATCATCTTAAAAAAACAATAAAAAAAGTTAAGACAACCTCAGCAGTGGTACCAGCAATTCCTGTAAAAATTTTACTTCAACCAGCCAAAGCATTTATAACAAACAATTCTGAAGGACTGCCATTAAACTACGACCAACTTGTAGACCTATTTGAAAATACTCTTGGCTCTCATAATGCCCTGGAAGTAGTTAAGGACTACACAACTGACTATGGATCTCTAGTGATCATGTTAAATAAAATTTACCCTCTTCTTACAGAAAGACGAATTAAAAGCCGTATCACAAAACTTCAACAAAAAATATACAGACACCTAGGAGACGAAATCAATTATGAATCGATGGCTACAGAAAGTGACTCGTCCTCTCATGAATAGAACTCCACTATCATTTATTTATTATTATTATTTTTTTTTTTTCAATCCAATGCTATTTAAATCAATAATTCAGTGGAACCTGAATGGATACTACGAGCGTCTACCTATGCTACAAAAAATCTTATCAGAACACCTTCCTGACATTTTATGCCTTCAAGAGACACATTTTAAACTAGATCATTATCATTCACTAAAAAGTTATCAGTGCTTCTTTAGGAACAGAACAAATCGTCAACATGCCAGTGGCGGAGTTGCGATTTATGTATCGAACACATTAGAAGCAGAAATTATTCCGATTAATTCCAACCTGGAAGTCGTTGCCGCAAAAATTAGGAGCTCGCACCCAATACACATATGCAATATGTACCTACCGGCAGGTCCATTGGACATGCAAGATATTTGTGATGTTATTAATCAAATACCAACACCAAGATTAATTTAAGGTGATTTTAACGGTCACCATATATTTTGGGGCTCCGATTCTAATGATAATCGAGGTCGAACAATTGCGAATGTTATTGACCATTTTAATTTTAATATATTAAATGATGGTACTAAAACTCGCTTCAATTCTGCAACAGGAGAATCATCCGCAATAGATCTATCCTTTTGTGATCCTACGGTCTCGTTATCGGTATCTTGGGAAGTAGATCCTTACTTATATGATAGTGATCATTACCCGATTATTATACGAAATACCAATTTCGAAACTAAAACTACTTCACCATTTTACATTTGGAGATTAAAGAATGCAAACTGGGATGCCTTTTCTGAAAATATTCAAAAGAAAATAGAAAACCTTACTACGACCGAGAATATTGATAAGGATTTAAGAAATCTTGAAAATATTATCATATCTGCCGCAGAATCTAGTATTGGTAGAACAAAGCTCGTTACAGGTAGAATTCCAGTTCCATGGTGGAGTAAAACATGCGAAGACGCCATAAAAACTAGTAAGCATGCTTTCAACGTTTACAAAAGACACAAAACCACAGGAAACCTCGTTGAATTCAAACGACTAAGAGCAATTTCTAGACACATAATAAAAACTGCAAAAAAGGAATCATGGAGACAATTTGTATCTTCAATTAATAGATCCACTCCAATATCAGATGTATGGAAAAAAGTCAAGAAGATTTCTGGTAAAAGCTCCATTCAAAAAATAACATCTCTTGATCTCAATGGAATAACGGTTACAGACGACAAACATATTGCAGATATACTCTCTGATACATATGCTAGTCACTCCAACAACAATTATGATAACGCCTTTATTACCAAAAAAAGTCTCACAGGAAGCAAATGATATTGAAATTTTTAACATACTCGATCCATTAAATCATAATATAACTGAAAATGAATTAAATGAAGCACTAGAAGACTTAAAAGATACATGCGGAGGACCAGATGACATTCCTGTAGTATTCTTGAAGCACTTACCTCAAAATTCCAAAGATTACTTGTTACACCTATACAATAAAATCTGGACTAAACACCTCTTTCCAGAAAAATGGGGTGAAGCTATTGTCATACCAATACTAAAGCCTAGAAAACCTAAAACAATCGCTGCATCTTATAGACCTATCTCACTAACCTGTTCAATGTGCAAGCTACTCGAGAAAATAATTAACAAACGACTTTTATGGACACTTGAAAGCAGAAACCTTCTGATCCCGGAACAAAGTGGCTTCAGAAAACATAGATCAACTTTAGATAACATTGTTGAATTAGAAAGCTTTATTTATGAGGGTTTCGCATTGAACCAGACGTGCATGGCCATATTTTTCGATATTAACCGGGCATTCGACACGGTGTGGCGATATCATATATTGAGAACGTTGAGTGAATGGAACATACAAGGCCACTGCTTAGCTTTTATCAAAAACTTCCTCCAAAAAAGAACTTTTGTTGTCAGAGCAAATACACAGATATCTAAAAATAAATTACAAGAGAATGGGACACCGCAAGGCTCCGTAATAAGCCCAACATTATTTATTGTAGCCTTGAATAGCATCTTGGAGAATATAAAAGCACCCCTTAGAGCAAGAATATACGCTGACGATCTAGTTGTTCTCTTAAAAGGTACAAATATGACCACAATGAATAATTTTCTCCAAGATTTTCTTACAAACCTGGAAATTTGGTGTTCGCAAACAGGAGTTCGTTTTTCAACATCCAAAACTCACTGCATGTTATTTAGCAAAAAAAATGAACTATTTCAACCTAATTTGATACTACATGGCGAAAATCTAAAGATCCTACCTTCTGTAAAATTTTTAGGTATGCACTTAGACAGCAAATTAAATTGGAAAATACACATCAACAATCTAGCCTTAGAATGCCAAAAGAGATTAAACATTCTAAAAGTGGTAGCTAACCAGAAATGGGGTGCTGATGGACCAACTTTATTGTTACTGTATAAATCTCTCATCAGATCAGTATTGGACTATGGCTCTATAGCATATGATACAGCAAACAAAACTGACACCGACCAACTCGAAGTAATCCAAAATTCCGCTTTCCGGATTATACTTGGAGCTTTTAGAACTACACCGGTAAAAAGTCTACAGTGGGAATTAGGAGAACCAGCCTTAAGCCTAAGGCGAAAATCTCTTAGCAGCAATTATGCAGTTACTATTCTTGCCAATATGTCAAATCCAACTTATCAGTACACACACTCAAATAAATTGGAAGGATTTTTTACTGGGAAATCGAGGACACCAAAACCGTTTTAAGAGAGAATTAGAATATACTTTCAAGAAATTGACTTTTGTCTGCCAAAAGTTTACCCAATTGCCACTTATTATAACATAGAACCCTGGATGGTAAAGATACCAAATTGCGACAAAAGCTTAACTAAATATGATAAACAAAATACTAACCCAACTGTTATAAAAGCCAAACTGTTCGACACTTTGGGAAAGTATCCAAATTACCAAAAGATATATACAGATGCCTCGAAATCGACCATAGGCGTAGGAGCAGCTGTAGTAACTGACTCGCAGAAACTTCTATATAAACTTCCATCCTACACAAATATCCTCTCGGCAGAACTATTCGCTATATATCAAGCTTTAACACATATCAACGAAAGCAGCCACCACAACTCTTTCCTTGTCCTTACAGACTCCCTTACTTCCTTACACTCGATACAAACGATTTATTCTAAACATCCTTTGGTTCATCTCATTAAGAAAGAACTCTACGTTGCCAGAGAACGAAACAATGATATCATCTTTATATGGATCCCATCCCATATTGGTATTAGTGGAAATGAAGAAGCGGACAGATGTGCTCGTAATTCCATCACAGATGAAAGTGCGGTATCGATTTCAAAGGTGGTTAGTTCGGATCTAAAGTGCGTATTAAATAGGAAAGTGATCGCTTTGTGGCAATCTCAGTGGACTGAAAGTGACTCAAAACTTCGTGAAATTAAACCTCTATATAAAAAGTGGTTTCCATTTTCTAACAACAGACAACACCAAGTGATTATTTCACGTCTACGGTTGGGGCATACTAGACTAACTCACACTTACCTAATAAAACGTGAAGAACATCCAGTATGTGAACTGTGTAATGTAGATGTAACAGTGAAACATATCCTCACAGAATGTCCTAAATACTACAATCAAAGAAACATTTGTAAACTACCCAACACATTTCAAGCCTTATTTCAGGATAATAATTGTGATAGACTAATAATATTTTTAAAATTAATTAATGTGTATAATTCAGTGTAATTATGTTATTATCTATTGTACCGTCGCTAATAACCTACCACGGTTGATGCGACTTTCTGTCGAAATAAAAAAAAAAGCTAATTTTGTACATTTAGCTCCTCTCCACACAAGTACTACAGAAGTTATTTAAAAAATGTATGTAATGCTTTTAATATTATGATTATTTCCAATTACAGGCATAGTAACCTTTTTATTATTAACGATTTTATCAATTTTCCATGCAACTTTGTGCCATATTTTAATAATAGTTTAACTAACAAAATAAAAACAACTTTGTTTTTGAGATTTGTTGGAAATTGTTAGTTTTTACACCAAGATTTGTTTATTGTAAAAACGTTTATAACGTTCTAACAATAAGCAAAACTTTTGTAAATACTGACAATTTTTGATGAATCTAAAAATAAACATTCAACCACAACTTTTAAAGGATCTTATATGGGAAAATGGCTCTCCCTCAAATTTCTTGAATTTTTGATATGTTGTAGAATTGATCATTCTGGTGAAATGTTTCAATGGACGCAACACGATCCTATGACTAGTTTTCGAAATACAGGGTGTTGAATATGAGGTATATTCACTTTACATCACTCCGTATCTCCCAAGTTCTGATTTATTTTTGGTGGTATTATCATCACATCCTTTTATGGCAAATTCATTTCCAAATATTTTCGTATTACAGGGCGATTTCACTTGATAATAATGCTATTTTGAGACTTTCATAATTTTGTTGTTTTATAAAGAGAAAATGCGATAAAAGGTTGAATTATCACATAATATTATAAATTCTTGTCATCTTTCATCACATTTGATACAATTCATACAAGGTGATTCACGAATATAGAAAAATAACGAATTTTGGTTTTTCGGACACCTTGTAGTAAATAAAACCACCCAAAAAGACAAAATTCTCGTAAAGGATGTTAAATGATGCGTTTCATCGTACACAGAGTCGAATGATGTCAATTTGAAAAATTACATATACTTTATTAAATAAAAACCTTGATTTTTTTCATTACCCTCTACCTCATAAGGGAGTCCGAAAAGGTAGCAATATTTTTTCATGGGAGAACTCGAAATACTTTCATTCATATTGTACAAAGTTTTCAACGGAATCCTATGACGTGATTTCTATATACAAGGCGAACAATTTGTGAAAAAAGCTAAGATCTGTACATTTCCCCATAGCTATATTTTCTCTCACGTTTTCGGCGGGCTTGTATAGATCAGTAATAGTACCATACCATAGCGTACCATACCTTTCGAAAAAAAGCCACGACTCGAATTAACATTTACAGCATCGTCTAGAAGGCGATCGAGAAGTTATTTTTTCATGCTTAGTGTTTCTCAGAAGTCATATTATACTTGTTAGGTACATTCACAGACGTTCCTTATTTCGCATTTTAACTCTATAAAACAATAAAATTGTGAAAGTCTCAAAATAGCATTATTATCAAAGGAAATACGAAAAGATTTGAAAATGAATTTTTCATGAATTTGTCACTAAGCAAAATACCACATAGGATAAATCAACATAAAATCATAATTTGTAGGTAATTTTATCGGTTTATATAGAGTAGGGGAGAGTGGTCTATACTGGGACACTTTTCAATATTTGAATAATTCAGACGCTTTTTTTATTTTTTTAATGTTTTGAGGGTATCAAAGCATTGCTTCGGATATTGTCCATTATGTGTTAATTGGAGTAATTGATAAAGTTTACAGAAAAAATTACATAACAATTGACCCAGTATGAACCATTTGTCCTGGTATAGACCAACATTGCTTCATAGTGGGACCTTTATTGGTTCATAATGGGACATGAATGACCCATGCTGGGACTTATATAATGTCGTTATAAATGGAAATATTAAAAAAAAATATTTATAACAAAACTCTGAACGTAATACAAACGAATAGAACACATACGAGTATAATACGAACAATATTATAATTTTAAAACATTATATTGAGAAAAATCAAACTCAAATTGTAGCTGACATGCTAAACGTTGCAGAAGGTTTTGGTAAACTCCAAACAATATTATCTTCTTCCATGGTGTCAATATCTTCTTTTTCAGGATAAACAAATGTATTACCCGTTAATAACATATTCTACGCAGCCAGCATAATGGCGAACACTTTTATTGGTAGGGTATTGCACAATAACAAAATCGCCAATATGAATCTTAATTCATGATCGTCATCATCACATAGTGCGTCTTCATTGATGACATCCTCTGTTTCTGACTCTTCAGAGCTTGATTTTCTCATTTTGTACATTTTTTTAGAATAAGGATTTTACAATTTTTTATTTTTTTCAGGTTCTCTTTTTTTAAATTTCTCTTGTTTTGTCACTTTCTGTTTTTTATTTTTATGTTGATTTTCTTTTAATTGTTTTCTTTCTGGTCTTTGTCTGACTCTTCCTCTATTTTTCCTTTTATAGGAGTGACTGTAAGTACTAATGATTCTCCCTTCTTTCTTTTGGTAGTATTTTTTCTAGGTGTTGCTTTTAGATGGGGTATTATGGCTTCAGGTTTTATTAACGTTGATGGTCTAGAATGTGAAGGTCCCGCTACTGGTGGTAAATCAAGAGGTTCAAAATAAGTATCAGTAATATCGGAATCAACGGATACTTTTGCAACATTCAGAACTTCATTGGTCGACTCGGGGAGTGTGTTTGGTTCGTGTGTTAAAGCTTCACTTGTTGAAGTGATTCCAGACTCTGCTTCTAGCTTTGCTCACAGTATTTTGAGATTCTTGGTTTAGCGTAGTTACAACATCAGATGGCCGGTCTGTGACTTAAGACATGAAATCCTGATCTGTAAAAACATTTGAGTTAAGCGGGCAAATTCCAGTTTTCTCAAAAGCTTTTAAACTATTAGTTGGAGTAAATGCTAGACCCACAATTTCACTTATATTATAAATTGTTAAAGGCGTACCCGGGTGATTAATCATCCATGCATCAGCTGCTCTATTGTAATAAGACTTAAAGGGTCCGAAGCACGACACATCCAAAGGTTGCAGTGAGGTGGTAACGTCAATAATACTATGCCATCATCTTTTGATTTTTTAAAACATCCTCTCCATAATGACTTTCATGGTTGTCCAATATAATTGATATTTTTTTTTCTGGAGAGCAGTTAGTATATTTGATAATGTGATTCATACATTCTAAAAATGTATTCGAAGTCATCCAACCAGTAGGAAACGCGGAACCGCCAGCAACCAGAGGGGGCGTGTTGTAACATTTTCGGCAGAGATTTTTTTCTCAGAAAAACCATAAATGGGGGAATAAAAGTACCATTTTCGGATATTAAACAACGCAAGGTAACTAAAATACCCCGTTCTCCCGACTTGTTTGCAACCACTTTGTGCTAATATTTTTGGAGGTTGTGTAGGGTAGTGACACCAGCCTCGTCTAAATTATGAATGTCACTTGTAGGACATTGGTCAGACTTTTAAAAAACTTACTAACGTTATATTTGTTAAAGCTTGTCGTACGAGACAAGCTCGTAGCTTCCGGTGTACGTAACGTTAACCGAGAATTACGATGTCGAAAATTTTTCATCCACTCACCCCCAGCGACACGAAGCTCATTCCAAGTGTCTGGTATAGCTATTGAATTTGTAACGGCAAATTTATGTGCTAAAACTCTAGTTTCTCTTTCAGTTAAGCCATAGCACATATAAGAGGCATCAAGCAAATATTGTACCAATATAGCTTCCTCTGCTTCAGCAAATGCTGATTTATACCCATGTTTTTGTAAAAAATCATATTAAGCTTTTTCATCATCTGACAGAGTCTTATATTTTGAAACATTACGCTGCAAAGCAGATTCTGATATCTGATGTTTTGCTGCGTCTTAAAGTTTTTTCGCCACTTATTACTTGCAGAACTGCTTTCTTCATTTGGTTCGCTCTTTCAAGGTGAAGTATAGCACTATCTTCGTAGTGGTTTTTTAATTTTCCTCTTGGCCACTTGGACATTGTTAAGAAATCTGCAACAAAAAGAAAGAATTTTAATCACGTTATAAAATCGTCATATTGAAAATTTTAAGATTTTTTAAATCTATTATGAAAACAGATTTCTGTTTTAGATGTACTGAAACAATTAGAAAAATCAATCAAACATTTATTTTTATTTTTGTGATTAAAACCATTAAAAGACGCATAAAATGTGCATTATTTATATACGTCCCAGTATAGACCACATTTTTGGGTGTCCCAGTATGAACCATTTCATGAAAAATAAGTTCTAACTGATTTATTTAAATTTGGCAACATGTAATAGAGTTGCTCACATGCCTGCCTATTATTTGATGCCATAACCTCAAAACATATTAATTGAAGTTTTAACATTTTTATTTATAAACGAGATATAAACAAAACTATTTGACTATAACGTACAAATATTTATTAATTTACTTACCTGTTTATTTAAAATATCAGATATTTTTCTTAATATGTGGCACAGATCACAAATTTCTTATGAACAAAACGTGTGCATCTAGATTACACAACATAAAATGTTTTGACACTTGAAGCGAGTATTTACAGTTGTCAGAACATTTGTCCCACTATGAACCATGTCCCAGTATAACCTCTGTGAAGCTGGCAGAACCATTTCGGCAGAATCAAATAAAACCTATTACGATTTTTAATACTCATTTTGTACTAATTTGTAACACAAAAATTAATTTTGTACCTTTACCCATTCAAGACAAAACCATGGGGCTGCTAGCTTCATGTTAACCTGGAAAGCCCAAATTAATAATAATATGAAAAAAAGGAAAATTAATACAGGAAATTGAAGAACTGAATTTGTACTAATTTGTACCACAAAAAATATTAACGTCAACCCCCTCAAACAACCCCTGTTGCGATAAATTGAATAGCAAGCCCATACTTCTCCGATCTTTTCAATATATCTTGAAAAACGAAATATTAAAGTCGATTCTATTAGTACTAAATTTGTACCATGAAGAATATTCCAAAATATTAAAGTCAACCCACTTAAACAACCCCTGCTTAGATAAACTGAATTGCAAGCCCATTATCCTCCAAACTTTTGAAAATTTCTTGAAAAACGATAAAGTCGATTCCATTAAAACTGAATTTGTACTATTTTGTACCACAAAAAATATTAATGTCAACCCCCTCAAACAAACCCTGTTGCGATAAATTGAACAGCAAGCCCATACTTCTCTGATCTTTTCAATATTTCTTGAAAAACGAAATATTAAAGTCGATTCTGGTATTATTTTAAATGTTTCCTTAACCAGTTTTTCCTTTATTCGAGATCGTTATATTCAATCCAAACACTGGCTCTCAAACACATTGCCCTATAATGTCCTATTGATTGTGTAGTTCTTGTCATGTTATTATTGCTAGCACCCCTCCTATTTCAAATTAAAAATAAATTGATGTATATTTTAGGACAAATTTGTAACACAAAAATTTGAATTTGTACCCCAAACATTAGAATTTGTACCTCCTCAGTTTTTCTGAAAACCCGCTAGGTATTTAATGTGGGGGGTGATAGTTTGAGCTCAAGCTAGCACTCCACCTTTACAAAATCAAATGTTAATAGCATACATTTAAATTTTGAATTCAGGACTAATTTGTCCCAAAAAAATAGAATTTTTACCCACCCAGTTTTCCCTGTAAAAGGCTTTTATAAAGACACATAACAGTATGGCTTTAAACTTTGAATTTGGGACTAATTTGTACCCAAAAACGGTTTTTAATTATTATATTATTTTGTTTATAAAATAAAATAAAATAGACCACGTTTTTTATTAATTTTCAAGTAAATCGTTGAAAAATTTGAGATTATAGGACTAATTTGTGCCCATACAATTTTCCCTGAAAAAGGCTTTTGAATTTAGTATCTTCACCTCACAGCTGTCGTTCTGATGTAAGTTAAAAATGGACCAAAATCTAGATAAACTGTTACAAGAAGTGTTTCATGAAACCTGGTCACCTACCTACTTCCCAGTCATTTTTATTTTGATATTATGTATTGTTTTGCCTCTAATAATAAATATATTGTTATAATTACAATTAGAAATCCATATTTTTTGTCATAGATACTCTTATTTTCAATGAGGTCTTTTGGGGTAATCGCGGCAAATCTTTGACGAGACAAAAAAATTAAGTTTTCATTCCCTTCTGCAGGTGCGTGATAAGGCGCAAATAGTTCTAGGCAGTTAGAAGATAAGAATGGCGTCATACTCTAGTGTTATAACTTTTTTTGACTACTTGACGGCTTAGTAAAGATTGAAAAACATTTTTTTGTTACACTGTAGCAAAAACCGATAGGAGTCAGTATGGTGATTTTTTTTGTTTTTGAGATGAGATGCGTCTAACGTCTGATTTAACGCTCCTATTGATCTATTGCTAATTGATGCTTTTAATAATTCCTAATAATTTTTCTAGTGGTAGGAAAAATTTTAGCATGGATTTTTCGTAGTAATTAAGCAGTGTACAAAACGCCAAAAGGGCTTATTTTCATTTTTGGTACTTCAGTCTAAATCTGTGTATAAAATATTTTGTGGTACAAATGAGTACAAATTCAGTTTTAATGGAATCTATTTATATATTTCGTTTTTCAAGAAATTATGAAAAGATCGGTGATTAATGGGCTTGCTACATGTACAACTTATTGAAGCAGAGGTTGTTTAAATTGTTTAACTTTAATATTTTGAAATATTTTTTGTGGTACAAATTCAGTTTTAATAGAATCTACTTTAATATTTCGTTTTTCAAGAAATTCTGAAAATATCGGGGATAATGGGCCTGCTATTCAATTTATCAAAGCTGGGGTTGTTTAAGTGGGTTGACATTAATATTTTTTGTGGTACAAATTAGTACAAATTCAGTTTTAATGGAATGGATTTTTATATTTCGTTTTTCAAGAAATTTTGAGAAGATCGGAGGATAATGGGCTTTCTATTCAGTTTATCTAAGCAGGGGTTGTTTAAGTGGGTTGACTTTATTATTTTGGAATATTCTTCATGGTACAAATTAGTACAAATTTAGTAATAATAGAATCGACTATAATATATCGGTTTTCAAGAAATATTGAAAAGATCGGAGAAGTATGGGCTTGCTATTCAATTTATCACAATAAGGGTTGTTTGAGGGGGTTGACGTTAATATTGTTTGTGGTTAAAATTAGTACAAATTCAGTTTTAATGGAGTCGACTTTTATATTTCGTTTTTCAAGAAATTTTGGAAAGTTCGGAGGATAATGGGCTTTCTATTCAGTTTATCTAAGCAGGGGTTGTTTAAGTGGGTTGATCTTAATATTTTGGAATATTCTTCGTGGTACAAATTGGTACAAATTTAGTACTAATCGAATCGATTTTAATATTTCGTTTTTCAAGAAATATTGAAAAGATCGGAGAAGTATGGGCTTGCTATTCAATTTATCGCAACAGGGGTTGACGTTATTATTTTTTGTGGTATAAATTAGTACAAATTCAGTTTTAATGGAATGGATTTTTATATTTCGTTTTTCAAGAAATTTTGAGAAGATCGGATGATAATGGGCTTTCTATTCAGTTTATCTAAGCAGGGGTTGTTTAAGTGGGTTGACTTTAATATTTTGGAAGATTCTGTGTGTTACAAATTTAGTACTAATAGAATCGACTTTTATATTTCGGTTTTCAAGAAATATTGAAAAGATCAGAGAAGTATGGGCTTGCTATTCAATTTATCACAATAAGGGTTGTTTGAGGGGGTCGACGTTAATATTTTTTGTGGTACAAATTAGTACAAATTCAGTTTTAATGGAATCGACTTTTATATTTCGTTTTTCAAGAAATTTTGAAAAGTACGTAGGATAATGGGCTTGCTATTCAATTTATCAAAGCAGGGGTTGTTTAAGTAGGTTGACTTTGATATTTTGGACTATTCTTCGTGGTACAAATTTAGTACTAATAGAATCGACTTTAATATTTCGTTTTTCAAGATATATTGGAAAGATCGGAGAAGTATGGGCTTATTTTTCAATTTATCGTAACAGGGGTTGTTTGAGGGGGTTGACGTTAATATTTCTTGTGGTACAAATTAGTACAAATTCACTTCTTCAATTTCCTGTATTAATTTTCCTTTTTTTTTATATTATTATTAATTTGGGCTTTCTAGGTTAACATGAAGCTAGTCAGCGCCTTGATTTTTTCGTTAATGGGTAAAGGTACAAAATTATTTTTTGTGGTACAAATTAGTACAAGATAGTACTAAAAGTCGTAATAGGTTTTATTTGATTCTGCCGAAATGGTTCTGCCACCTTCACAGAGGTGGGGTGTTTGGGAGTTCGGGTTTGGTGGTTGTTTCGTTATTTTTAATATCGAAATAGTTATCAGTTTTAGATTTTTCAATATTTTTTTTGTTGGGGTTGCCTGGATATTTTGGTTTGGTTTTGGTTTAGTTTTGGTTTCATATGAAATAGTATTATTATATTCTTTGTAATAAAACTTGTAATTTCTGGTTTCTACACAAATGTATCTACACAAAATGTTAATATTAAATGATAATGGATGTCTTTATTTATTGAATTGTATTCATGGTTATAGTGTATTGGTATAAGTATTCAACTGGTTGAGTGGAAGAGCAAATTCTTGATTTATTCAAGAAATTTGAACCCTGCCATTTGGCAAACTGCTGTGTAACATAATGAATCTTTTTTTGTATATCTTTACTTGTATGCACTATATGTTTGGCCAATAAAAGCATTCATTATTATTATTATTAATGTATATGTATAAATATATACTAACTGATCTCATCTATAGATCATTCACCAAAGTCTCGTCTCTAAGTATGTATATACTATATCTTTTTCAAGTGAAATAGCCCTGTAAAACGAATAGATTCGAAAATGAATTTCTCATGAATTTGTCATACAAGGATGTGATGATAATAACACCAAAAATAAATCAGAACTAAATCATAACTTGGGAGATACGAAGTGATGAAAAGTGAATATGTCCCATATTCAACAACCTGTATCTCGAACACTAGTCATAGGATCGTGTTGCGCCCATTGAAACAATTCACCAGAATGATCAATTCTAGAACATATCAAAAATTCAAGAAATTTGTCGGAGAGTTATTTTCCTCTATAATGTGTGCGGGGTCCGTTGCAGCCATTAGATCTATTTAAATTCAGCGCGAATTCTTCTCTTTTTTAGCAGTGGCCTGGTGCCACTTACATGTTTATCCATACTAAAGTTAGTTTCGCGGCCGGTCACAAGTGTCGCTAAAAATTGTCTTCCGCTCGCTAATGGAACTTGCATTACTAAGTGGTGGTATATTGTGGTAAACAATGTTATAGTGAAGGCTCTTTATACGCGAATTATAAAAAATATGTCTAAAAATTATGAGGAATTATTTATTATCCCTATATTTCTAATGTTAATTTGAATATATACAACAAATAAAATAGCATAAAATAAAAACAAATTAAGGAAATTTGTTTAGTTTATACATACAAATAAAATAATATAAGGAGTATTGGTTGGCCAATAGAAAAAGATCTTTGGTACTATAAAGAACAACGCTTCAGTAGGTTTAATTATTTACTAGCATCCTTTTCAATAATAAAGTAAAAAGTAGGACTCTAGGTATTTACGAATACACCAGTTTCTATTTTACATATTATTTTATTTTCCCTATAAACCCACCGTTAAATTGAGGTTACTACCTAATAATTGTTTTTGTGTTCAAAGTACAGAGCTTATCTGTATGTATTTATAAATATGTTAATTGCTAGGAAACACGGTCATTTTTTAAATATATTTGTCATAGTGGAAACCTAGAAACATATAACATTAAAATAAGTTCCTATTGATAAGAAATAACCGTATATACTACCGATTAGACAATTTTGACATAATAATACCTCGAATAATATTCAAAAATTGAAATGAAGTGACTCACGTCTTGGCAACCAATTTCTTCTTGTTACCACTAAATAAAGATAAACTGCAGGAACACGGATTCTCATCGCCCGTAGAGGTTGAGGCATTCAATAAGTATGTTTTAGATCTGCATGAACAAAGACCACCCTATGAAGGACGGTTAAAAAGTGTGTAGATCCTAAAGGTAGAGATGTGAGAGGAGAATATTCTCAAGAGAAGTTTTTCTACATAATTTACACTGAAAAATTTTACAATGATTTTTAAAAAATTTCAGTTTTTCTAACCGTTTCTATAACTCTGGCAACAGTGTTTTACGTCTGGCTGGGAACAGTGATTCTGGGAAATCCCCTAGAAGCACGAACATATATTTTACAGTGTTAGGAAAATTCTGTGGGCACATATGTTTTATCTTCAATGTGTTAGAAATAGACAAAATACATATAAATTCAGTGCATCATTCTTTTTCGCTAACAGGATATCATAAAGTGGAAAACGTGCAATTACTGTATGTGTAAAGGCGTGGTGGGAGTATACTCCCACCACGTGTAAAGGTATGTCTGGTAGGCACCGCTTTCGAGAGACGTGTAATGTGGACAGTTTATTTTATTAATTGAGAAATAATAAGATTGTACTAAACTGATAGCTTAATGCAATGAACAATAAAAAAAAATCAAC
Source organism: Galeruca laticollis (assembly GCA_963921935.1). Classification (NCBI taxonomy): domain Eukaryota; kingdom Metazoa; phylum Arthropoda; class Insecta; order Coleoptera; family Chrysomelidae; genus Galeruca; species Galeruca laticollis. Next base: position 209,485,864 of record OY998176.1, on the reverse strand, counting down.
ATTACTTTCGTTTATCCCTTCATGATTAATTTACAAGGAAATAATTCAGTAGTAATAATCTAATTGACTATATTAGTTCGGTTAGTATTGGAATAAATAACATAACATGCGAAATAAAATTTGTATTAATAATAATATGTGTTTCCAAATATCTCAATTCTCATTTTTCGCTAACAGGATCTGTGGAAAACCCACAACGCCGGCCTCTTACCAATTCTTTGTAGCTACTAACAGAATTGCCAATTTTCATTGTATATTAATTATAAAAAGCATTGTTCTAACATGAGACCAAGTTATAAGAAGATTTTAATCATGATAATTCAAGAGGTTGTAACAGATCAAGATATAATTAATTCCATCTATTCGTTGAACATTTTATTGTAATGCTGGAAATTGTTCTAATTTTCAGTTTGAAAGCGGTTAAAACCTTTACTTTTTTTCAGATTTGGCAACGTGAAATTGGTCTCGAAATATCTGCTGAGGTTCGAATGCGGTAGATAAAAAAAATTCGTATCTTTATTGTTTGTATGCAAATGAGAACGAATTCTCTGTGTAAACACACACACAGTACAATTTAAAAAAAAACTAAAATAAAAATAAAATCGAATTCTAATGGAAATGCCTACAATTTTTAAATAAAAGTAATATTATGATATGTAATAAATTAAAAAATAAATCTTCTTAATTCTTCAATGAGCTTAAATCAAATGTTCGAATAAACCCTCGTTTTGAGCTAAGCAGTAACCGAGACGGTTATAAAATTCTTGACAAACACGTATGAGCATTTCAGGTGTTATTTGCATAGAAATTTGTAAAATGTGTTCCCTTAGTTCATTTAGAGAAGTGGCTCGGGTTTCTTGTAACCCATAAATTCTCGATTTTACATAACCCCAGAAAAAGAAATCGTTGGGAGCCAGATCTGGAGATCTCGCAGGCCATCTTATGTTATCATTCGTGAAGATTGTCCGATTGGGAAATTGTGTATTTAAAAAATTTATTGCTAGTCGATAATTATGTGATGCACAACCGTCATGTTGGTACCAGATATCATTGAAGTTGACACCTAATTGTATAAGGGCAGGAGTAATTTGATTTTCCAGCATGTCCAAATATTTTTGTCCGGTTAAATTGCCGTCAATAAAAAAAGGTCCAATTAAATGTTCAACTAATATTCCTGTCCAAACATTTAACTAAAAAAATTCATGGCTCTTTTTCAGTTTGAAACTACGATAACCATTTTTTAATACAGTCCGAATCGTTTTTGGATCAACATCAAAATCCTTTGCTAAATGAGTGGACGATTGTAGAGGATTATTTTCCACACTGGCACAAATTAAAATATCTCTTCTTTTTCGGGTTGGGTTTGACGATTTTGTGTACGCGGTCCATGTTTAGTAGGATTGACACATCCATGCTCTTAAAAATGTTTTCGTACCCGTTCTCACTTGTTTTTTGCTAATTGGTTGGGCATTTTCGAATGCCACAATAAACAAATTTTCTGCTATTTCTCGATATGAATGACCCTGGTAGTACCATTTTACAATTTGCACTTTATGGTGTACTTGCATACTCATTTTAATAGCAAAGATCGTTACTCATTCGCAAACAAACGTTTAGTGAAGTACCCAGATTGTACAATTAAACATCTTCAACATTAACTTCTTTCATTGCGATCTTTAACATAATGAGTTGTTTATACAACATTTTGCTGTGGTAAAGTGACTAGTAATAGCCTGAATGCATTTCTAATTTGTTTATTTAAAACTGTAAGTAAAAGCCAATATAAAAGCTACTGCACGCTTCTCGAAGGCGGTGCCTGCCAGACATCCCATTACACATACAGTTATTTCGTTTCTCACTTTTTGATACCCTGTTAGCGAAGAAAAGTAATACACTGAATTTATATGTATTTTGTCTATTTCTAACACTTTGATGGTAAAACGTATATTCCCTCGTAATGTTCCCAACACTGTATACAGCTGTGTGAATTGTAAATTACGTGGTGAAACTAGTTTTATTTTGGCGCTCCGTTCGGCTCAGCTTAGACCGTCTATAAGTATAGAAACATGGAGCAAAAAAAATTGAAGGGTTCCACAAAACCGAAAAGTAATGTTTGGAAATATTTTACTACAAAACATGTACATGGGAAGATTGCAAATTCTGTTCAAGCATATATGTGAAAAATGCCATTTCTAGCAATTTTCTTACCATTCTCAGAAAATTCTCCAAATTGAGAATATTCTCCAAAAGATTATTACACTTAACACTTTACATCTCTACCTAATGGTGAATATTTTGATAAATAACATTGTTATTTTTATTCCCAACACATACATAGCGACCCTCGTATGTGGAAATTTCTACTAAGATACATTTAGAATTTTCAGTTTTCAATCTTTGTCGATATTAATGAGTTTTTTGCGCCTTGAAAACACTGTTTAGAAGCAAGGGGAGTGTGTGTTATAAATAAAAAGTTATCATACTAACTTTAAACTATTCTCTGTATTATTTATACTGTTACGAAATCGCACACCAAAGCAGATACTAAGTACGGTCCTGTAACCTTATGTTAACGGAGTTAAAAAAATTGCGAGCGCGCCAAATTCTGAGAAGGACTATTGGGATTTATTGTGACAGTTTTTATAGACATGTTCTCGGAAGGTCTTTTAAGGATTGAGCCGGCAATCGAAAAAATACGCGAAAGGCATTTGTTTTGTGTAAGCCGCAGTCCAGAATTCTCTAGTAAAAAAGGCACTAGTATATAAATAAAGGACCGATCAGCGGAGGAGTTAGTTTATAATTGGACATCGTGAGATAAACAGTAATTAAGTTTGTGTGCATATAAATTAAAATTTAAGTGATTAGTTAAGTACATATAAATTAAGTGTTAGTGAGTTAGTGTTTAAATAAATTAGTAAGTAGCCATACCGTGTGTTTAAAATTTATCCCACCCGTTTATTGTTTAAATAAATAACAAAAACATTACATTGGTGTCAGAAGTGGGATAATATAAATAAATTGCTACGTAAAAATGGCCAAGAGACTATGTGACCTCAAAGTGGCGGAGCTAAGAGCAGAATTGGAAGATCGTGAGTTGGAAACGTCCGGTAAGAAAAGTGAATTAGTAGAACGACTTAAAGTGACACTGGAAAATGATGGCATTGATCCAGAAACAGTTTTATTTAATGACGAGGCTTCCACCTTAATCTCGTCAATTTCTGCCATGGAAGAGAAGATTTCAACGAATGTGAAAAACGATATTTCTGCTAACATGGACAATATTTCTACTAATATAGACGAGAAAATTTCAATCATAAGGAACGATATTTCTGCTAACATGGACAAACTTTCTGCTGATATCTTATTAATGAAAAATGACATTGCCGCTGACGTGGAAAATAAAATTTCGTCTCTTAAATCGGATGTTGAGGATAAAATCACAACGATAGACGAGACAATGGAGAATAAAATGACAACTATGGACGAAAAATTCAAGGAGTTAGAGAGTAAGATAACAGATTTAAGAACACAAGACACGCCAGCAGAAAAAAAGAAGATCGAGATATGCAATCCAGCAACACAACCCAAGACAGAAGATATTAGCAGTTTTGCCCGAGTCAAGGCCCCAACGTATGACGGAAAGACATCGTGGACCAATTATTTGAAACAATTTGAAGCAGCCGCCATATTGGTCCGATAGGGAGAAGGCAGTAAACTTAACCATCGCGCTTCGCGAAGATTCCTTAGATGTACTTCAAACGATACCTCTGGAAGAAGCGGATGATTTTGAGCAGCTGAAGAAGAGGTTGGACATGCGATATGGTCACGAGCATCTAGAACATTTGTACCAATGCCAGCTGAAGAACCGAAGGCAGAAACCTGACGAAGCACTTCAAGAATATAAAGTGGATATTGCACGACTCGTTCGATTTGCTTATCCATCAGCAGCAGAGAACATGATGGAATGTCTGGGCATCCAGGCCTTTATTGATGGCTTACGTGACCCTGTTCACGGTGAGACACAAATCCAATTGGGAATTGGCGCAGAAAGGTTCACGCATACGGTAATCGTAGCTGACATTGAAGAAGACGTGATTCTGGGAATGGACGTAATGAATGTACATGGTTTCCAATTAGACTTTAGAAACAGAACCATTAAAGTGGGCTCCGAGGAGGTATTCCTTCATCCACATGAAGGCAGCGCGGTGTTGGCAGCTGTACATGAAGATACCGTTCTACCTGCACGAAGCGAAACCATGATAGTAGCACGGCTACAGGGAATCATGGAGTACACCAGTGATGATGGGGCCAAGGAACCACGACGAAGAAGTTGGCAAAGGAGTACTAATTGGAAAAGGATTGGTTACGTCGGCGAAAGAGATCCCAGTACGTGTGATAAACGTGAATGATTACCCAGTCACCATCAAGAAGGAAACTAGGATTGGATCGTGCGTACCAGTGACGTCTATAGTTCGCCAAACAACGACCACTGTCGAACAGATGTTATCAGTAGCTGCTCAATATTTGGATCGAGCTGAAAAAAATAGAATGAGAGAATTTCTCTTGCAGTATCGAGACTTATTCGTACCAAAAGGAGGAAAGACTGGCAGAACATCAGCCGTCAAACACAAAATCGATACTGGTAATGCTAAGCCAATTAGACAATCAGCTCGAAGACTTCCACGAGCGAAGAGAGAGGAAGCTGAAAGAATAATTCGAGAGATGGCAGAAGAAAAAGTGATAGAACCATCTACTAGTCCATGGGTGTCTCCTGTAGTGCTCGTCAAGAAAAAGGATGGGACTACGAGATTCTGCGTAGATTATCGCAAGCTTAACAAGGTGACGAAGAAAGACAACTATCCTCTGCCTCGAATTGACGATACGCTAGACACTTTGGCCGGCAGCAAACTGTTTTCCACCTTGGACCTGAAGTCTGGTTATTGGCAAGTGGAAATGGACCCAGAAGATAAAGTGACGACTGCTTTTACCACTGGATCTGGATTATGGCAATTCAACGTCATGCCATTCGGGCTCTGTAATGCGCCTGCGACATTTGAAAGACTCATGGAAAATATCTTAAGAGGGTTGTCTTGGAAGACATGCCTGGTCTATTTGGACGACATCGTAGTACTGGGGAAGACATTTGACGAACACCTGAAGAATTTGGAAGACGTATTCAAACGACTCCAAGCTGCCCAGCTTATGTTAAACCCGAAGAAATGTCAGCTGTTCCAAAACCGAGTCAACTATCTAGGTCATATAGTGAGCAATGAAGGAGTGGCGGTGGATCCAAAGAAAATTGCTTCCATTCAGCAATGGCCGCAACCAACCGACAAACATCAAATTAGGAGTTTCCTTGAACTTAGCACGTATTATAGAAGATTTACCAGGAAGTTTGGGGATATTGCCAAGCCTCTAACGCGACTTACAGAAGAAGCAAGAGCTTTCCAATGGGACGAAGACTGTCAAACGGCTTTTTAAACTTTAAAGAGGCATTTAACCTCGGCGCCGATATTAGGATATCCATTACCAGAGGGAGACTTTATTCTTGACACTGACGCAAGCAATGTAGGAATTGGTGGAGTGCTCTCACATATCCAAGGAGGGCAAGAAAGAGTGCTGGGATATTTCAGTAAAGTCCTCTCCAAACCAGAACGAAACTACTGCGTCACAAGAAGAGAACTTTTGGCGGTAGTGAAGTCCGTGGAACACTTTTACCAGTATCTCTATGGTAGGAAGTTTTTAATCCGGACTGATCATGCAGCACTCAAGTGGTTGATGCAGTTCAAGAATCCCGAGGGCCAGATCGCTAGATGGATTAAACGACTTTAAGAGTACGATTTCAACATCGAACATCGAGCTGGTGTGAGTCACCGAAATGCCGACTCCCTATCCAGATGGCCGTGCCCAACAGACTGCTTCCACTGCAACAAGGTGGAATCTAGGGAAGCTGCAGTTTCAAGAACTACTGTGGTCAACGAAGATCAGGAGAATGATCCTTACCTGAAGATGATCCGGCAATGGAAGAAAGAAAATCGGCGACCTACCTGGCAAGAAGTGTCAAAATTTTCACCGAAACTCAAGGCGTATTGGGCTCAGTGGGACTCCCTTGTCCTAGAAGAAGGGCTGTTGAAAAGAGTCCTTGAAAACGATGATGGTTCTGAGATGAGGAGACAGCTAGTTATCCCGAGAACAAGAGTAGCTGAGGTACTGAAGAAGTTACACGACAGTCCATCGGGAGGTCATCTGGGAGTGAAGAAAACCCTTCAGCGAGTTCGTGAAAGGTTTTATTGGATGAACAGCTCCGACGATGTGAAGGACTGGTGTAAGAAATGTACGACTTGTGCTACGAGTAATGGACCACATCGCAAGAGAAAGGCACCTATGAAACAATACAATGTTGGAAGCCCTTTCGAAAGCATTGCTTTAGATATCGCTGGGCCATTTCCAACGACAGAAAATGGTGGCAAATACATACTGGTTTTAATGGATTATTTCACAAAGTGGGTGGAAATTTACGCTATCCCAAACCAAGAGGCCACAACTGTTGCGGATGTATTGGTGAAAGAATTTGTCAGCCGATATGGAGTGCCCTTGGAAGTCCACAGCGACCAGGGAAGAAATTTCGAAAGTCATCTATTCCAGGATATTTGCGAGAAGCTGGGAATGAAGAAGACCAGAACAACAGCATTACATCCACAGTCAGATGGAATGGTCGAGAGAATGAACAGGACTATTGGAAAATACCTGTCCAAAGTAGTATCCAGCCATCAGAGAGATTGGGACCAGTATATTTCCCTATTCGCATTGGCTTATCGATCTGCCGTCAATGAGTCCACGGGTGAAACACCTGCGAAAATCCTGTTTGGACGTGAAATGAGGCTTCCTTGTGACCTGAAATTTGGCTGTCGGCCTGGAGAAGATCTAGCAGGCGAAGACTACGTGATGCAATTGAGAAGAAGGCTGGACGATATTCATGAGTTAGTTCGAACCAATCTTCAAGTTGCCAGCGACAGAATGAAAAGTCGGTACGACACGCAGGCCACAGAAGGCGGTTTTAAAGAAGGGGACAAAGTATGGTTACACAACCCGACGAGGAGAAAAGGATTTTCTCCAAAATTACAAAAATCCTGGCAAGGTCCATACTTAATCAAGAAAAGGATCAATGATGTTATATATCGCATAAGCAAGATCCCCAACGGAAAACCAAAAGTTGTTCACCAAAACCGACTAGCCCCATTCGAAGGAGACCATGACCTAGAGGAAGGAGTAAACCTTATTCAATGTGTCTGACCCTACCTTCGATGAATTTATGGGCGCGTATGGAGGTACCGGGGAAGCTAGATATGGAGTCACTTCGGAACAACAACAAGATTTGTTCACTCTCCCGGAAGATTATTCACTGGCATACAACATCCCCGCCCGTATCAAGAACGCACGAGGGTTGGCAACCGTTTTTCGAAAGAAGTTCGGGCAATTCGAAAAACTTGAAGACCAGATTCCAGCCCCTGGCAAGACACTGAAACTGAAACATAATTCGCGGTACGTCTTCTACGTGGTAACTAAAAATGAATTTCAAGACCGATCTACCTACGGCGATGTGTGGGAAGCACTTCGAAACCTCCATAACCAAGTGTTGGAATCCAACGTGAAGAAACTGGCTATGCCTAAGATAGCGAGTAACCAGTTGGATTGGCGAATCATCAGGAACATGGTAGAGATTATCTTTCAAGATACCGGTGTCCAGATATTAATTTGCAGCTACAACCCCCCGTTATCAGTATCTGATGAAGACGGTGCCCTGCTATTTCCATCATAAGATCGGAAAGTGTAGAAATGGGGCCAGTTGCCAAACATCCAGTCTCGGCTACACAAAAGTTCCAGGAGGAACTTCCATTTAAGGAGGGGGTAATGTTACGAAACAGCACACTGATATAGTCCCTAAAACCGACTCTGTCTAAGCCAGGTATAAAAGTTAAAATTATGGCGGATACGCACTGTTTACGACTCTACGACTATCTTATGTAAACATTGTTTTTGTGACCAGAGTTATCTAGAAAAGGCCAGAATCCATTGTTTTTATGTAAGCCGCAGTCCGGAATTTACTAGTAAAAATTGCTTTAATATATAAGGGGACTGATCAGGAAAAGTTAGTTAGTTGATAAAGTGATCTTGACAAATAAACAGAAATACACCGAACAGTAAAGTGTTAATATATTCAAGTTTGTGTGCATATAAATTAGATTTAAGTGATTAGTTAAGTATATATAAATTAAGTGTTAGTGAGTTAGTGTTTAAATAAATTAGAAAAACATTACAATAATATTCATATTAACTAAATGAGTTTGTAATAAAAGATACATTATTTATCTTCTGACAATTGACGTGACGATTGAAGTTTACAATTGACAAGTAATTGTACGTACTGTTAATATAACAATGAATGCAGAACACAACTATCATAACACAGAATACATAGAGTTATACAAGTTGTATAATACAATACATGTCACCAACTAACCTAACCTAACCTCGCCTTGACTCCGTATATCTCTTTCCAAGGGCTTGGCTCTGTTTATTTCATGCTTTGACGGAAACGTAGCCGTCATTATATGTATTTCCTAGGCAAAGCATGTAACATGGATACATTATATACTTCGCCTACCATAGTTAGTCGTTTCGTGAAATGACTAGGCATTATATAGAATGCGGGATTATATGCTTTGCCGGTAACATATATAAATTAAATTTAAGTGAATGGTTAAGTGTATATAAATTAAGTGTTAGTGTTTAAATAAATTCATAAGTAGCCATACCGTGTGTTTAAAGTTTATCCCACCCGTTTACTGTTTAAATAAATAAGAAAAACATTACAGTAATAATTGTTTATAAGTTTAGCGATTATTGCCGACCCCTATTTTCCAGTTGATCGTTTGTTCTAAATGCCATTTCGAATCGAATGAGACCAAAGTCATAATTTTCGGTTATCCAGACTCGATTTATCACCAATAGGCATTTGTGGCATTTGTGAACCAGACTATACTCGTATGACTCGATCATCTGCAAAGTTTATTATTTACAACGTATTTCTGTCTCCAGTTTTTCAGGACTTGCTCTGTTTTCCTGTCGTAGGAGTATTTGAATTCGTAATTTTACACAGTTCCTCGTACTAGATACGTGTAAATTCTTCACTTTTTCATTAAAATTGTTTATTAAAAATCGTATCCTCAGTGGTTTTAACTAGGTTGGCATTAAAAATGAGAAACATTGACACGACCACAATAAACACGTTAGTAGACACTTCCTAATTCGAACAACGGTAGTTAAATGCTTTCTAAAAATCGTATAATATGATTTATTGAAATTCATAAAGGAAGAAAAATTGTGCAATAATATTGCATCGAAATATTAAAGAATGTGAGTCAAAAGTATGTATATTATGCTAGCGTAGCCATTTTACAGGGCACCCTTCGGACCAGGCTAATAATTTGTTGCTAATTTGTTGCTAATTTGTAACGCTGAGCTTGATTTTGTTGCTAATGCCGTTTCCAAGAAAACGCAAACTATGCTACCGTAATATTAAGCTAGCGTAGCCACACGCTATAACTATATAAATAAGTAATATTGAAAAAAACTGAAAACACATGAATTTGTTGCTAATTTGTTGCTAAAAGATGACACTAACCGATACTGGAAAAAATCATCCCTTACCTCGATTTCCCACCCCTCACTATTATTTGCTATTAAGCTAGCGTAGCCACACGCTATAACTATATAAATAAGTAATATTGAAAAAAACTGAAAACACATGAATTTGTTGCTAATTTGTTGCTAAAAGATGACACTAACCGATACTGGAAAAAATCATCCCTTACCTCGATTTCCCACCCCTCACTATTATTTGCTATTAAGCTAGCGTAGCCACACGCTATAACTATATAAATAAGTAATATTGAAAAAAACTGAAAACACATGAATTTGTTGCTAATTTTTTGCTAAAAGATGACACTAACCGATACTGGAAAAAATCATCCCTTACCTCGATTTTCCCACCTCTCACTATTATTTGCTATTAAGCTAGCGTAGCCACACGCTATAACTATATAAATAAGTAATATTGAAAAAAACTAAAAACACATGAATTTGTTGCTAAAAGATGACACTAACCGATACTGAAAAAAATCATCCCTTACCCCGATTTTCCTACCCCTCAATATTATTTGATATTAAGCTAGCGCAGCCACACGCTATAAATATAAAAAAAAAGTAATATTGAATAAAACTAAAAGCACATAAATTTGTTGCTAAAAGATGACACTAACCGATAGTGGAAAAAATCATCCCCTAACCCGATTTTCCCACCCCTCGCTATTACTTGATATTAAGCTAGCGTAGCCACACGCTACAACTAATAGATAAGTAGTATAGAATAAAAATAAATGCACAGGAATTTGTTGCTAAAAGATGACACTAACCGATACTGCGAAAAAATCAACCCTTATCTCATAATAATTGAAATTCATCGTGTTTTAGTAGCCATAGCCTAGCAACAAATTGCCCTACTGATTTTAAAGCGATATAGTCGATATTTGGTCAGAAATACACCAGCAACAAATTCCCCGACTGATTTTTAATTGAAATTCGTTGTGTTTTAGCCGCAATAGCCTAGCAACAAATTGCCCTATTGATTTTAAAGCGATACAGCCCATATTTTTTCAGTAATACACCAGCAACAAACTCCTCGAGTATTGTTTGATCGAAATTCATCGTGTTTTAGTAGCCATAGTCTAGCAACAAATTGCCCTATTGATTTTAAAGCGATATAGTTCATATTTGTGCAGTAATACACCAGCAACAAAATTCCTCGAGTATTTTTTGATCGAAATTCATCGTGTTTTAGTGGCAATAGCCTAGCAACAAATTGCCCTATTGATTTTAAAGCGATATACTCCATATTTGTTCAATAATACACCAGCAACAAATTCCTCGAGTATTTTTTGATCGAAATTCATCGTGTTTTAGTAGCCATACTCTAGCAACAAATTGCCCTATTGCTCTTAAAGCGATATAGTCCATATTTGTTCAGTAATACACCAGCAACAAATTCCTCGAGTATTTTTTGATCGAAATTCATCGTGCTGTAGTAGCCATAGTCTAGCAACAAATTGCCCTATTGCTTTTAAAGCGATATAGTCCATATTTGTTTAGTAATACACCAGCAACAAATTCCTCGAGTATTTTTTGACCGAAATTCATCGTGTTTTAGTAGCCATAGCCTAGCAACAAATTGCCCTATTGATTCTGAAGCGATATAGTCCATATTTGTTCAGTAATACACCAGCAACAAATTCCCTGAGTATTTTTTTATCGAAATTCATGGTGTTTTAGTAGCCATAGCCTAGCAACAAATTGCCCTATTGATTTTGAAGCGATATAGTCCATATTTGTTCAGTAATACACCAGCAACAAACTCCTCGAGTATTTTTTTATCGAAATTCATCGTGTTTAGTAGCCATAGCCTAGCAACATATTGCCCTATTGATTTTAAAGCGATATAGTCGATATTTGGTCAGTAATACACCAGCAACAAATTCATCGAGTATTTTTTTATCGAAATTCATCGTGTTTAGTAGCCATAGCCTAGCAACAAATTGCCCTATTGATTTTAAAGCGATATAGTCCATATTTGTTCAATAATACACCAGCAACAAATTCCTCGAGTATTTTTTGATCGAAATTCATCGTGTTTTAGTAGCCATACCCTAGCAACAAATTGCCCTATTGATTTTAAAGCGATATACTCCATATTTGTTCAATAATACACCAGCCACAAATTCCTCGAGTATTTTTTGATCGAAATTCATCGTGTTTTAGTAGCCATACCCTAGCAACAAATTGCCCTATTGCTTTTAAAGCGATATAGTCCATATTTGTTTAGTAATACACCAGCAACAAATTCCTTGAGTATTTTTTTATCGAAATTCATCGTGTTTAGTAGCCATAGCCTAGCAACAAATTGCCCTATTGATTTTAAAGCAATATAGTCGATATTTGGTTAGTAATACACCAGCAACAAATTCCTCGAGTATTTTTTTATTGAAATCCATCGTCTTTTAGTAGTCATAGCGTAGCAACAAATTGCCCTATTGATTTTAAAGTGATATAGTCGATATTTGGTCAGTAATACACCAGCAACAAATTCCTCGAGTATTCTTTTATCGAAATTCATCGTGTTTTAGTAGCCATAGCCTAGCAACAAATTGCCCTATTGATTTTGAAGTGATATAGTCCATATTTGTGCAGTAATACACCAGCAACAAATTCCTTGAGTATTTTTATATCGAAATTCATCGTGTTTTAGTAGCCATAGCCTAGCAGCAAATTGCCCTATTGATTTTGAAGCGATATAGTCCATATTTGTTCAGTAATACACCAGCAACAAATTCCTCGAGTATTTTTTTATCGAAAATCATCGTGTTTTAGTAGCCATAGCTTAGCAACAAATTGCCCTATTGATTTGAAAGCGATATAGTCCATATTTGTTTAGTAATACACCAGCAACAAATTCCTTGAGTATTTTTTATCGAAATTCATCGTGTTTTAGTAGCCATAGCCTAGCAACAAATTGCCCTATTGATTTTGAAGCGATATAGTCGATATTTGGTCAGTAATACACCAGCAACAAATTCCTTGAGTATTTTTTGATCGAAATTCATCGTGTTTTAGTAGCCATAGCCTAGCAACAAATTGCCCTTTTGATTTTAAAGCGATATAGTCCATATTTGTTTAGTAATACACCAGCAACAAATTCCTTGAGTATTTTTTATCGAAATTCATCGTGTTTTAGTAGCCATAGCCCAGCAACAAATTACCCTATTGATTTTTAAGCGATATAGTCGATATTTGGTCAGTAATACGCCAGCAACAAATTCCTCGAGTATTTTTTGATCCAAATTCATCGTGTTTTAGTAGCCATAGTCTAACAACAAATTGCCCTATTGCTTTTAAAGCGATATAGTCCATATTTGTTCAGTAATACACCAGCAACAAATTCCTCGAGTACTTTTTTATCGAAATTCATCGTGTTTTAGTAGCCATAGCTTAGCAACAAATTGCCCTATTGATTTGAAAGCGATATAGTCCATATTTGTTTAGTAATACACCAGCAACAAATTCCTCGAGTATTTTTTTATCCAAATTCATCGTGTTTTAGTAGCCATAGCCTAGCAACAAATTGCCCTATTGATTTTAAAGCGATATAGTCGATATTTGGTCAGTAATACACCAGCAACAAATTCCTCGAGTATTTTTTTATCGAAATTCATCGTGTTTAGTAGCCATAGCCTAGCAACAAATTGCCCTATTGATTTTGAAGCGATATAGTCCATATTTGTTCAGTAATACACCAGCAACAAATTCCTCGAGTATTTTTTGATCCAAATTCATCGTGTTTTAGTAGCCATAGTCTAACAACAAATTGCCCTATTGCTTTTAAAGCGATATAGTCCATATTTGTTCAGTAATACACCAGCAACAAATTCCTCGAGTATTTTTTTATCGAAATTCATCGTGTTTTAGTAGCCATAGCCTAGCAACAAATTGCCCTATTGATTTTAAAGCGATATAGTCGATATTTGTTCAGTAATACACCAGCAACAAATTCCTCGAGTATTTTTTGACCGAAATTCATCGTGTTTTAGTGGCAATAGCCTAGCAACAAATTGCCCTATTGATTTTAAAGCGATATACTCCATATTTGTTCAATAATACACCAGCAACAAATTCCTCGAGTATTTTTTGACCGAAATTCATCGTGTTTTAGTAGCCATAGCCTAGCAACAAATTGCCCTATTGATTCTGAAGCGATATAGTCCATATTTGTTCGGTAATACACCAGCAACAAATTCCTCGAGTATTTTTTTATCGAAATTCATCGTGTTTAGTAGCCATAGCCTAGCAACAAATTGCCCTATTGATTCTGAAGCGATATAGTCGATATTTGTTCAGTAATACACCAGCAACAAATTCCTCGAGTATTTTTTGATCGAAATTCATCGTGTTTTAGTAGCCATACTCTAGCAACAAATTGCCCTATTGCTTTTAAAGCGATATAGTCCATATTTGTTCAGTAATACACCAGCAACAAATTCCTCGAGTATTTTTTGATCGAAATTCATCGTGCTGTAGTAGCCATAGTCTAGCAACAAATTGCCCTATTGATTTTAAAGCGATATAGTCCATATTTGTTTAGTAATACACCAGCTACAAATTCCTCGAGTATTTTTTGACCGAAATTCATCGTGTTTTAGTAGCCATAGCCTAGCAACAAATTGCCCTATTGATTCTGAAGCGATATAGTCCATATTTGTTCGGTAATACACCAGCAACAAATTCCTCGAGTATTTTTTTATCGAAATTCATCGTGTTTAGTAGCCATAGCCTAGCAACAAATTGCCCTATTGATTCTGAAGCGATATAGTCGATATTTGTTCAGTAATACACCAGCAACAAATTCCTCGAGTATTCTTTTATCGAAATCCATCGTGTTTTAGTAGCCATAGCGTAGCAACAAATTGCCCTATTGATTTTGAAGTGATATAGTCCATATTTGGTCAGTAATACACCAGCAACAAATTCCTCGAGTATTTTTTGATCGAAATTCATCGTGTTTTAGTAGCCATAGCCTAGCAACAAATTGCCCTATTGATTTTAAAGCGATATAGTCGATATTTGTTCAGTAATACGCCAGCAACAAATTCCTCGAGTATTTTTTGATCCAAATTCATCGTGTTTTAGTAGCCATAGCCTAGCAACAAATTGCCCTATTGATTTTAAAGCGATATAGTCGATATTTGGTCAGTAGTACACCAGCAACAAATTCCTCGAGTATTTTTTTATCGAAATTCATCGTGTTTTAGTAGCCATAGCCTAGCAACAAATTGCCCTATTGATTTTAAAGCGATATAGTCGATATTTGTTCAGTAATACACCAGCAACAAATTCCTCGAGTATTTTTTGACCGAAATTCATCGTGTTTTAGTAGCCATAACCTAGCAACAAATTGCCCTATTGATTCTGAAGCGATAAAGTCCATATTTGTTTAGTAATACACCAGCAAGAAATTCCTCGAGTATTTTTTTATCGAAATTCATCGTGTTTTAGTAGCCATAGCCTAGCAACAAATTGCCCTATTGCTTTTGAAGCGATATAGTCCATATTTGTTCAGTAATACACCAGCAACAAATTCCTCGAGTATTTTTTTATCGAAATTCATCGTGTTTTAGTAGCCATAGCCTAGCAACAAATTGCCCTATTGATTTGAAAGCGATATAGTCCATATTTGTTCAGTAATACACCAGCAACAAATTCCTCGAGTATTTTTTTATCGAAATTCATCGTGTTTTAGTAGCCATAACCTAGCAACAAATTGCCCTATTGATTTTAAAGCGATATAGTCCATATTTGTTCAGTAATACACCAGCAACAAATTCCTCGAGTATTTTTTGGTCGAAATTCATCGTGTTTTAGTAGCCATGGCCTAGCAGCAAATTGCCCTACTGATTTTAAAGTGATATAGTCCATATTTGGATAGTAGTAGCCCAGCAACTAATTCCCCGACTAATTTTTAATTGAAATTCGTTGTTTTAGCCGCCATGGCTTAGCAACACACTGTCCGACTGATTTTAAAACGATATAGTCCATATTTCGCCAGTAGAAGCCCAGCAACAAATTCCCCGAGTGTTTTTTAATTGAAATTTGACGTGTTTTAGTAGCCATAGCCTAGCAACAAATTGCCGGAGTGTTTTTTAATTGAAATTCAACCGCCCACAATTTCGCTAATTTCTCATGCGAAGCGTAATACGGTAGCAATTTTTTCAAATTATATATTTTTCTGAAGGTGTAAAACATCTTTATCGGTAACGTTGATCTCCATCAAGTGTTTCCACCCGGTCGGAGTATCAGAAAATGGTTTCTAACGACTGGTTTGATTAATTTTATAAATGCATTTATATTTTATAATAATAACACCATTTAATATCAATAACATAATATTGTATTTATAATTATTAATATCATATTTTATGTATCTTCATTTTAGCAGCTACTTGACAATAGCAATTAATGATAAATTGTCCAAAAAAGTTGTGCATCATGTTGTGTTGCTCTTTGAGTATACTATTAATCTGGGAGTAATTTGATAGTTGTCGGATCGGTTAATAGTTCTTCCAACTAAATCATCCGCTTCCATCCAACTACTATTTCCTCTCCGATATGAGTAAGACACATAATGCCCCGTCGGCAATAGATCTAAATCTGATCGAATCGTGTTCCCGCCAGATCTTCTCAGATTTACAGTGGATCCTCTAAATCCGACAGCGCCTATTAAATAAATTTCTCGATTTCTATTTATTGGGTTTCTTATTTCTTTTGGTATAAGACCCAATTTAAACTTGTCGTTTATTTCCATATCATTCACAACTTTAAATATTATAATTTCGCCTACAATAAAAAAGTATTTTTTTATTAAATTATTTGTCAATGTTTTTGCATTTCAATATTATATAAAACAATTGAAGCCTTTCTCAATGAAACTAGTTAAAAACAAAAAACTTTCCGTCTGACTATAGAATTGAAGGCCAGGATCGATGGATCGAGTAATCTCGGCCGGCCTCTCGCAATAGAAAAAATGCTGTCAAGGTGACGGATTTTCAAAAGTCGTCGAAATGAATTTTGAAAGGTACCATCGTGTAGAGGATAAAAAAGGAAACTTTTTTCTCTTACGCTTTTTTGCTTAGATTAATATTTTCACAGGAAATAACAAAAAACCGAAAAATCGCTAAGCTAAATTCGCTCCAACTTCGCGAAAAATGATCAAATCTTTTTGAAATTTGGCACATTATCGTAAAACATCTTGCTGCTGCTGATAAAATGATAGAGTACTTCATGTAACATTATTTATCTAAATAATCAAGCGAAAATAGCGAGCAACTTTTTATGAGGTTATATATTTATGTTCAGCGGAAAAAAGTCTGTGAGGAAGTTTAAGCTACGAAAAACGTCCAGCGACAAAGTTGTTCGTTATGACTTAAAGAAATTCATGAGAAATATTTAGATTTATTCATTGGAAAATGGCTATAATATCGCGATTTTTCCAAACTGACTTATATTGTGCAACGCAACAGGTGTAGGCTGTGTGAAGGCATAATTGCATAGAGCGCCTGCCACCGTGCAAGCTACAGCTGTTGCGTTTGCACAATGCGAGTCAGTTTGTAAAAATCGCGATATTATAGCCATTTTCCAATGAATCAATCGAAATATTTCTGATAAATTTCTTTAAGACATAACGAACAACTTTGTCGCTGGAAGTTTTTTGTAGCTTAAACTTCCTCACAGACTTTTTTCCGTTGAACTTATATTATATAACCTCATAAAAAGTTGCTCGCTATTTTCGCTTGATTATTTATATAAATAACGTTACATCAAGTAGTGTGCCAAATTTCAAAAAGATAATTTTTCGTGAAATTGGAGTGAATTTAGTTTTAAAAACGTGGTTCAAACGGACTTCGCAATTTTTCGGTTTTTTGTTATTTCCTGTGAAAATATTAATCTAACCAAAAAAGTGTATAGAGAAAAAAAGT
The DNA here is from genome assembly GCA_963921935.1 of Galeruca laticollis. Lineage (NCBI taxonomy): Eukaryota > Metazoa > Arthropoda > Insecta > Coleoptera > Chrysomelidae > Galeruca > Galeruca laticollis. Next base: position 209,468,225 of record OY998176.1, on the reverse strand, counting down.
CTCCTTTTGTATCCTCTACACGACGGTACTTTTCAAAATTCATTTTGACGACTTTTGAAAATTCGTCACCGTGTCAGCATTTTTTGTACTGCGAGAGGCCGGCAGAGCGCTAAAGGAATTACTCGATCCTGGCCTTCAATTGTGATCAGTGATCTATAAACACGCAAGCTTTTTTATTTAAAATCCGAGAATCCCTTTAAATTTTGAAAAAATTAACTTTTTATTGACACTTTATCTTTAGGATATTTATACAAATATCAAACATATTTTTGTAGGAAATATCCCACTCGTTTCAAATTTGCAAACGTTGTTTACTATTACCTTTGTTCCGCTCCAAAAACTAATCAGCTTCAAGTTCAAATGTACTTGATATATGCACCAAATTATTATTATTATTCTTACCAAGATTTAACAGAGAGCTTTCAGTATCTGAACTGCATTTACAACATCTGCTTATAACAGGAGGTTTCCAAGCTTCTTCCAAAAAAGTTTCTTTCGACGCAAATTTTAAATAGTTGTCCATGATAGTAATCGTAGGTAAAATGTTATTTTTCTTTTCCTTACACTTGGTACACTTGATTTCTTCTTCTGCGCTGTTAAGCGGTGCTAATAATTGTCTGGCCAACCATGCAACCTCTTTATTGCATGACAATACGTGTAAATCATCAGAAAGCATAGACTCTTCCATTGGTATAATCTTACTTAAGACTTGCGCTCTCATTTTGTACGTGTTTGTTTTGACTCCATTCTTTAATATTTCCAAAACCAGATTCATAAAATCAGTCTTTGTAGCTTCAAACTAAAAAGTAATGATCTTTGTTTTATATTAATTTATAACACAGTCTGACATAAATCCGCACTTTAGTCGGAGCTACTCGTGATCTAAGTAATCCATTTTTACTCGCTACACTCATACACTAACCACGCTATGCAATAATGCTACATGTATCATAATGTACTATTATAGCACTCCGTGTGTAAAGCGTGATTTATCGCAGGCTAACCTAAAAATGCATGCAAAAATCGAGTTTTTCGCACTTCTAAAAAAACCTGTGTTTCTATTCCATACTTTGCCCAGAAATATTAACTACATAGACAAGCAAAGTTCTTGCATATCAGTCAATAAATATGGTTTTATACTTGTGTGATTTCTAAATTAATTTTCTCTTTAATTTATTGAAGCGCAAATACAGAGGTAAATATTACTTTTTTGCATAGGTATGAGAATAGATTATTGCAATATACGAAATTATTTAGTTTATCACTACTCCGTTTCAGAAGTTACTTTACTGTCTTCTTCGTTTGAAAAGAAAATTCACATAAAGTAGATACATTTATTAATGTTAATCCAAATATTTATTCAAATAAAGTGATATTTTAAATTACAATCAGACAATAATTTTTCAATTAATCCGAGCCAATGAAAGGATGTTTTTAAATTAAAAACGCTGCTAACTGCTCTAGCAGAATGCTCTCTCACTGAAACTAGTTAAAAACAAAAGAAACTGTTTTCGTCTGACTTACGAATTGTAATCAGTGATCACAATTCTAAGTGACGCGAGATTTTTTATTTAAAATACGAAAATCTCTTTAAATTTTGAAAAAATTAACTTTTTTTCATTGAATCTTAATAAAGGATTTTATCTTTATGATATTTATACGTATATCATACATATTTTTGTAGGAAATTTCCCACTCTTTTTAAATATGCAAACGGTCTTTACTGATATTGACTTCTTCATCATGCAGAAAAATACAAAAAACCTAAAAAAAGTCCATAGTCAAAAAATGACCCTTAATAAAGACCGTTCCGCTCCAAAAAGTAATCAGCTCTAAGTTCAAATGTACTTGATATGTGCACCAAATTTCATCGAAAAGGCGTTCGCGAGCAACCATGAGACATAATTTTGACCACATACACACACACACACATACACACACACACACAGATATTTTGGTAAACATGTATATTCCTGTTCAGGGAACTCGAAAACTCTCCACGGGAAAACAAAACACCATTATATAGAATAGTAACCTTGGAAGAGATCCCCTTCTTCGTCAGGCCTTATAATTTAAAAGACATCAGCTTAAAGATATTTAGTGTGTGTTCACTCCATTTGATAAGCGTTTTTTAAGTCGTTTGAAACATTCTACGAACAGACACGTATCGAGATAAACACCTTCCGAATCGTTTACAAGAATTTAAAAATCGATACGAATCGACATAAACACTTCTCGAATCAGTTGAAAAACATTACGAATCGATTTGAATCGAGATAATTACTTTGCAAATCGTCACAAAGACTAGGAATCGATATGAATTCGGTGAAATCGATTGTATATAATGTTTATTATTTAAAAACACCCTTTCATTATTAATAGTGGAATATTTTTTCGAAACTATAGCTTTATTTAACTTACCAGTTCTCTTAAATGAGGAAAATCTTGAATTGCAAACAAAGCTATGTAAATTATTGAATCTGTGGCACAGGTATTAGTTAAAACAACCATTTTCCCATCAATAAGTTGTTTTTCCAAATTCATGTCACTTCCATTCTTTATTACGGTAATGGATTCACTTTTATCCCAGTTGAGAGAATCTTTTACATCAGCAGGTCGATTCCCATGATACTTAGATACCTTTCGACATTTATTTTTTGGTTTTGTTAAGAAATCTGTTTTTTTTTTCACAACTTTTTGTTTTCTTTGTGTACTTTTAATTTGAGACTCTGTTGTATAGTGGTCAGTGCCTGGATCGTTACTTTTTTTTATCGTATTCGATGCAAATTCTTTGCTCTCCAAAACCTTCATTTCCATCACCATTATTAATAAAACATTTTTCAAAAATGTGAACGGGTTTTCCACTAAATTCGCAAATACATCCTCCATCGGGAGAATCACCATTTGCACATGATTCACAAACATTTTCGAAGTTTTTTTCATTATTTATTGAATTATTAACTTCTACTTCTTCTCCGGGCTTGTCATTTTCAAAAGTGTTATTGAAAGGTTCACAATAGTGAAAACATTTTTGGCATATCCTTTTTTGTCCATAGCCCTCTTCTTCTCCATCTAATTCATAAGAACAAGGACTAAATATGTGGACAGCTGTTCCACACTTTGAACACGTATGAGCTCCTCCAGGCAAATTTCCTTGTTTACAAATAATACAATCGCCCATTTTTTTAGATTTTGTTTTTGGCTGGCCCATGCCACCCCAATTTTCAAGTGAAGCATGGGCTGCGTTTCTTTTACCTAGACGTGATTTTTCACATTCTAGACATAGTATTTTCTGTTCAACGACAGCCGTGCATTTTTGTTTGTGAACTAAATCTTGGCAATTAAAACATGCACAAGCACTTCTTAAATCAATCATTTCGTTGCATATTTTACATATACATTCGTTTTCATTAGATCTATGGGCTTCTTCCAAGTCTGATGCAATGATCGGTAGTTTTCCTTCTAAGTACTTAAAATTATACTCAACAAACGTATCTGGGCGAACGCTGTGTAAATTTTTTGCTAACCAATAAGTTTTAACCCTATTAAACTCACTTTCGGAGCTGCTACTTGAAGCTGGAATCCTACAACCCGAGTACTTTTTGCTGTATATATTGCCCCAAATAGGAATTAATTGTAGATCTCTTATCAACTTTTTAGTGATATGAACTGTAGGAACATAATAAAGATTGTGTTCTTTTCCTTTTTCCATAAAAAATTGTTTACACTGTTCATATAATTTAGAACCCCACTCTCCCCAACTGTTTTCGTTTATTTTCTCACTTTCAGTATCATCATCGTGTAATGGTTGAAACAACTCTAAATCTTTGCTATGGGTTTTATTTTCGCTGATATCTTCGCATGTATAATCTTCTCCGTCTTCATCTTCATTTTCTTCTTCTTCATCTTGGGTTTGAAAAAAGTATAGAAATTTAAAACACACAATTTAAAGACGATTGAAATATATAATTAAACAATAAAAATACGATCGAAAATGTGGGTTATTTATTCAAATAAGGTCGTGGTAACTTTCAGTTACTATATAAAACGATTATCATAAGTTCATTTTTTAAAGAAAATATTATCATTCATAGAATGAAAGCATTGTTGCTTGTTATTAAAAATAATTTAACTTTTTAATGAGTATGTTTTGAGAAAAGAACACAAATAAATATTTTCAATTACTTTAATCACAGAATGCTTGTTTTATTATAAAGTATTAATTCTTTGATCGAAAAATGTGAGATTATCAAAGATTAATAAAATAAGCGAAACTGTTATAATTATGTCTTGAAAAATAAAGACCGTTGATATTTTTCTTTTTAAATTTCAAAACTGTAACTTTAAGTGAATTAATGAAGCATAAGTTAAAATCGTTTTCGTCTATTAAAATAATGTGTAAGTATTAAATAATTGGTGTAAGGGTTACCTGTTATTAAATTTTTTAAAAACTTAATTTGCTTTGAGCATTCAGTCGGTAAGCCATTTGATAAATTTCCTGCTTTAGGCGAATTTGCAACAATAAATATAGCATGAACAATTTTTTCTGCTTCCTCTACACTTAATGCAAGCATTAACTGATTAATCGACGCCATATAAAAAGTATATATGCCTTTAGAAGTTATTACTTTGAGTAGCTTTCTGTATGTGTTTGCAAAATGTGAATTATCGATCCTTATTCTAGTGGTAATTTTGTTGAGGTCTTTCATACTGTCAGCATACTCATCAATAGTTTCACATTTAGAGTAGACTTGAGCAGCGGCATTTAAAATCGCTCTCGACTCGTCAGAACAAAACTCGTCTGGGTGAGGTATTCCATTACCATGTATTATGTTAAGAAATTGTATAAGATCTTTAGCAGTATGCCTTTCACCTAAACGTTGCGCTATTGTAGTTTGGCCTGCTCCTGTATTTATACTAAAAAATTATTTTGATAATAGTGAAATCAAAGGAAAATTATAAGTTATAATTAATAATAAGATGTTTGGATATTAATTTTTAAAACTAGATTAATATCTCATTAAATGACTATTAGTTATTCGTTGGTAAGCATTTTTTACATATTTAACATATAATGTGTACTTATAATTAATTACTGTTTTAAATGAACCTTACTGTTTCTATATAATTCCACAATATATTGAAAAAATGTTGAAAATTCTAAGAAATTGACAATTGTTTCGATATTAAATATAATCGTCAGAAACAGTAAGTTTCATTTAAAACAGTAATATGAGTAGATGCCACAAAGTAAGGGTCGAGACAGTTAATTTCATTATAATTAATTGTTTGTTCGTATTAATAAGTTTTATTTCTGTTACAAACAAATTTATCAATAATTTTAATTTTGTACTGTGTAAAATAAGACACTTCCATAATATGGCCAGCCCTTTACATTTCATTTATATATAATTGATAACCGGGGTATTTCAACGCACGCTTAAGGAGGAGGGGTAAGGGTATAAGCACTTTTAAAAAATCGATTTTTTAATGCATTTTTTTCCAAGAATATTGTGACAAAATTTCAAGCGAATTAGAAACACTCTTAAAGTCATAGACTTTAAGCCTCTGCTTTTACCTAGCGGTTAATGGATAAAGCGAACTTTGAACGCATTTTTTTCGAAACCACGTTTTCAAAGTCCGTTCCCAGTGGCCTGCAAAAACTACTGAACCGATTCTTTTCAAACTTGGTACACAGTTATACCCAACCCCCATCCCCCCCACCCTCCTAAAAACGATTTGAAATAGACTATTTAAATAATTGCATTCCCTTAGATTCTTTAATTAAGTTATATTTTTCTACAGTTTTTTTATATAATTTTATGCTACTGTTTCATGATACATTTTGCCAAAAATGATCTATTTGACAGCAGTGGTCATTAAATTCTCACATTATTTAAAATTTTCGCATTTTGATTGTATTTTTAACCATTAAGTACATCTATTCTTTCATTTTTTGAATAAATTATATGCTATCGTATTGTAAGAAAACATTTGTTGATCGATGAAATATTTTTAACTATGATGGGATAATTACTAAACATACAGTTTGCATATCGTAAGACCTAGCATGCAAAATAAATTATCACTTCTGGCTATGATCATAGTATCTTGGGCTGCAAGTACTATAGAAAAGTATTATTATGCATTCCGTGGGCCATATTTGGTTGCATACCATATATCGTGTCCACCATAATGTTCGCCACATATGGGAAAAATGTTTAGCCCTAGTATATAGGAAAATTTAATATAGGCGATCGATCCTGCATGGTCGATAACCTAAAAATACATTTTGACATCAGTCACGTGGCCACCGTCATGACGGCAAATTCGAAAAATTTGATGTGAAAATGCGGAAAGTGGGGTTATATGGCAAAATATCGAAAAAAGTTATTTGGAAAAAGTGATCTGAATATTTTAGGGCCACATATGAAATTTGGAATGAAAAAAAAACAATGACATATAAAAGATAGACCAGCCTTCACACATTATTACATATACAATGTTTTGGTCGCAACATAAAACAGGGCGAGTACATTGCACAGTAGCGTATCATTTCGAAAGGGTTCATTTAAACTATTTTATGAAAATTGCTTTTATAGACTAAATGATGTAGGTACGTTATTAAATTTTCGTTTGAATAAGTGGAAATTATGTAAAAAACAAGTAATTTATTTAAAAGATACTTATAGAGGATTTTGAAGTTAAAACAAGGTTTGCACTACAGATTATGAATATGTTAATATAATATGGAAATGTTTTTTATTTTTTTTATATTGATTTTACAAAACTAATAAGGAATAAATAAGGGTATTAAAATGGTAAACAATAAAATAGAATAATTATAACAATAATCATAATATTAATATTTATTGTTCTTAAGAATTATTTACAACCATATTACAAAATTGTATAAAAAAATTAAAATAAAAATTACTGGTTATGAAATAAAATAGAGTTTGTAAGCATACTTCTTACTTTGGCTTTATTACAATTTTTTAATTTATTGAATTCATGGTGCAGTCGAACGTCTATATGTTTCTCCAAAATTAGTTTGGTTACAGTGATGCAGTGATCATGGAGTGGTTCAAAATCAAATATGTGATTTGAAAATACATCAAAGATATTTGAAGGTAAATATCTTATTGAGGTGTTTATAATCTTTTTTTTATATTTTTTATTAATATTGCTAACATCTAAATTCATGGTAAGTATCTTTAAACATTTCTCAGCTTCACTACAAACAGTAACTACAAATTTAGAAGCTTTTTTAAGTTTTCCACAAGTTTTATTAATTTGTAGTATAGACAAACTGCAATCACCTTCTAAAAGTGTAGATAACAAATTGTTCATGAAATAGACCTTTCAATTACAATAGATAAGTTACCTTGTTGTTGATGGAGGGTTTTTTGCTCCAATAGTCCTGGTGTCTTGAGCTACATCTTCCAGAATCCTTTAAAAAAATGTAACAATTTCTGTGCTAACTTGAAGTGTACATAGTTACAAATTAAAAATACTAAGTATATTACTTACTTGAAAGGTGTAACATCATGTTTCAAAACATGTTTGCCACTTAAATTAGCACATATGTCCGTTTTGAAAAAATTGTCAGAACACACCAAAGCAACTTTAACTTTGAAAATGTCCTCTTCTACCAAAAATAAATTCTGTAACCAAATTTCACGGAGAGCAATATCTCTGGGAAACCTGATAATAAAAAAATAATCAATATTATTATGAAAACAAATATTGAATGCCTTGTCTTATACCTATACTACGCTTGTGCTAATATAACCTTACCTGTGAAACGATCGTTCATCATTCTTATTCCATGTATTTTCACTATTTTCACACACTACAAATTTTCTCACCATCATAAATGTCTTAAAATCACTTTAATTTTCAAATATCAATCAAACACCACATAAAAGCACAATTATAATTAAAATCTTATTTACAGATCTCACCAAAATGACAGAAGTAGCTCGAGGTTGCCAAACTAAAAATTTATAAACTGTTTTACTTATGGTAATGATAGATCATGAAAAATTCTAATCGAAAAAACATAGTGAGCTGGACCGAGGGTTTGTCATACCTATTTTAAATGCTTCCCACTTTTTTCTTACTTTTTAAACAGAAAATACTGCTAAAATCTTGAACATATTCATCAATTACTATTTTTGTTAGAAGAAATTTGGCATCATGTAAAAAGAGTCTCGTCCTAAATATGTTGGGGACAACCAAAATGTAAACAAGGCTAGTCTATCTTTAATACGCCGTTGAAAAAAAACAGCAATAAAAAAATGCGCATTTTTCGCCATGGCCCTCTTCTTTAATGTTATTGCACCGATTTTGTTGAAGTAGTTAGGGTAACGCAGTGTGTAAGGGTAAAACAATTTAGAAGTATTGATTTAGGTCATTCCTAGGGAATAAAATGGAAATATTCGTTGAGCGCATGAAACTTTTCTGTAACAATGCCTTGTATCTTGTCAGTTTGTACGGTTTCAAATCATTCAATTGTGATATTACAATTGAAAAGAGCCGTTTTTTTTGTAGTATTACATGAAAGTTTAAAAACATTGACTACCCAATGCGCTAATATTAATACAAGATAATTTACTATCTTTAAAATGTCTACATACATCTGATAGCTATTCCTACTTCCATACATTTAACCATCCTAGAGCCGATTTTTCTCAGGCAATTTTGCCGCAATACCAAATTTTAAATTAACTAAGTGGGCTTTGAAATCATAAATGAATACTCGAGATGGAGGGCATGTATAATTTTGAATTTGTGGTTTGAAATAATAAGTTATTTATTAGTATTAAGTTAGTGGGTAATCTATTAAATATGGTTTCAAAAAATAGTAATAAGTTGGTTAACTAATTCAATTTATTATTATTATGAAAAGTTAAGTTTCAATAATTTAAAGCAATATTTATTCACAATATAAAAAACGGTTCTTTCCAATTGTGGTAACAGTACTAAATTATTTTAAAGTTCACAAGTTGACAACATACAGGGTATTGCTACCGAAAAGTTACAAATGTTCGACTAATATTTCCATTTAATACTCTAAGAATGATTTCAATAAATTATTTTGAATAGTTTTACGTTTATACGTTACATATGATGTTACTTGAACTCTTTCAACAAGGAAATTGGGCTATCATTTCAGAAGACCGCCATGGAGAAAAATACGAAATTTCTTATTTTTTGTTCTTTTTGCTTCAAGTTTCGTACGTACTCCAAAAATATCATTCTAACCACTTTTTCCAAATAACTCTTTTTGATATCTAACACCAGTTTTCGCATTTTCACATAGAATTTTTCTATTTTGCGGCAATGACAGTGTTCACGTGACACGTCAAAATATTATTTTTAGGTTATCGACTATGCAGGATCGATCGCATATATTAAATTTTCCTATATACTACAACTGAAAATTTTTCCCATATGTAGCGAACATTATGGTGGACACTGTACAAATTTAATATTTCGAAGAAGCTTGTATTTAAAAGAAATATATTACCTTATAATGTAGAAAAATATCTTTCTAGTTTTTGAATAGTAAGGCCTTTTTATTGATGTCATGTTTAGACTAGTTGCGTCCATTGAAAAGTCAAGACGCCCTGTGTTTTTCTTTGTAATTTTAGCGATAATTTTTTGTTCGTTACTAAAAAAATCAACAAAGAAAGGATCTTTCCCAATATCATGAATTTTGTTTAAATGGGTTGTGTATTTCATAATATTTAAAGCCTCAATTGGATCTTCATGTAAATAGGAAGCCTTTTTCTCTAAATTTTTTGCAACGTGTAACGTGTTGGGATCACGTATTACTTTAGGTTTTGACATTCCTATTTTTAACCCCATTTCTTTAGAAATAAAAGCCCGATATTGATCAACAGAACCATGATGTTCAATCTCCTTCATTACTGCTTTCCTTTCATTTTGTCGGAGATATGAAGGGCCACATTTTTTTCCACCTTCTCCAGGAATAATACTAATTTGTACGTGCACATCTTGATCCTCATCATATCTACTAAAACATATTTCTCCTTCACTTCCGCACCTACAGTAAACTAATAAATTGTTTGTTAGTGTTAATTATTATAGTAATAAGTTCTTATTTACAACGTAATTTTTGTGCCCAATACTGTTACTTGACTTTTGTAGTTTTTTACATAGTGAACTAGTGAACATAGGTAAATGTACCGAATTTGAGCATTCAGCTCGAATTTGATGCGGTGTTATAAACTATAATCTATACATTTTATATTATAAAGCACTTATTAGTATTTTTCACTGTGAATAAGAATAAAAAAACGTATTACTTACCATCTATTTTTCCAGACGTGCCAGGTAAATTGATATATTGGTTATTGTAATTCCAGCCGCACGTTAGTTGCGAATTTTGCCATATAACTTTGTTGAAGAATGGTTGGTATTCACCAGGTATAAACCTCCTGTATTTTCTTTTAGTTCTAGAAGCTTGCCTCGTACCTCGGTTATATTCGTGGACAACAGTTAGTTCTGCAAGTTTCTTTTTATTTAAAATATAATCAACTTCAACTTTCCCTACATTATATATTCTAGCGATTTCGCTGCTATTCAATTGTTCGAAACTGTTATCGTTACAATTTAAACTGTCTTGCAAATTCTGATCTTCAGATTCGAAGCTACCTTGATTTTTCAGGATTTTTAAAATGTCGTGTCTATTAATAGAAATCATTGCATGCAATGATTTTGGCTGTAAAATATTTTCAAGTTCATTGGAAATGCTTTGCCACACTTCATCTTGCTTTAATGCAATATGACCATTTGCCCAAACTTTTTCTTTATATTTTAAAACAGTTTCGATTAGTTTTTCACGTGAAACTGTAACAGGTCTTCCTCGAGATGACATCTTCACTTCACACTCGTATCACAACGACTTACAAAAGAAATAGGTGTAGGTATACAGTACAATAGAGACACAAGTCACTAACTAAAACTCTTGCAAAAATACATGCTCCTTTTATATACAGCTCAAACAGCATAGATAAGCTAAAAAAAATTAAAAGCACTATTTTATCTAATGCCTGTTAGGTGTTCACCAAATTTATTTTAATATTTCTCCCTCAAAGAAACAAAATTATTCACAAAAAAAGCGGCACGTTTGCCCTTATCGGTATCGGGTCGGGCGGCATGTTTGTATCTTCTCATCGACTTGGTGGTGCCCGCCGCCGCTTATCAATAATATACTTTATATTATCTATACTTTGAATTTATACTTCCTCAGTTTTTCTGAAAACCCGCTATTTAATGTGGGGGTGATAGTTTAAGGTCAAGCTAGCACCCCACCTTTACAAAATCAAATTTTAATAGCATACATTTAAACTTTAAATTTAGGAATAATTTGTACCCAAAAAACATAATTTTTACCCATCCAGTTTTCCCTGTAAAAGGCTTTTATAAAAACAAATAACAGTATGGATTTAAACTTTGAATTTGGGACTGATTTGTACCCAACAACGTTTTTTAATTATTACTGTTTGAAATGAAACTTACTGTTTCTAGTTAACTCCACAGTATATTGAAAATTCTAAAAAATTGACAATTGTGGAGTTAACTAGAAACAGTAAGCTTCATTTAAAACACTTTTATGAGTAGATTCCACAAAGTAAGGGTCGAGACAGTTAATTTCATTTCTTAATTATTATATTATTTTGTTTATGAAATATAATAAATTAGACCACACCACGTATTTTATTAATTTCTAAGTAAATCGTAAAAAAGTTTGAAAGTATCAAAAGTAACCAAATAATGTTAATTTTAGAATATAGGACTAATTTGTACCCATACAGTTTTCCCTGAAAAAGGCTTTTTAATTCACCTCACAGCAGTCGTTCTGATGTAAATTAAAAATGGACCAAAATCTAGATAAACTGTTACATGCAGTGTTTCATGAAACCTTGTCACCTACCTACTTCCCAGTCATTTTTGTTTTGATATTCTGTATTGTTTTGCTTCTAATAATAAATATATTGTTATAATTACAATTAGAAATCCATATTTTTTGTCATAGATACATACTCTTTATTTTCAATGAGGTCTTTTGGGGTAATCGCGGCAATTCTTTGACGAGACAAAAAAATTAAGTTTTCTTTCCGTTCTGCAGGTGCGTGATAAGGGAGTTAGAAGAATGGCATCACACTCTGGTGTTATCACTTTTTTTGACTACTTGGCGGCTTAGTAAAGATTGAAAAACATTTTTTGTTACACTGTAGCAAAAACCGATAGGAGTCAGTAAGGTGATTTTTTTGTTTTTCAGATAAGAGGCGTCTGACGTCTCATCTACACTTTATTTAATAATGTTTGTAGTGGTAGGAAAAATTTTAGCATGGATTTATTGGGAGTAATTAAGCAGTGCACAAAACGCCAGAGGACTTATTTTCATTTTTGGTACTTCAGTCTAAATCTGTGAATAAAATATTTTGTGGTACAAATTCAGTTTTAATGGAATCTACTTATATGTTTTTCAAGAAATTATGAAAAGATCGGTGAATAGTGGGCTTGCTATACAACTTATTGAAGCAGGGGTTGTTTAAATTGTTTAACTTTAATATTTTGAAATATTTTTTTGTGGTACAAATTCAGTTTTAATAGAATCTACTCTAATATTTCCTTTTTCAAGAAATTCTGAAAATATCGGAGGATAATGGGCTTGCTATTCAATTTATCAAAGCTGGGGTTGTTCAAGTGTGTTGACGATAATATTTTTTGTGGTACAAATTAGTACAAATTCAGTTTTAATGTAATCGATTTTTATATTTCGTTTTTCAAGAAATTTTTAGATCGGACGGAGGCTTGCTATTCAGTTTATCTAAGCAGGGGTTGTTTAAGTGGGTTGACTTTAATATTTTGGAATATTCTTGGAGGTACAAATTTAGTACTAATAGAATCGACTTTAATATTCCGTTTTTCAGAAAATATGGGAAAGATCGGAGAAGAATGAGCTTGCTATTCAATTTATTGATCAGGGGTTGTTTGAGGAGGTTGACGTTAATATTTTTTGTGGTACAAATTAGTACAAAATCAGTTTTAATGGAGTCGATTTTTTTTTCGTTTTTCAAGAAATTTTGAAAAGATCTGAGGATAATGGGCTTGCTATTCAATTTATCAAAGCAGGGGTTGTTTAAGTGAGTTTACTTGAATATTTTGGAATATTTTTCATGGTACAAAATAGAACATATTTAGTAATAATAGAAATCGACTTTAAAATTTCGTTTTTCAGAAAATATTGGAAAAATCGGAGAATGGGCTCTTGCTATTCAATTTATCGATCGGGTGTTGTTTGAATGCGTTGACGGGAATATTTTTTGAGGTACAAATTCAGTTTCAATGGAGTTGACCTTTATATTTCATTTTTTAAGAAATCTTGAAAACATCCGAGAAGTATGGGATTGCTATTCAATTTATCACAACAAGGGTTGTTTGAGGGGGTTGACGTTAATATTTTTTGTGGTACAAATTCAGTTTTAATGGAGTCGAGTTTAATATTCCCATTTTCAAGAAATTCTGAAAATATCTGAAAATAATGAGCTTGTTATTCAATTTATCAAAGCAGGGATTGTTTAAGTGGGTTGACGTTAATATTTTTATTGGTACAAATTAGTACAAATTCAGTTCTTCAATTTCCTGTATTAATTTTCATTTTTTTCAAATTATTATTAATTTGGGCTTTCCAGGTTAACACGAAGCTAGCAGCGCCAAGTTTTTTTCTTTAGTGGGTAAAGGTACAAAATTATATTTTGTGGTACAAAATGAGTACTAAAAATCGTAATAGGTTTGATTTGATTCTACCGAAATGGTTCTGCCAGCTTCACAGAGGTGATTTTAAAGCGATGTAGTCGATATTTGGTCAGTAATACACCAGCAACAAATTGCCCGAGTGTTTTTTAATTGAAATTCGACGTGTTTTAGTAGCCATAGCCTAGCAACAAATTGCCGGAGTGTTTTTTAATTGAAATTCAACCGCAATTTCGCGAATTTTTCATGCGAAGCGTAATACGGCAGCAATTTTTTCAAATTATATATGTTTCTGAAGGTGGAAAACATCTTTATCGGTATCGTTGACATCCATCAAGATGTTTCCACCCGGTCGGAATATCAGAAAATGGTTTCTAACGACAGGTTTGATTCATTTTATGAATGCATTTATATTTTATAATGATAACCCCATTTATTATAAATAACATAATATTGTATTTATAATTATTAATATCATATTTTATGTATCTTTCTTTTAGCAGCTACTTGGAAATAGTAATTAATGTTAAATTATCGATAAAGATGTGCATCATGTTGTGTTTTGCTCTTTGTGTATGCTATTAATCTGGGAGTAATTTGATAGTGGTCGGATGGGTTAATAGTTCTTCCAACTAAATCGCCCGCTTCCATCCAACTACTATTTCCTCTCCAATACGAGTAAGACACATAATGCCCCGTAGGCAATAGATCTAAATCTGATCGAATCGTGTTTCCGCCAGATCTTCTCAGATTTACAGTGGATATTCTAAATCCGACAGCTCCTATTAAATAAATTTCTTGTTTTCTATTTATTGGGTTTCTTATTTCTTTTGGTATAAGACAAAATTTAAACTTGTCGTTTATTACATATCATTCACCACTTTAAATACTATAATAAAATACAAACGAGGGGATTGACTAAAGATTACTCGCCCTCTCAGGTGCCGCTACGCCGCCCCTTCCTAGGCTCGCGCCGATTTTCTCCCGATCGGTAGGGAAAATTGTTGCTAGGCTATGACTACTAGAACACGATGAATTTCGATCAAAAAATACTCGAGGAATTTGTTGCTTGTGTATTACTGACCAAATATGGACTATATCACTTTAAAATCAATAAGGCAATTTGTTGCTAGGCTATGGCTACTAAAACACGATGAATTTCGATAAAAAAATACTCGAGGAATTTGTTGCTGGTGTATTACTGAACAAATATGGACTATATCGCTTCAGAATCAATAGGGCAATTTGTTGCTAGGCTATGGCTACTAAAACACGATGAATTTCGATCAAAAAATACTCGAGGAATTTGTTGCTGGTTATTACTGACCAAATATCGACTATATCGCTTTAAAATCAATAGGGCAATTTGTTGCTAGGCTATGGCTACTAAAACACGATGAATTTCGATCAAAAAATACTCGAGGAATTTGTTGCTGGTGTATTACTGACCAAATATGGACTATATCACTTCAAAATCAATAGGGCAATTTGTTGCTACGCTATGGCTACTAAAACACGATGGATTTCGATAAAAGAATACTCGAGGAATTTGTTGCTGGTGTATTACTGCACAAATATGGACTATATCACTTCAAAATCAATAGGGCAATTTGTTGCTACGCTATGGCTACTAAAACACGATGGATTTCGATAAAAAAATACTCGAGGAATTTGTTGCTGGTGTATTACTGCACAAATATGGACTATATCACTTCAAAATCAATAGGGCAATTTGTTGCTACGCTATGGCTACTAAAACACGATGGATTTCGATAAAAAAATACTCGAGGAATTTGTTGCTGGTGTATTACTGACCAAATATCGACTATATCACTTTAAAATCAATAGGGCAATTTGTTGCTAGGCTATGGCTACTAAAACACGATGAATTTCGATAAAAGAATACTCGAGGAATTTGTTGCTGGTGTATTACTGACCAAATATCGACTATATCACTTTAAAATCAATAGGGCAATTTGTTGCTACGCTATGGCTACTAAAACACGATGGATTTCGATAAAAAAATACTCGAGGAATTTGTTGCTGGTGTATTACTGCACAAATATGGACTATATCACTTCAAAATCAATAGGGCAATTTGTTGCTACGCTATGGCTACTAAAACACGATGGATTTCGATAAAAAAATACTCGAGGAATTTGTTGCTGGTGTATTACTGACCAAATATCGACTATATCACTTTAAAATCAATAGGGCAATTTGTTGCTAGGCTATGGCTACTAAACCAAGATGAATTTCGATCAAAAAATACTCGAGGAATTTTGTTGCTGGTGTATTACTGCACAAATATGGACTATATCACTTCAAAATCAATAGGGCAATTTGTTGCTAGGCTATGGCTACTAAAACACGATGGATTTCGATAAAAAAATACTCGAGGAATTTGTTGCTGGTGTATTACTGACCAAATATCGACTATATCACTTTAAAATCAATAGGGCAATTTGTTGCTAGGCTATGGCTACTAAACCAAGATGAATTTCGATCAAAAAATACTCGAGGAATTTGTTGCTGGTGTATTACTGACCAAATATGGACTATATCACTTCAAAATCAATAGGGCAATTTGTTGCTACGCTATGGCTACTAAAACACGATGGATTTCGATAAAAGAATACTCGAGGAATTTGTTGCTGGTGTATTACTGCACAAATATGGACTATATCACTTCAAAATCAATAGGGCAATTTGTTGCTAGGCTATGGCTACTAAAACACGATGAATTTCGATAAAAGAATACTCGAGGAATTTGTTGCTGGTGTATTACTGACCAAATATCGACTATATCACTTTAAAATCAATAGGGCAATTTGTTGCTACGCTATGGCTACTAAAACACGATGGATTTCGATAAAAAAATACTCGAGGAATTTGTTGCTGGTGTATTACTGCACAAATATGGACTATATCACTTCAAAATCAATAGGGCAATTTGTTGCTACGCTATGGCTACTAAAACACGATGGATTTCGATAAAAAAATACTCGAGGAATTTGTTGTTTATTACTGACCAAATATCGACTATATCACTTTAAAAGCAATAGGGCAATTTGTTGCTAGGCTATGGCTACTAAAACACGATGGATTTCGATAAAAAATACTCGAGGAATTTGTTGCTGGTGTATTACTGACCAAATATCGACTATATCACTTTAAAATCAATAGGGCAATTTGTTGCTAGGCTATGGCTACTAAACCAAGATGAATTTCGATCAAAAAATACTCGAGGAATTTGTTGCTGGTGTATTACTGACCAAATATGGACTATATCACTTCAAAATCAATAGGGCAATTTGTTGCTACGCTATGGCTACTAAAACACGATGGATTTCGATAAAAGAATACTCGAGGAATTTGTTGCTGGTGTATTACTGCACAAATATGGACTATATCACTTCAAAATCAATAGGGCAATTTGTTGCTAGGCTATGGCTACTAAAACACGATGAATTTCGATAAAAGAATACTCGAGGAATTTGTTGCTGGTGTATTACTGACCAAATATCGACTATATCACTTTAAAATCAATAGGGCAATTTGTTGCTACGCTATGGCTACTAAAACACGATGGATTTCGATAAAAAAATACTCGAGGAATTTGTTGCTGGTGTATTACTGCACAAATATGGACTATATCACTTCAAAATCAATAGGGCAATTTGTTGCTAGGCTATGGCTACTAAACCAAGATGAATTTCGATCAAAAAATACTGGAGGAATTTTGTTGCTGGTGTATTACTGCACAAATATGGACTATATCACTTCAAAATCAATAGGGCAATTTGTTGCTAGGCTATGGCTACTAAAACACGATGGATTTCGATAAAAAAATACTCGAGGAATTTGTTGCTGGTGTATTACTGACCAAATATCGACTATATCACTTTAAAATCAATAGGGCAATTTGTTGCTAGGCTATGGCTACTAAACCAAGATGAATTTCGATCATAAAATACTCGAGGAATTTTGTTGCTGGTGTATTACTGCACAAATATGGACTATATCACTTCAAAATCAATAGGGCAATTTGTTGCTAGGCTATGGCTACTAAAACACAACGAATTTCAATTAAAAATCAGTCGGGGAATTTGTTGCTGGTGTATTTCTGACCAAATATCGACTATATCACTTTAAAATCAATAGGGCAATTTGTTGCTACGCTATGGCTACTAAAACACGATGGATTTCGATAAAAAAATACTCGAGGAATTTGTTGCTGGTGTATTACTGCACAAATATCGACTATATCACTTCAAAATCAATAGGGCAATTTGTTGCTACGCTATGGCTACTAAAACACGATGGATTTCGATAAAAGAATACTCGAGGAATTTGTTGCTGGTGTATTACTGACCAAATATCGACTATATCACTTTAAAAGCAATAGGGCAATTTGTTGCTAGGCTATGGCTACTAAAACACGATGGATTTCGATAAAAAAATACTCGAGGAATTTGTTGCTGGTGTATTACTGCACAAATATGGACTATATCACTTCAAAATCAATAGGGCAATTTGTTGCTACGCTAAGGCTACTAAAACACGATGGATTTCGATAAAAGAATACTCGAGGAATTTGTTGCTGGTGTATTACTGACCAAATATCGACTATATCGCTTTAAAATCAATAGGGCATTATGTTGCTAGGCTATGGCTACTAAACACGATGAATTTCGATAAAAAAATACTCGAGGAGTTTGTTGCTGGTGTATTACTGAACAAATATAGACTATATCGCTTCAAAATCAATAGGGCAATTTGTTGCTAGGCTATGGCTACTAAAACACGATGAATTTCGGTCAAAAAATACTCGAGGAATTTGTTGCTGGTGTATTACTAAACAAATATGGACTATATCGCTTTAAAAGCAATAGGGCAATTTGTTGCTAGACTATGGCTACTACAGCACGATGAATTTCGATCAAAAAATACTCGAGGAATTTGTTGCTGGTGTATTACTGAACAAATATGGACTATATCGCTTTAAAAGCAATAGGGCAATTTGTTGCTAGGGTATGGCTACTAAAACACGATGAATTTCGATCAAAAAATACTCGAGGAATTTGTTGCTGGTGTATTATTGAACAAATATGGAGTATATCGCTTTAAAATCAATAGGGCAATTTGTTGCTAGGCTATTGCCACTAAAACACGATGAATTTCGATCAAAAAATACTCGAGGAATTTTGTTGCTGGTGTATTACTGCAAAAATATGAACTATATCGCTTTAAAATTAATAGGGCAATTTGTTGCTAGACTATGGCTACTAAAACACGATTAATTTCGATCAAACAATACTCGAGGAGTTTGTTGCTGGTGTATTACTGAAAAAATATGGACTGTATCGCTTTAAAATCAATAGGGCATTTTGTTGCTAGGCTATTGCGGCTAAAACACAACGAATTTCACTTAAAAATCAGTCGGGGAATTTGTTGCTGGTGTATTTCTGACCAAATATCGACTATATCACTTTAAAATCAGTAGGGCAATTTGTTGCTAGGCTATGGCTACTAAAACACGATGAATTTCAATTATTATGAGATAAGGGTTGATTTTTTCGCAGTATCGGTTAGTGTCATCTTTTAGCAACAAATTCCTGTGCATTTATTTTTATTCTATACTACTTATCTATTAGTTGTAGCGTGTGGCTACGCTAGCTTAATATCAAGTAATAGCGAGGGGTGGGAAAATCGGGTTAGGGGATGATTTTTTCCACTATCGGTTAGTGTCATCTTTTAGCAACAAATTTATGTGCTTTTAGTTTTATTCAATATTACTTTTTTTTTTCATATTTACAGCGTGTGGCTGCGCTAGCTTAATATCAAATAATATTGAGGGGTAGGAAAATCGGGGTAAGGGATGATTTTTTCCAGTATCGGTTAGTGTCATCTTTTAGCAACAAATTAGCAACAAATTCATGTGTTTTTAGTTTTTTTCAATATTACTTATTTATATAGTTATAGCGTGTGGCTACGCTAGCTTAATAGCAAATAATAGTGAGAGGTGGGAAAATCGAGGTAAGGGATGATTTTTTCCAGTATCGGCTAGTGTCATCTTTTAGCAACAAATTAGCAACAAATTCATGTGTTTTCAGTTTTTTTCAATATTACTTATTTATATAGTTATAGCGTGTGGCTACGCTAGCCTAATAGCAAATAATAGTGAGGGGTGGGAAATCGAGGTAAGGGATGATTTTTTCCAGTATCGGTTAGTGTCATCTTTTAGCAACAAATTAGCAACAAATTCATGTGTTTTCAGTTTTTTTCAATATTACTTATTTATATAGTTATAGCGTGTGGCTACGCTAGCTTAATAGCAAATAATAGTGAGGGGTGGGAAATCGAGGTAAGGGATGATTTTTTCCAGTATCGGTTAGTGTCATCTTTTAGCAACAAATTAGCAACAAATTCATGTGTTTTCAGTTTTTTTCAATATTACTTATTTATATAGTTATAGCGTGTGGCTACGCTAGCTTAATATTACGGTAGCATAGTTTGCGTTTTCTTGGAAACGGCATTAGCAACAAAATCAAGCTCAGCGTTACAAATTAGCAACAAATTAGCAACAAATTATTAGCCTGGTCCGAAGGGTGCCCTGTAAAATGGCTACGCTAGCATAATATACATGTCAAAAGTAGGTTAGATAAGACTAAAGAAATAATTATAAGGTTCACTCTGTTAGTATATTTAAACTATAAGACTTACTTTATCAATTTATTTTCATATATACCTTAGATGAACACACACTATTCATGAAAAGTGGTTCTTGTAAGAATCTTTTGGAATACAAGTTTTTGAACGTAATGCACAAAATTGCATCAATTTCACGGTGTGTCACATGACGATTTTACTTTATCAGCATAGCGTCGATAATTTTAGACGCAAAACTAATTGTGGAGGACCTTCATAGAATTCATCCTGGAGTCTACTACGATTGAACTCATTATACCAGTTTTTCACAGTGCTTCATTACTGTACAGAAAGAATTAATTAGGGTACCATTGTTAAAGTTATTAACCGTGAACCTGACTGTTTATTTTATTAACTTCACTAAAGAAACACTGTAGTAACTTTTAGAAAAATGCTTTTATCAAAAAATCGTCTTTGACATCAATCAATTATGTATCAATCTGACATTTTTTATATTATTTTATAATCCACCTATCTAAGTAGAACTTAAGAGTATATCAATAAAGTAACTATAATGTAAAAGCTTCAACACTTTCCCTCATTAATTACTTTTGATATTCACTAGTACAATATTTTTCAAAATATAATCAGTTCTTGGCTTGAATAATGACTTCGTCAATATATCTGCGAATTGGTGTTCCGAAGCAACCAGTTCTATATCAATACATCCTTCAGTTACCAATTCTCTTACAAATAAATGCCTTATTTCAATATGTTTCGTTCTTCGGTGATATTCTGGGTTCTTCGCTAACTTAATAGCAGCTTCATTATCAACTGATATTGTAGGAACATTTTTTAAACCTATAATTTTCTGATAAAGTCTTTTTAACCATATCAGTTCTCTGGTTCCTTCTCTTGCAGCAACTATTTCTGCTTCTGTTGTTGAGGGTGCTACTGATGACTGTCTTTGACTAAGCCAGGATATTGCACCTCCAGCATATTTACAAATAACACCTGTAGTTGATCTTCTGGTTGTAGAATCTCCTCCATAGTCAGCATCTCTAAACCCTTGAAGATGTTTCAATTTGTTACCAGACTTATAGATAATTCCAATATCGATAGTATTTTTGATATATCTAAAAATACGTTTCACACGAATCCAATCATCATGAGATGGATTTTCTAATGTTCTAGAGGCAACTCCTACTGCATAAGCAATATATGGTCTTGTTCCTACCATAAGATACATTAGAGCTCCAACTGCTTGCCTATAAGGGAAACTTTCTTCTACTTTTCCAGTTTCTTTACCTGATTGGTCACTTTTAATAATTGGTGTAGTAACAGCCTTACAATTTTGCATTCCAAAATGTTCCAAGATTCTTCTTGTATAAGCTGCCTCACTCACTGTTACAGAACCGACATTACTAATGTCAATTTCCAAGCCCAAAAAATAGGTAGCTGGTTTTGCAGTAATTTTAAACTCTTTTCAAATTATTCATAAATTCATTTTCCAGAATTTCGTTACTCGTGGCTAAAAGTCCATCGTCAACATACAGTGCCAATAGAATCATATCATGTTCTTGTTTCTTGATAAACAAGTATGGATCTGCATCATTTGCCTTAACATTTTGGTTTATAAGAAAATCTACCAATCTTTTATTCCAGCATCTCGGAGCTATAACTGCAACAAACTACTATCCGAAACCATATTCACATCCAACATAGTTTTTTCAGAGATAACATTTTGAGTAGCTAGTTTGTACAAACTTCCGTATCGATGTCTATGGCCTATGAATTTGATTTCTCCATCAATTACTAGAGTACACTCTCGAATGAAATTCACTATGTGCAGCCAATACAGAAAAAAGATTTTTCTTTATACCAGGAACATAACACACATTAGCTAATTGAACAAAAAACTTTTTACTATATACAAAAGCTTTTATTATTATTGAACCTTTGCCAATAGCTTCTATGGATACTCAATTTGCGGTTGTTAGTGTGTATGTTTTATTGAAGTGCTCAAATGTCTGGAAAAGATCGTTTCTATTGCAGATATGATTAGTTGCTCCATTATTTACAAACCAACTGTTTTGATCACAGTCTACATTTAAAATTTCTTCATTAAGGGCTAATAGTGTTACATTTGCATTTCTCTCTTCAGATTTATTACTATTATTCTTAACTGTATGCTTTGGAGGTCTTCCATCGGCTTTCCACTTGACACATTGACGAAATTTATGACCCACTTGCTTGCAATAGTGACATACTCTATATTTCTTCTGCTCGAAACTACGTCTGTCTGATTTTTTTTTGTATTTAAAGTCTTCATTTCTATTCTCCGTTTTATTAGATACTGCTTTTTCATAGGTACATAGCTGGTTGGTAAGATTGTATACTGTTCTATCTGATTTCGACATTAGCATCCAGCTAGAGTTGAATGAAAAATATTCTTCTGCCAGTGTATCAAGTATCTTACATATTAACAGTACTTCAGGTAAATCACAAGAACAATTATTCATAAGAGCTAACTTGTCTTTGGTGATTTCTTGTTGAAGTTCGTGCCAAAGGTTTTTCAGCTTTGAAGTATGTGCTGCAATGTCATCACTTACTTGTCGTTTATAACTGAAAAACTCAGTACATAATTCATAAGTTTAATCTTCAGTTTTCCCATCAAACAATCTGTGAAGTTCTAACCAAACATTTCTTGATGTAGTAAATCTCATCACTTTTTGAAGATTTTCTTCAGTCATATTAGTTGTGAATACCAGTAATGCACGAGTATCTGCTTTAGTAAAATACTCAACCTTTCTTATCATACTCCATTCGTTCTTCTGTAGATGCTGTAGAGGATACAGGAACTGGTCTGAGCAATTTACCTTCTATAACATCAGTTGCACCTGGTATTCCTCGTAGTAGAACACACAACTTATATTTCCATGTATTCCAATTTACTTTACCGTTCAGAAAGCCTATTTGAACTTTCATCGTTTCCATTTTTGTCCTTCAAGAATGCTCTTTACAACAGGAACAAAAAAAAATCAAATAAATTATTTCTAACAGTTGCGTATTTCTGGGCCCATAACTTGTTAAATATATTAACTTTGAACCTGACTGTTTATTTTAATTTATTAACTTTTTTATTAAAATTTAATATTTATTAAAAAAATGCTTTGATCAAAATATCGTTTTTGACATCAATCAATTATATATCAATCTGACATTTTTTATATTATTTTATAATCCACCTATCTAAGTAGAGCTTTAGAGTAACTATAATGTAAAAGCTTCAAGAACCATTGTCCAAATATTCAATTTAATTTTTTGCTAGTGATGTCGTTTCGGGATAGGTTATGTTTAAAAATGGATTATAGAAGACAGCGACTGACAACAATTCTGGTCATATTCACTTGGGCTTCATACGAAGGATCTAAAAGAAATTCAATATAAAAAAGTTCATAGTCATCACTCTCTATTATCATGCTGTCCACATAGTGGAGTGCCCTACTGCAGTTTTTCAGCAAATATTTCTTTTGAAATTGAGGAAATGAATAATGAAACTCCATAAACATTCCGGGTTCGGTTGATGATATGAACATTAGTCTTCATTGTGTTTTGTTGCGTTGGCTAACACCATATTTTCAATGAAGAATTTGCCTAAAAAAATCATTTTGTGGAAGTAAAAAAATAGAGGATGACACGACACAATACATAAAAGAAAATCTCTTTGCTCTTATCGTAGATTGCATCGCTACACCACTACGCGGGCAGCCTAAACGGTTGATGATAAAGAATCGTAAGGATTAAAATGTTAACAGCGTAGACAAGCTAAGCCAGCAGCGCTATTCTCGAGATCGTTCGCAAAGTAACGTATGAGCATCGATGCGAACGGATGCTAGGACCGGTATTCTTGACTACCCTTCGTAGTGACATGCGAATGTTTGGATTCACTGCTAAAATAACATTTGGCAACGTAGTAATTTTTGAGAAGTGTCAAATAAAAGATTATTTGTAAAGGTTATGTTATGATTATGACTTAATGTGTCACAACTCTATCAAATACATTTTTAAAATGAGTGAACAAAAGAAAACTGTAGTTACCAATGAACAGAGAAATCTCTTACTAGAGTTTATAAAAAGGCATCCGAAACTTACTTGTGGAAAATTTTCACGAGAATTTACCAAAAAGAACGCTCAAGCATTATGGATGGAACTTTCGTCTATTTTAAATAGCTGCAACGGAGCTAATAGAGAATGGAAGACATGGAGAAAGGTAACAGATATCCATAAATGTGATGTGAGATTTCACTCATATAAATTTTTTTATGTCGTAGACTCGGCAGGATATAAGAAGCCGTACGAAAGTAAAAAACACATCGCAAAAAAAATATCTATGTGGTACAGGTGGTGGTCCGTTTGTTGAAACACCACAGTCTGATTTTGAAAAAGAGTTTCTTAATACTATTGAAGAGGTGTCCTTAAAAGGGCATCAAAATGTAAACGACTCCAGTTGTGCTTTTGATACAAAAGAAGTGCATGATGATGAGCTCGTTCCTAAAATTGGTTTACAGTTCAGTAGTAATAAATTAGCAGAAGATGATTTCATTAGTAATGCATCTACTTCAGGAATAAAAAATATTTCTGTGGGAGAAGAAAAATCTGGTGCAACATATAACGAGAAAGAAAAAAGGAAGTTCCCAAGGGCACCTACAAAGAAACTCATACATGCTTCGGAAGCATCTGAAAACTATAGTGTCCTTAGAAAAAAAGACTAAAATAAAATCTGACTATTATGACAAAAAATTGGTATTATTAGAACGTAACACGAAAGCTAGGGAAAGAATTGCATATGCTGCCGAGAAATCTGCTGAATCATTTGTAAAAATTGCTGAAACACTAGAATCTTTGCAAGATTTGCTCTCATAAAAATATGTTGTTTTGTTTATTGTTGTATTTAAATATTATCTTTGTAATAATTTGTGTATATACTTTATTTTTAGTTATTCGTTTGAGTGTATTTTCAGTTGTTTGTTTATATGATTGTTTATTTTTAGTTGTTTTTTATGTCGTAGACTCGGCAGGATATAAGAAGCCGTACGAAAGTAAAAAACACATCGCAAAAAAAATATCTATGTGGTACAGGTGGTGGTCCGTTTGTTGAAACACCACAGTCTGATTTTGAAAAAGAGTTTCTTAATACTATTGAAGAGGTGTCTTTAAAAGGGCATCAAAATGTAAACGACTCCAGTTGTGCTTTTGATACAAAAGAAGTGCATGATGATGAGCTCGTTCCTGAATAGCAGAAGATGATTTCATTAGTAATGCATCTACTTCAGGAATAAAAATATTTCTGTGGGAGAAGAAAAATCTGGTGCAACATATAACGAGAAAGAAAAAAGGAAGTTCCCAAGGGCACCTACAAAGAAACTCATACATGCTTCGGAAGCATCTGAAAACTATAGTGTACTTAGAAAAAAAGACTAAAATAAAATCTGACTATTATGACAAAAAATTGGTATTATTAGAACGTAACACGAAAGCTAGGGAAAGAATTGCATATGCTGCCGAGAAATCTGCTGAATCATTTGTAAAAATTGCTGAAACACTAGAATCTTTGCAAGATTTGCTCTCATAAAAATATGTTGTTTTGTTTATTGTTGTATTTAAATATTATCTTTGTAATAATTTGTGTATATACTTTATTTTTAGTTATTCGTTTGAGTGTATTTTCAGTTGTTTGTTTATATGATTGTTTATTTTTAGTTGTTTGGGTTCTTATTTTGTGACTCAAATTAAAGTTTATTCTGAGCAACTTTGTTTTGATAAAAAAAAACAATTTAAAGTGGAAATGTATTTTCATATTAAGAAAGTAAACATTATACTGCAAAGAAATTCCGTATTAAACGCTCTCTGGCTTGTCTTCCTGCTATAAGCTCCGGGTTTATTCTTCTTAATTGGTCTTCCAGCTGATTTTCATTATCATCTCCATTGTTAAACATCTTTAAGTCAATATTTCTATCATTATCTCGTTGCAGAGGTACATTGTATTGTATACACATATTGTGTAGAAAAACGCATGCGTTAATTATGCGACATGCAACATCAGGTTTGTAATGCAAAACTCTATCTTTGTGGAGACATCGAAATCTCATCTTCAGTACACCGTTACATGTTTCTATTTTAATTCTAGTAGATCTTTGAGATCTATTGTGATTCTACTCCGGAGTTCCTATAAGTGGTTCGTATTCCAGCGGTTTCATCAACCAAGTTCTTTGTGGATACCCAGAGTCACCTAAAATATTGAAACAAAAATTTAGTGCTTTTACTATTTTATTAAAGTGCTTTTATATTGAGCCGATATGTCTGCATGTTTGCACTTTTTAATGCGGTAAAATAAAATATAAAAGCACTCTACTTAAAAAAATATTTGTTTACTTTAATTTTTATTTATGTATGTTTGTCCATCTTATACATGTAAATTTGTAACATTTTACTTACCTAATAAGTAATACCCCAAATGTCCTTCTGCATGTAGGTTTCTTAATAACTGCAATACATTAGAATTAGCCTAAATAAATGAATCGTGGGTACTGCCTGGGTAACGTGCAATAACATTTGTTTTCTTCATTTGACTGTCACAAATCTAAAATAAAAAAATACAACTACATATTGTATGCACAGTTGTGAAAGAAAATATAAATTTATTTAATAAAAAGACATGTGCCTATAGTATTACACAAAACATAATATCTTACCAATTGAACCTTTTCGATTAACATATAAATGTTCGGGATATTCTTCATCATTGATTTTTGGAGTGTGTATTGATACATGCGTGCAATCTATACACCCTATCACTCCTGGGAAGTTATGATCTTCATAAAATCTAAAAGAAATAATTATTAATAAATAAATTTTTAATATATTGAGTTCAAGTGTAGGCATCAATGAATGGAAAAAATTACTTTATACATACTTAA
The DNA here is from genome assembly GCA_963921935.1 of Galeruca laticollis. Classification (NCBI taxonomy): domain Eukaryota; kingdom Metazoa; phylum Arthropoda; class Insecta; order Coleoptera; family Chrysomelidae; genus Galeruca; species Galeruca laticollis. The sequence goes on along the minus strand of OY998176.1, from coordinate 209,440,800 downwards.
GTCTTACTGCATTCATTTCGTCAAAATTTCTGGGAAATCGTACCCAAGAATTAAAAATACCAGGAGTATTTAGGACAGCAGAGACTTCCTCTATGCATCTTGATGCAGATGACTGTGATACCGATAAAAAAATATTTAGCCCAATATCCATTTGATATCCTCCACTTCCAAAAAATCTTAATGCTACCAAAACCTTAAAATTTTTAAATTACAGTTATAGCTTAAATACACTATATTTGGCAGTAAACTTACTCTAATTTCAACAGATAATCTGTCGCTCTTTTCTGAGGTCTCATCAATGGTGTTAGTAAATCGACAATATATCTGCCAAGTTCCCTGGAAACCCTAAATGTTTTATAAATTGCTGTTCACTTAGCACCTCAAAAGGATTTACATTTTTAAATACATTACGAGCTTGCGCTGGTTCGTCTGCTATTTCTAAAAGTTCGATATTTCTAATATATTGCAAATCATCCATTGCAATAATATCTTATTAAACTGCGACACTTAAATAATTTTATTCGTAATCCACCACTACGACTATAAAACCGGACGAAACTAATAAAAAACAATACTCACAACAAATACTTTAAATAAGAAATTGAAAAATGTAAAACGGAAAATGACAGATATACCTAAAACACAAATTAAAGTGATGTGTGCGCAAGATTTGTCGGAAATACGAATGGTGATGACCACTCGCTGTTTTTGTGAGTATAAGCAGCTCATGCGACTGATCGAGAATACCAAATTCACACAACCGTTCGCAAGTGTTAAACATGCGAACAACCTTGAAACTTGCGAACGGTCAAGTATAGCGCTGCAGGTCAACAGCGCGATTGTTGACATTGCTCGTAACTTTGCGTATACGTGTTACTGCGAGCGGATGATTTGCGAGCACTTCGTGTAAATGATATTTTTGAGCACTGTTCGAAAGTTAAATTCTTGTATGCGTGAAATAGATTTGGCAACGTGGTAATTTCGAAGGTGTCTGATATATTGACAGATATTTTAAGGTTAGTTATCAAAAAAGAGTTGATTAATTTTGTGAGAATTGCTTTTAAAAAATGGCTGAAAATCCTGCTGTGAAACTTCCTCAATGTACTGACTAACCATAGACTGTGATACTGTCATGAATATGCTTTTAGCAATGTCCATTTGATAACTACCACAAGCACAGAACCGCGGTGCTATCAAAACCTGTAAATACAGAAATTTATATGAAATATAGGTCTTATAGGTAGTTTTTATATTATAATAGTTAGTAGGTATAATACAGGTATAAAAACTAACCCTCATTTCGACACTTAAGTCTGTAGGTGTTCTTTGTGGTCTCTTAAATGGTTCGACAATGTTTACTATGATGTTTACTAAGTAACGGCAAAGTGCTTTTGATAGACGAAAATAATGAGTAAAATGGTGTTCACTTAAGATTTCGAATGGATCGACCATCTCAAATCGGTAATTTCTTTGAAATAGTGCCTCTTCAACGTTTTCCAGGTTCTCAATATTAGCAATTTGTTGTAAATCGTCCATTTCAAATTATATAAATATATATTTAGATTATAATTTTTCAAATGTCAGTTTATGCTAATCAGTCGCATATGGTCTACGACAACCAAATACCGCTCATTGATTTATTTCGAATACTCGCAGTTTGGCGAATGGATAAAAATAGCAATATGCCGGTTTTTGTTCGCACGTTCAATATTGCGTGTAACCTTGAAATGTGCGAATGGTCAAAAATAGCGCTGTTGGAACAAAGGTGGGGAGTGTGACGTCATCTGTCTTGTGTCATGAGTCATATGTTCCGTGTCATCTGTATTCTCTATCATGTGTCATATGTCCTTGTATTAATCTACTCAATATAAGTAAAAGTAATACATATTATGTAAATATTGTTGGGCGCTTTTGAATGATCCATTGAACTTTGTCCATAGCAATCTTTTCAAATCTCCGGACGATTTTCGACAGGTTGTCATTTTGATTCAGTTGCTTTATTATAAAAACATTAATTTTATAAAGATAACCAATTTGATTTATCTTATTTGTAGCAAAAAAACTTGAAATCCCGTTGAAAAACGTGAAGAAACAATAAATAATTAGAATTAAAATAATGTCATGTAGCATATAAAACATTTTGATCATAATTATGTGTGCTGGTCACATTCTAAAATATATCATTTATAGGCATCCGTTTATTGCTATATTTTGAATACGAATTATTTGTATCCGGAGCTGATGACTATAAAAATCCAGTTGTCTATAGGCCACCCAGCTAAAAAAAAAAGAATTAATTGAATGATTGTACAATATTTTATCAAATAATGAGTGATGAAAGTCTTATCGTTGTCAAAGGAAACAAAGCGCTGCTTAATTAAATTAGTGTACTGAATATGTCTTCATATTTGAAAATGTCTGAATGAAAGGATATAAAATGTTACTACGGTTTGGGAAAAGTTGGCAAATAAAAAACGATTTAGTTCGGTATGTACAAACTAAGAGTTTCATCAAATTTGATAGAAACACAATGTAAAGAAAACTTGTATTTTGTTCAGATACCTTTGTGTGTTCTCCCAGGCAAGTTCGCTCGTGTGAAGTTATCCACGGATGTAATGTAAGTATTTTTTATAACGTCAAAAAAAATTCATATAGGTTGCGTTTATGCGCTGACGCACATCGTACGTTTTAAACTCAAAGCCCCAAAAGTTGTCCAAATTTTCTTTAACTGTTACAAAGGACACTTAAAAACCTATTAACAAAAAATTGTAAAGGGTGTATTTTTTATAACGTCAATAAAAATTCATAAAGTTTGCGTTTGCGCGCTGTCGCACATCGTTCGTTTTAAACTCGAAACCCCAAATGTTGATGTTGAATGGACTGTAGGTTCAAATATATATTTTTTATTGCAAACTCAATACATAGACATTATATTTCAAAATTATTATTAAGGACAGTTCTTGACAATTCACTTTTTTTACTCTGTTCCGTTATTCCGTCGGGAGACGTAACATGCCGGCCACCTTGAAAGTTAATGTTTTTCTAATTTATTTAAACACTAACCGGTGGGGATAAATTTTAAACACACGATATGGCTACTTACTAATTACAACCAGTATGTATTTGCTACCATTTTCTGTCATAGGAAATGGACCAGCCATATCTTAAGAAATCATTTCGAAAGGGCTTCCAACATTATACTTTTTCATAGGTGCTTTTCTCTTGCGATGTGGTCCATTACTCGTAGCACAAGTCGTACATTTCTCACACTAGTCCTTCCCATCGTCGGAGCTGTTCATCCAATAAAACCTTTTACGGACTCGCTGAAGGGTTTTCTTCACTCCCAGATGACCTCCCGATGGACTGTCGTGTAACTTCTTCAGTACCTCAGCTACTCTCGTTCTAGGGATAACTAGCTGTCTCTTCATCTCGAAACCATCATCGTTTTCAAGGACTCTTCTCAACAGCCCTTCTTCCAGGACAAGGGAGTCCCACTGAGCCCAATACGCCTTGAGTTTCGTTGAAAATCTTGACACTTCTTGCCAGGTAGGTCGCCGATTTTCTTCCTTCCACTGCCGAATCTTCTTTAGGCAAGGATCATTCTCCTGATCTTCTCTGATCCTGGTGGGTGAACATTCTTCATTGACTACTGTAGTTCTTGAAGCTGCAGGCTCCCTAGATTCCGCCTTGTTGCAGTGGGAGCAGTCTGTTGTGCACGGCCGTCTGGACAGGGAGTCGGCATTTCGGTGACTCACACCAGCTCGATGTTCGATGTTGAAATCTTACTCATGACGTCGTTCAATCCATCTAGCGATCTGGCCCTCGGGATTCTTGAGCTGCATCAACCACTTGAGTTCTGCATGATCAGTTCGGATTAAAAACTTCCTACCATAGAGATACTGGTAATAGTGTTTTACGGACTTCACTACCGCCAAAAGTTTTCTTCTTGTGACGCAGTAGTTTCGTTCTGGTTTGGAGAGGACTTTACTGAAATATCCCAGCACTCTTTATTGCCCTTACACAGAGTCGGTTTCAGGATCTATACCAGTGTGCTGTCACACACAATTTTTTGTTAATGTCATTATATGTCTCCTATATTAACATATATTTTGCAAAAGTTTGGTTTATTTTTATAAAAATGGATGGTTAAAAAAATACACACGTAACTTCACACGGGTGGCAAGTTCGAGATTGAACTATCTAGTAAATGGGGGGCTTTCCTCCGATTTCCGTGATGGTGGTCCTATTGACGTCAAATTTGGTTAATTTGGTAGAGGATAGCTCAAGCAATGAAAGTGATATTGTGCCGATAGGGTCCAGGAAGCGGAAAATAATTGCATCCATCTATAAATAACAAAATTGTAAGGAAAAAGTTTTCTATGAACGTTTTCCGAAAAATCAATACTTTCTGAGTTATTGGCAATTGAAAATGTACATTTTTCATTATGAAAAACACGTGTTTCAACGGTTTTTCCCAAATAATTTCTAAAATTTACAGTATACACAAAGAAACGTTATAAACAATGCTTGTTGATAATTTTTTTCCATAATTAATCAAGATTTACTGCGATATTTAACATCATTAAATAAGTGAACTTGTTCTGGATGGTTAGTTAATACTTTGTTGCTGCTTGATAAATGTATAATTAATTGCATTTTGGGTGTACTTAAAATAGATTCTTTTTTCAAAATAATTGAAAAAAATATCGTTTATCACTATACAAATTCATTGTGAAAATAAGAAAATTATATTTTGAAGGAAAATAAAAAATTATCAGCTTTGGTGACAATGTATTTCCTATTATAGAAGCTGCTGTTATGCTTCTGTCACTAGAGCTAATAAAAGTATATGAATCTAATTTCCAATCAAAATTGTTTACTGCTTACTCATTCTAAAAATTTCTTTAAATAGTTAATCTTATTCATAATGTCTTGGCGATTAATTATTTTTTATATATCTATGCGATTAATACAAAAACTAACATCATTGTTATTTGTGAAAACAAGCGTTTGCAGCTTATCTCCTACTTGTAAACAAATGATTAATATTATTAATTAATCGTGCCGCTTTGCGCAAACATCAACAATACACATCAGGCTGAATGTTTAATGAGTAAGAATATAAACAGATCATGTTACAAACACACGCAGTCTGTCTTATGACGAATAAAACATTTGAAAAATTATGTTGATAAAGCTATAACTGGAATGACCTTTATTTCTAGAAGTGCAGTAGTAATTCTTTGAGACTGATTAATGTATTTGAAAATTATTTGTGATTTTTTTTAAAACAATGTGGCATTATATTTATATAGTCCAGGAACTCTCAAACTTGTTCAGGCACTGTATCCTTTTATACCAACAAAAACTTTTGGACATCCCTTCTCATAGAGTAAGTTATAAAAAATTCAATAATATTATACGTGTCATGTTCAAATAAAAGTAAAGAGCAAATTGAAGTTTTTCCCATATTTAAATTTGGTCAATTTCCCAATATTTGACGTCAGTCCCTTGTAATACATATTAAAAACCGATTAACCTTCCATTCATACAAACTCTCATCGGCCAATCTCATTAACCTGCACTCCCTGTAAATTAGTGGGAAAATAGTCAATAACCGAGTATCCTGGTATCTCTAAAAACATTGCGTAATTAACGAAGCTCAATCAGGTTTAATAAGTAACCGATCTACTATGGATAACATTGTCCTCTTACAACTGACATAACTGAGGCCCTATCCCAAAACATGAAGTTATGGTAGCCTTTTTCGGCTCGAAGGCACATTCGACCATATAACAAAATCCTCCATTCTTCAGAAACTCTAAGAAAATGGATTGACAAATAATATCTACTCGTTCTTTCAAAATTTTCTTACTTCCCGGACTATAAAATAGTTACAAACGGATACACCTCCAAATATTTCACTCGAAAAAGCGGAGTAGAGTAAATGCACCAGTGAATGAACAAATTGAAATATATCTGAAATTATTAAGAATATGGTGTCTTTCTCGTAAACACTGCAATATCCCTCATGACGTGCAACATGTTCCTCTTAACGTGTTACTTCGTTAGTTCAAGTCAGTTCTTATAAATGAACGTACCGCTGTGTTTTTGTTGACAAAATTTGAGAAACGTATCTGTTATTGGAACTATACTAAGCAATGACCAGGTGAGCAATAGTACAGAATAAGATATTAACAAATGAGATGTGTGGTGTGTCGTCATTATCACATCAATTAATTGATTTCAACTGACCTAACCTCAAAATACACCGAAATCGTTTTTAAATTCAATAATTTGAGTGTTCATTGATTGTTGCATGTGCTGAACCCAGTAAACGAACAAAATGTTCATTCATTCCGGATTTTATGTGTTAATCTAGATTTCATCGATCTGATCCTTATATACTCGTTTAGAAAGGCTGTTTCACGGGTTCCGTCAGGAAATGTGTACTAAGCTTGCTATCCAGTAAATGAACGACTCTGTTTTTTCCGATTTCATATTTTTTTCAATCATTTGACAGAAATATGGAAGGTGGAAAGTCCAAGCCAGAACATTAGAAAAAATATGTAAGATTCCGATATTCCGATGACTGTCTCCAGAAGGCCGTGGAAGCAATAAGAAAAAAAGAAATCACCATCAATGCGGCCAGCAGACAATATGGGATTCCGAAAAGTATACTTTTCAACAAAACCACTGGAAAAGTTCCCATGATTCGAAAAATGGGACCTCCTACCATTTTGACCTCCGAAGAAGAAACTACTCTAGAAACTTGGATTCTATCCAAAGCTCTATTTGGATATCCCATGCATCCCGATGAGGTGAAGGACTCAGTGCAACGTGTCCTCAAAGCTGTTGATAGGCCCAATAAATTTGTGGATGATAGACCGGGTAGGAAATGGTTACATGTTTTTTTACAAAGACATCCAAAAATAACCACAAGGAATACATAATTAATATACAAGGCGAGAGCATATGTAACAGAGGAAAATAGTCGAAAATGGTTTCGGGAGATGAAGGAATATTTAATTGGAGAAGGCGTTGAAGACATCCTTTCTGAGCCTGATAGAATTTTTAATGGGGATGAAACCGGTTTGCAGGCTAGTCCCAAAACTGGAAAGCTTCTGGGTCCCAAAAATTACAGGAATTTTTAAGAAATTGCTAGTGGCCCAGAAAAAGAATGCATAACAGTTCTCTGTACATTTTCTGCCTCAGGAGAATATGTTCCACCTATAATTGTGTACCCCTACAAGCGTATTCCAAGTGATAGTGCACAAACTATACCTGAGGAGTGGGGTATTAGCCGATCAGATAGTGGATGGATGACGAGTGCAACATTCTACGAATTTATTGCGAATATTTTCTTCACTTGGCTTCAAGAAAACAATATTAAATTTCCTTTTTTACTATTGCTTGACGGTCATAAATCGCATATCAATATGGATTTGTATAATTTCTGTGCACAGAAAAGAATAATACTATACTGCCTTCTGCCCAGTGCAACACATATCTTGCAACCTTGTGACGTTTTCGATATAATTGAGTAATTCAATATTTAAAACTCACTCTGTATGCCTAAAAAGTTCAATTTTTTTGTTTATTTCCTTGCTATTGCACTAATCTTTTCAGATTTTATCCTTCTTTCGGTTTGAACACAAGTTATGTGCGTAGCAGAAAAAAACAGTTGCAAAATATAGTATATTAATAGTTATTATGTTAAAATGTATTATTTATTATTCATATTGCGTTTCTTCTATATTACAACGACCATCTTTAAAAATAAAAGCGCGTTACCTTCCGCAGTCCGTTTTCGTAATATTAACGTACTTAAATGAATACATTCTACAAAACATTAATTAAACCGAATTGAATCAGTGACCACATCCTTCGAAAGTCTTATACGATTCTCTGATGTGTTTTTATTTATATAATCACCTTGAAAAAAAACATTTTTTCCTTCCGTAGAGAAATCGGATCCACGCGTTGTTTAACATAAAAGTTTCTTGTAACTAAGCTCAAATAAAAATGATTTTAAAGCTTAAAACTTACATTTCCGCATCAGTGGCATGCCCTGAACAATATCCTATCATAAAATTGGTCACTTGTATACACTTCGGAGACTGTATCGTGCTAACAAACTGAAATTTCTCCAAAAATGAACAAAAATGTAGTATATCTGGATTTATAGGACCCGTTGAACTGCCTCCGGTGAGCTGAAACCACTAGGCTTCATCTGTGAGATGTCCTAAAGAATATTCAATAATAAAATTGGTGTCTTATTGCACTGCGGAGGCTGTATCGTGCTAACAAGACATGTTACGAAAAGTGGCCGACGACGACATACAGAATTTTTTTTCTAAACATAGTTTTTTCGTGTTTTTCTTGCCGAAAAACGAAAATCTTTTTAGTGTCTTCTAATTTATAACTCTTCAAGGAAATCCAGTTTCTGGTTTCTTATCACAAATCTGTAGTACTTCCAGTTCTTCTTTATGCTCGTAAGTGTTCACTGTATCAGAATTCAAAATTTCTAAGGGTTTAACTCAAATAGACAGCATTACATTCTGGATATTTAAGTTTATATACAGTGTTGGGAACATTACGAGGGAACAGACGTTTTACAGTCAATGTGTTAGATAGAGACAAATACATATAAATTCAGTGTATTATTCTTTTTCGCTAACAGGATATCATAAAGTCGAAAACGTGCAACAACTGTATGTGTAAAGGCGTGATGGGAGTATACTCCCACCACGTGTAAAGGTATGTCTGGTAGGCACCGCCTTCGAGAGGCGTGCAAATACAGATGTGTAATGTGTACAGTTTAGTTTATTTGAGAAATAATAAGATTGTACTAAACTGATAGCTTAATGCAATGAACAATAAAAAATATCAACACTACTTTCGTTTATCCCTTCATGATTAATTTACAAAGAAATAATTCAGTAGTAATAAACTAATTCACTATATCAGTTCGGGTAGTACACGCTAATATGATTTGATCAATAAATTAAAACCTACCTAGTAGGTATTTGAAATAAGTATCACTAAAAAATCACTGGAAGATAGCTAAAAAAATTACATTCGTCGATATTGAGGGTACAATTAATGAATATAAGCATGAAATTGACTGTCATGACGATGATATTGATTTATCGAAACAATTGTCAATTTCTTAGAATTTTCAATAACTTGTATTATATTGTGGAATTAACTAGAGACCTTGAGTTTCATTTAAAAACACGAATATAAGCATAATAATTGTCATTAACATCATAAGGAATATTCTATGGCAACAAATACAGAGTCCAAAAGCGACAATATGTTGTAAAAAAAAACAAATATATTCAGTGTATCACCGTTTTCTTTAGCAGGGTATCATAACATGAGAAATAAGTCGCATGCTAATATTTGTTTATAACTGTCTTCTAGTTACAAAAGTATCTCAATATAAACCGCCTGTTTCCTACGTTCCTGATAAAACGATTTCGTTTACAGCTCTAATTCTTCTATTTTTATCTATCCCCTCTCTTCATTTTAAATCCACGCGTTAGAATTGTAAGTGCCCTTAAAATTTTCTTTTTTTTGTGAGAGAAATCAGTCACCTTTCATCGTAAAACGATAATTTCCTCATGGCCAACGGGAAATTATAACGGTCACATGGTGTTTCCAGTGTGTTAGAGAAAGACAATCGTGAGACAGATAATCAAAAGCCAGCGTAGATTATTATACCAGACGAATAAGAATCGCGCGAGCGCCTCTTGAAGATGTTTAACTGTACAATCTGGGTACTTCACTAAACGTTTGTTTGCGAATGAGTAACGACCTTTTTCAAATCTTATAAAATGAATATGCAAGTACACCATAAAGTGCAAATTGTAAAATGGTACTACCAGGGTCATTCATATCGAAAAATAGCAGAAAATTTGTTTATTGTGGCATTCGAAAATACCCAACCAATTTGCGAAAAACAAGTGAGAACGGTTGTAAAAGAGCATGGATGTGTCAATCCTACTAAACATGGACCGTGTACACAAAATCGTCAAACCCAACCCGAAAAAGAAGAAAGAGATATTTTAATTTGTGCCAGTGTGGAAAATAATCCCCTACAATCGTCCACTCATTTAGCAAAGGATTTTGATGTTGATCCGAAAACGATTCGGACTGTATTACAAAAAAATGGTTATCGTAGTTTCAAACTGAATAGGAGCCATGAAATTTTTTCAGACGATCAATTCCGTAGATTGGAATTTTGTGAAATAGTTATGAAAAAATACAATTGGACGCAAACTTTTCGAAAAATATTTTGTTCACAGATGAATCGACTTTTCCCATACACGGTGCACATAATTCATCCGTTATTCGATATTGGTCAAGGACATCTACACAAACATTACAATAGTAGAACTCAATATCCCCAAAAGTTAAATGTTTGGGCTGGAATATTAGGTGAACATTTAATTGAATCATTTTTTATTGACGGCAATTTAACCGGACAAAAATATTTGGACATGCTGGAAAATCAAATTACTCCTGCCCTTATACAATTAGGTGCAAACTTCAATGGTATCTGGTACCAACATGGCAGTTGTGCGTCACATAATTATCGACTAGCAATAAATTTTTTAAATACACAATTTCCCAATCGGATAATCTCCACGAATGGTAACATTAGATGGCCTGCGAGATCTCTAGATTTGGCTCCCAACGATTTATTTTTCTGGAGTTATATAAAATCGAGAATTTATGGATTCCAAGAAAACAGAGCCACTTCTCTAAATGAACTAAGGAAACAAATTTTACAAATTTGTTTGCAAATAACACCTGAAATGCTTATACATGTTCGTCAAGAATTTTATAACCGTCTCGGTTACTGTTAGCTCAAAACGGGGGTTTATTCGAACATTTGATTTAAGCTCATTGAAGAATTGAGAAGTTTTATTTTTTAATTTATTACATATCAGAATATTACTTTTATTTAAAAATTGTAGGCATTATCATTAGAATTCGATTTTATGTTTATTATCGAAAACATTTTTTAATTGGTACTGTGTGTGTTTATACAGAGAATTCGTTCTCATTTGCATACAAACGATAAAGATACGAAATTTTTTTTTACTAACATATTCGAACCACAGCAGATGTTCCGAGACCAATTTCACGTTGCCAAATCTGAAAAAAAGTGAAGGTTTTAACCGCTTTCAAACTGAAAACAAGAACAACTTCCAGCATTACAATAAAATGTTCAACGAATAGATGGGATTCATTATATCTTGATCTACTACAACCTCTTGAATTATCATAATTAAAATCTTCTTATAACTTGTTCTCATTTTAGAACAATGCATTTTACAATTAATATAAATATACAATGAAAATTGGCGACACTGTTAGTTAGGCTGGCATTTTGGGTTTGGGCATGTATTTTCCACTTTATGAGATCCTGTTAGCGAAAAATAAGAATTGAGATTAGTGTTTTTAAATGATACAAGTTATTGTATTATATTGTGGAATTAACTAGAGACCTTGAGTTTCATTTAAAAACACTAATATGAGCATATTCCACGAAGTAAGGGTCGAGACAGTCAATTTCATTAAGAATTGAGATATTTGGAAACACATATTATTATTAATACAAATTAAAATACGACTTACTTCGCATGTTATGTTATGTTATCCTGTTAGCGAAGTAGTAATACACTGAATTTATGTATGTATTTTGTCTCTTTCTAACACATTGACGGTAAAACGTATGTTTCCTCGTAATGTTCCCAACACTGTATACCAGACTTATTTAATGGGGATATTTTTGTTTTTATATTTAACAATTTTGTACTCGCATTACTTTGTGTTTTAAAAGAAATTGTTATAATCCTTGCTAAAGATATTATCTTTGAAATATCATTAGGAATATTACCTGCATATGTGATGGTTTTCTAATTTTTTATTCCTTTAGTTTTCTTAGGAAATTTTAGTTGTATACCACTTTTTCCTCTTTTTTATTAAGTAATTTATGTGTTATATGTAATGGATAAACCGTTAGATGTTGCTATTTGTTTAATTGTATTAATTTTTCTATCAAAATTATATTTGTTCATAGGAACTGAAAATGCTCTATGTATCATTGAATTATGTGCTGCTGATTTATGTGACATGGGATGATTGAAATTATATGGAATAGTTACATCAGTGTGTAAATTGAATAATCAAGTACATTGTTGAGTTGATAGTGTTGGAGTACAAAATAATATGATCATGCGGAAGGACGTGAAAGGTTTTGCTACGTAAAACTAGTAAAAATTGTAAAATTGAACTGTGAATAAGTAATTATATGTTAAAAAGTGGTTAGTGTAACTGAATGATATAATTAAAAATCTTAAAAGTGAAAGAAGTAAGGTATCTATGAGGAAAAACTGAAAAAGTGATTAGTGATGTTGGAGATTACTCGCAGTGACTGGAATATTTGTAAAATTAGGAAAGTTCTGGAGGTATTTAGTATTAGAATTAGTTAATAATAGTTATAGGTAATTGTAAATATAAAATTATCTGAACCCATAAAAAGGGAAAAGAAATGAATTAAATATTTTCTTATACACTTTACGTATATATAACAAATTATAATCATAAAAATTTCTGTGCTATCTATATCTATTATTGACTCCCCTTTTAATAAAAAAGGTTAGAAGAGTAGGTAGCAACGTTCCAACCCTTGAAGGAAATATGATGTCATTTATAACGTCAAAAGCAGTGAATCGTTTAGGTTTGAAATCAAACAAATTCTCAATACAATTAAATGGCTTGGATTCGATGAAAACTGTTACTACAGCTGGTGGAGTTGTTCTTTCCCTTCGTCCAATTTATCAAAACCATCCAGTTTTAACCATTGATGCTACCAAATATTTGCACAAACTTACCACTTAAACGTATAATATCTCATGAAACTTGGTCACATATTTCGAACATTCAATTAGCGGATCCGCAATTTTCTAACCCAGGCGCTATAGATATTCTTCTAGGAGCTAATATATTTTCTCAAATATTGCTGAATGGTCGTATCGCCGGAAGCGCTGGTCAACCGGATGCCATCAATACCGTACTTGGATACGTTCTAACTGGAAAGATTGATCAGAATATTCAAACTAATTATACTTCTCTCTTTTGCCAAATTGATGATACTTCAAGTCTTGAGGATATAAAAAGTTTCCCAGATGTCGTTACCCGTTCTCCCGATGAAGTTTGTAGAGACATGTCAATGAGATCCCGCAGGAAGATTCATTGTTTCACCTCCTTTTCTGACGCTCGATCTTTGGCCTTTAATCGATTTCACTCACTGGAAAGACGTCTTTTAAGGAATCCTCTCGTGTATGAACAGTACTCTTCTTTTATGAAAGAATATGTTGAGTTGGGTCACATGGAGCCTGTCGACGTCTTGACGGCTTCATCCCAAACATATTACATTCCTCATCACTGCGTTCTGAAGCCCGAGAATGTCGGCACACAACTTAGAGTGGTCTTTAACGCATCGGCCAGATACCCCAATCAGTTATCATTAAATGATCATCTTCTTCCTGGTCCTAAGTTACAAAGAGATATTGCCACAATCCTGTTACATTTTCGTCTTCATAGATTTGCAATTATTGCAGATATAAAGATGATGTTTCGTCAAATACTAGTGAATGTTGCCCATCAGGACTATCAGCGAATAGTGTGGAGATTTTCTCCTTCCGAACCTCTCCAAAACTTTCGACTGAAAACTGTTACTTATGGAACTACTTCTTCTTATTTAGCCTTCCGCACCCTTTTACAGTTGGCGGAGGCAGAAAGTTCTACTTATCCTTTGGCTTCACAGACGCTTCGATTCGATACATATGTGGATGATATTGTTACAGGTAGCTCATCTTTTGAATCGGCTAAGTTACTTCAGCAACAACTCGTTGATCTTCTTGAAAAGGGAGGATTTGAATTACGTAAATGGTCTAGTAACGAGCCTTCTTTGATCTCTCATCTATCACATTTGTATACTACCTCGTTGTCCTTTGACGAAGATACTTCCCTTAAAATACTGGGTTTACGATGGAGCACAGCTTCAGATAGTTTCTTCATCTCCGTACAACCTTTTGATGGTAATTGTACAAAACGAAGCCTATTATCTCATTTAGCTAGAATTTTCGACCCACTTGGGTTTCTTTCTCCGGTCACTTTCCTTTTAAAACACTTGATTCAGCGTATTTGGACTTATAAGTTAGATTGGGATCAACCCCCGCCAGAAGAGATTATTCGTCTGTGGAAATTTTACTCCACAGATTTCGCAACTCTCTCATTCCTGACTCTTCCCCGCACCTTTTGTCATGGGAACATACGGAGTTTTGAATTACATGGTTTTGGAGACGCAAGCGAGAAGGGGTACTGCGCCGTAGCGTATATTCTTGCTTATACTCACACGGGAGAATGTTCCACACATTTTGTTGCATCCAAATCCAAAGTGGCTCCATTGAAAATGATCACTTTGCCCAGGTTAGAGCTTTGTGCTTCTGTATTAGCGGCTCGCCTAGTTTCCTTTCTTCGCAACACCTTTGAAACTTATATTTATTTTGATAAAGTTGTTGGATGGTCTGACTCGCAGATTGTATTATCTTGGATCAAGTCCTCTCCGCATCGCTGGAAGACTTTTGTTAGTAACAGATTATCTTTCATCTTTCCCTCTTCTTCTTGGTTCTATGTCAGATCAGAGAATAACCCCGCAGATGTAGGTTCTCGCGGCTTATTACCCTCAGAGCTGCTCACTTGCACCTTATGGTGGGCGGGACCATATTTTCTTAAATGTACCTGTCCACCTTGGCATGAGCTTCCCCAACCTAATTTTAACACATCTCCTAGTGTTTCTGAAGAAGAGCGTCAATTAACATTTCACGTGGTACCCGCAGTGAGTCCTCTTGACTCGTTAATTTCGCAACATTCCTCCTTGTTTAAGCTTACTCGAATTTTAGGTTATGTTCTTCGCCACATTTATAATTCTAGCGAACCAAATAACAAACGAACAGGTGGTCTAAGTTCATATGAGCTGCACCTGGCGTTGTTAGTTCTAGTAAAACGTACGCAGGAGTTGTCGTTTTCTACAGAAATTAAGGTGCTTCGAGACAATAAAAGTATACCCAAGATCTTTCGTAAATTATCTCCATTTATTGATGATCAATGCATCTTACGAGTTGGAGGGAGACTACTTAATGCTCCTCTCTCATTTGAGAGAAAACATCCTGCTCTTTTACCTAACCATGGCCGTTTTACTGATTTACTCATTGAATCATATCATCTTAAATATCTTCATGCAGGAGTTCAATCTGTGAAGTTTCTTCTGTCCCAACAATTCTGGATCTTATCTTCACGGCGATTTCTATCACGACGAGGACGCTGTAGTGATATTTACAGTGATTGCGGGAGTAATTTCGTATGTGCTGCTCGACAAATTCCTCAAATCCGCTGCCGAGCAGGAATATATCGCGTGGCATTTTAACCCACCCTCGTCTCCTCACTTTGGCGGTTTATGGAAGAGTGGTGTCAAATCCGTTAAATCTCACTTACTGCAAATTGTTGGTGACCAAGTTTTAAGTTATGAAGAGCTTTCCACTGTTCTCATACAAATAGAGGCAGTGCTTAATTCTAGACCTCTTACCGCTTGTAGCAATGATCCTAATGATCTGACCGCTTTATGTCCCGCTATGTTTCTTACCCTTGAACCATCGGCCTCATGTCCAGAACCTGATGTTTCTTCTCTTCCTTTAAATCGTATGTCGCGATAGCAGTTATTGTCTCGCATTCATCAGACGTTTTGGCATAGATGGTCGAAAGAGTATCTTCACCAGAGGCATAAGTGGTTCGATATTACATATTCTCTTTCTCCTACTGTCCTTGTTTTAATAAAGGATGACAACCTTCCTCCTTTGCGGCGGACGATGGGGAGAGTGGTGGAGGTTTTCCGGGTTCTGATGGGATAGTGCGAGTCGCAATGTTAATGACCACTAGAGGTCTTTTGAAAAGACCAGCTGTGAAGCTTTGCCCGCTTCCTCTCAATCCTTAAAATATTACCTATATTTTGGCGTGCGGTATGTCGCGTCCCCGCTACTTTGTGTTGTGTATATAATTGTCTTTTTTTTCTGTTATTGTTTTTTATCAATTGTCTTTAAATATAATTTGCTTCTTCGTAACTTCTCGGCCCTTGTGTGAAGTCGACGAGAAGCAGGAACGATAGAATTAATTGTTAAGTTGAAATCGAATCGAGAGATTATAACCAGACTTTGTGTTGTGTATGTGGTGTCTCTAATCTACCTGAAAGAAGGGGGCCCCACACTTCTGCATCCACCTAGAAGACCGCAGATCAGGCACGCAAGGTAAGACAAGGGCTTAGTCACTAATCTCATAAAGATTATTCATTCGCGTGAAATTTGATTTTGTAAAGGTGGGAGTGCTATCTTAAGCTCAAGTTAGCACTCCAACTTTATAGTAGTTTTTCAGAAAAACTAAGTGGGTACTAATTCTAAGTCTTCAGGTACACATTATTCCTAAATGAGTCCTAAATTATACATCAGTTTTTTTCAAACTGAAAAAGTGGGGGTGCTAGCTTCACTGACGTATATATTTAAAATTAGCTCTCTCATATTATTTACTGGAGGGAATATATTGAGTGAGGTGTATTTTGGTTACTTAGTAATGAATCATTCCCCACCATTTTATAACCGAACTACAATTTCATTATTTAAACTTCCACCATACACGGCTTAAATAAATTTTTTATTGTTTCAATTCAATTAAGAGGTAGCACAATTACTAGACAAACATAGATACGGGTGTTTGGTTAACCTTCATGACTGCTTGTTTCAATGAAAGTGATGAGTAACATTAAATTTACCCTTATGATTTTGTTTGCGTATGATAAAAGTTTAAATTAATTTTAATCAGTTTTAATTGTCTAGACAGCTGTACCTATTGACTAGTATTCCAATTAAACCGTTTATTGACTCAATTCATGTTTTAGAAATGTATCAAACGACTTTGTTAAATTTTTTGGTGGCCGACAGGAACTACGAAATAAAAAAGTATATTCAATATCAAGAGTCGCCAAATACAAACAATCACGTGAGGCATGCACATGAAAAATGATACTGCATTTATATTTGCAGAACCGCACGCTATTTCGTAGTAAAAGTATTATTATTTATACTTTTTTTGTAACTTTTTAATAGGGATCGAGACCGAACTATAGAGGCAGCACTTCTGTCGAAAGTAGAGCGCCCTGGTGTTAAATAAGAAAAACATTGTAATGTAAACACTAATAAATAACCTACAAAATGCAAAAAATGAATAGATATTTCTATATTTTCTTTGCCAGGAAAAATTGTTGGTATGTAAAGTGTGTAGGGGATTATCTGATTCTTGACAAAATGAGCACTGCAAATTCTAGTATTTTTATTTGGATCCCAATCCTTCCGATGTTTTCTGAAATGTAATTAAAAAACTTGAAGTGATTCGTTTTGTATAAATGTTTACTTTCTTTTTCTTAAGAGTATTTAATTATTTAAACTTATTATATAATATTGAAGTCAGCAAACACATAACAAGCTTTTTATTTTATATAATACCTAAATGAAATTGTACAGATAACAAAATTTTATTGTCTCGATAATAATCTTTTATTTATGGAAAAGAAATTTAGAACTTTTCTTATAGCTGCCAATTGTATTATCATACTGATTATACACAAAATAATAGTTAATCAATTTTTTTAATAAGAACACTTTTTACTTACGTATGGTTTTATACTCCATTTTTGATGTTTTAAGGTTATCCATGCAGTGTTCAATGAAATTTCGGGGAAACGATAAAATTTCAGCTGCATACCATTTTTATACGGCATGAATTTAACTGTATCAACCCTTACTTTGTGGAATCTATTTACATTAGTGTTTTAAATGAAACTTACTATTTCTAGTTAACTCCACAGTTTATTGAAAAATGTTGAAAAATCTAAAAAATTGACAATTGTTTCGATATTACCTAAATATCATCGTCAGAATGACAGAAGTTACATTTCATTTGATGCCCAGCTGATGTTTAATTATTTTTGGCTAGTCCAAGAAGTGACCTATCTTATGATTGACTTAATATATGTTAATAGAAAAAAGAAGATATGATATTATTAGCCCTATGGGGATATCCTGGATATAATTTTTCCTAATCAAGATCAGTATAACTGTGCAATGATACAGAAAACCGGGATTATCACTTAAGAAGACAGTTTAAAAGTGGAGAACTCCCTAGATTATCTGTTCATTGACGACTTCATATTGTGGGTTTCTTAAGTGTTTTATAATTTCCAATTCTTCAAGGAAATCCAGTTCTTGTTTCTTATCACAAATATGTAGTACTTCTAGTTCTGTGTTGGTGTCAAGTAGATGTCTGGCGCAGTGGGATTTATCTGGTTGTTTTAATCTGTATGCTTGAAGTGTTCACTGTATCGGATTTCAAAATTTCTAAGGGTCTGATCCAAATAGACAGCATTACATTCTGGACATTTAAGTTTATATCTACCAGATTTCTTTAATGGTGATATTTTTGTTTTTACATTTCACAATTTTGTACTTATGTTACTTTCTGTTTTAAAAGAAATCGTTGTATTTGTTGCTAAAGATATTATCTTTGAAATATTATTAGAAAAATTTCCTGCATATGTAATGGATTTATAAGTTTTTATTTCTTTAGTTTGTTTAGGAAATATTAGTTGTAATGTCACTTTTTCTTCTTTTTTACTAATTAGTTTATTTATTATATGTAATGGGTAACTGTTGGGTGTTGCTATTTGTTTAATTGTGGTAATCTCTCTATCAAAATTACATTTGTTCATAGGAACTGAAAATGCTCTATGTATCATTGAATTATATGCCGCTAATTTATGGGACATGAGATGATTGGAACTGTACGGAATAGTCACATCGGTGTGTGTTGGTTTTCGGTGAATCGAATAATCAAGTACATTATTAACTCTTTGAATTTTTAAATCAAGAAAATTGATTGAACTATTTTCTTCAACTTCTAATGTAAATTCAATTGTTCGTTGTAAATTATTAATGTGGTTGAAAAATATATCTAATTGTCGTTCACTACCCATAAAACAAGCTAATATGTCATCTACATATCTATATATATAATTTTAGTGAACATATTGGTAACATCAAATCTTGCAAATTGAATGCTTTTAATTTTTTGATCAGTTCCATTGAATTTATAATTGAATATTTAGATGTATATCCGTAACTATTAAGTATATTGTTAAGTTTCTTTGCCAATATATTATTAGGAGTATTAACATAAGAAACTACAGGTCCAATTGGTTTCGTTATTTTATGTAATTTAACGGTTCCATATAATTGTGGAGAATGAGGATTCTTATTTATGATGGACCTCTTTTCGTAATCACTGAAAAGATCATTTGAATTATTAACAATATCTCTAACATTATTAGAAAACTTTTTTGTTGGGTCTGCTCTAAGAACTTTTACATCGCTAGATTCTATAAAGTTATATATTTTTGAATTATAATCACTAGTTGTCAATATGCCAGTAGCGTTCCCCTTGTCAGATTTTGTAACTGTTAGATTATCATCTTCTACTTTCTTTTTTATTGAATTTAAAACTGTGATGTCATTTTTTGTTTGACGTTTAACTTTTGAAGGTTCAATATTTTTGATTAATTGGCAATTTTTAGTTTCTCATTATTTGAATTAGATTTTAAAGCTATTTCTGACTCTTTAGCCATTATCTGTTCAATATTATTCGTAAATGTTGATGGTATGCTGTACTTATTTAATAATTATATTTCACTATCTGTAAAATTAGTGTCTGAAATTCTACTGGATGTAATTGGAACGTGAGTTCAGAATGTACCACTTTTATGTAGTTGTCTAAGGAGTCCCTTATTCTAAACCGTTTCTTACATTCAAAATGAAGGTTTACCAGTGGGAAGCCCTATATCGCCAATTTTGGCAAACATTTTGATGGACAGTTTTGATAGAAAAATCTTTGTAAGTAATATTTCAAAAAATGTTTTATTTTGGTATAGATATGTAGATGACACATTAGCTTGTTTCATGGGTAGTGGACGACAATTAGATATATTTTTAACCACCTTAATAATTTACACCCAAAACTTAAATTTACATTAGAAGTTGAAGAAAATAGTTCAATCAATTTACTTGATTTAAAAATTCAAAGCGTTAATAATGCACTTGATTATTCGATTCACCGAAAACCAACACACACTGATGTGACTATTCCATACGGTTCCAATCATCCCATGTCTCATAAACTAGCGTCATATAATTCAATGATACATAGAGCATTTTCAGCTCCTATGAACAAATGTAATTTTGATAAAGAGATTAACACAATTAAACAAATAGCAACATCCAACGGTTACCCATTGCATATGATAAATAAACTAATTAGTAAAAAAGAAGAAAAAGTGGCATTACAACTAATATTTCCTAAACAAACTAAAGAAATAAAAACATATAA
Organism: Galeruca laticollis; assembly: GCA_963921935.1. Taxonomy (NCBI): domain Eukaryota; kingdom Metazoa; phylum Arthropoda; class Insecta; order Coleoptera; family Chrysomelidae; genus Galeruca; species Galeruca laticollis. Next base: position 209,420,238 of record OY998176.1, on the reverse strand, counting down.
AACCATTACATATGCAGGAAATTTTTCTAATAATATTTCAAAGATAATATCTTTAGCAACAAATACAACGATTTCTTTTAAAACAGAAAGTAACATAAGTACAAAATTGGTAAATGTAAAAACAAAAATACCACTATTAAAGAAGTCAGGTATATATAAACTCAAATGTCCAGAATGTAATGCTGTCTATTTAGGTCAGACCCTTAGGAATTTTGAAATACGATACAGTGAGCACTTACGAGCATACAGATTAAAACAACCAGATAAATTCCACTACGCAAAACATCTACTTGGCAACAATCATTCATTTACGCCTAACACAGAACTAGAAGTACTACATATTTGTGATAAGAAACAAGAACTAGATTTCCTTGAAGAATTGGAAAGTAGAAGACACTTACGAAACCCACAATATGAAGTCGTCAATGAACAGATAAATCTAGGGAGTACTCCACTTTTAAACTGTCTTCTTAAGTGATAATTGTAAAGATCAGCAGATATTTATTTATCATTGCACAGTTATACTGATCTTAATTAGGAAAAATGATATCCAGGATATCCCCATAGGGCTAATAATATCTAAGCATTAATATTCATAATATCATTTCTTCTTTTTTCTATTAACATATATTAATTCAATCACAAGATAGGTTACTTCTTGGACTAGCCAAAAATAATTAAACTTCAGGTAGGCATCAAATGAAATGTAACTTCTGTCATTCTGACGATGATATTTAGGTAATACCGAAACAATTGTCAATTTTTTAGAATTTTTAACATTTTTCAATAAACGGTGGAGTTAACTAGAAACAGTAAGTTTCATTTAAAACACTAACATTTATACAGCATATTTGAACAGTCATGAATACATTAACATTTAAAAACGCTGATTATACAAAACTAATAGTGTTTACATCACTTTTTTTGTTTTTCTTCACGGCAGATGGCATAATCGTCAATTTTTTTGATCCCTATACAGATAGAAATTTACATTTAAGAATAGGTGATAATACCACCATACCTGTTGAAATGTTGGGGAACACCAAATTTTTCCCCAATATGCAAACCAGGAAAAAAAAGTTAGATGCTTATGGTCGGACTCTGTTAGATTTTACTTCTGGCAACAGTTTATCTTTCATTAATGGGCATATCATATCAGATAGACCTGCAGTGTTTACTTATTGTAATTCACTTGTTCAAAGCGTTATTGACTTATGCTTCTGTAGTACGGATAAGCTTGATCTAATAAAAAAATTTCACATGATTGAGGACCAATATCTATCCGATCACTTTCCCATTTGTCTCGAGGTGGAATCTGATTTGTGATCCCTAAATTTTCAGATTTTTCTTCACTCCATTGAAACTTTGACTTCGTCCCCAGACTTTTGGGAAACCGTGTATATAAGTAATTATCGACTGTTGCCTAACAAAAACATTTATTCAATAACCATTATTTTTTTGTTTTCCATCACCGTGTTTGAGATAAAGGGACTGTTTATTCCTAGGCGCCGGCGACCCCAAGGATTCTTATTGTTCATGTATCATTGTGACGGAACAAAAAAACTTCGTATATATATGCTAATGTTCTTTATTATATCAGGTCAATGTATTGTACAATGTATTCTTATCTATGACTTATTATTCCGCCTTACAACACCAAAACGAAATTGTCATTGCAACTTTATCGCTTGCTTTTGTTTCAGTAGTAACCGCAATACAGGATGTACATTTGAATCAATCTTAAAAACTTAGTCATTATATGGGGACATCCACTGAGATGTGTTGTCGGAATCGGAAAGTCTTGGGTTTTGTATTTACCAACTAAAAATTTCAGAGAAATTTCAAAGTAAAAATATACTGCCGAGTATAAAAGTAGAATCACCCCGTAAATTTTATCGACTCTTTTGGCTGTCACATGATATTGTAATTGCATGCTTGGGGAAAAATGTAGACAGTTTTCTTATTGATATGTTAGGATTAGGTCCTGTGTTTTGTTCAAGGGTTTCCTAGGAACAGTTGGGATGATAAAGAGCAGCTTTCATACAATCTTATAGGTGGACGTTCAGGCGTATTTGGTTCGGTGTTATAGACAGTGAAAATAAAAATAAACAATTTTCATTTGATATGTGAAGCAATGAAACTGTTCATATAAATCATTAAATTTGTCCTCCTGTGAAAGTACACTACATTATTCATACACCGACAAATCTGTTTGGAGCCAGTTTTAACCAGACACGGTTTCAGAAAAACGAAGTTATAGCTCATTTTGGTGTTAAGGTTCAGCGTTATTTAGATGTGACATTTTCCAGATTATGGATTGGTAGAATGCAGAATTTCTACCATTTTTTGGTGTTTTACTCTATCAAAATCCTGCTGGTAGTTCACGAAACATGCTGAAATAAAACTTGAATGCTATATATGTACCCACTGCATCTCTGAACCCAAACTGTGTAGGCGCAATTTGTTCTTCGCAGATTCTGTAGATTCTTCTATGTTTGACCTTTAGAAAAACTTTCAGTATGGGGCTCATCAGACTTATTGTTGTAAAGTCTTCACACTTTTTGCCTCATGATTTCTTAGGCACGGTTATAAACTCCAATGTAAGTCACATCTTACCAGACCTATATATTTTATTAAATACTTTTGTTAACTCTCTTCATGAAACAGTTTCAAGAACCCTGGATTTATATTATCGGGTCCCGGAGATTTTCCTTCCGTTATGGATTTTCTTGCAATTCTAACCTCGTCACTGAGTATATCTGACCTATATCATCCTTTACTTCGGGAGGTTTGGGTCTTGTGTCATAAAATAGTTGTTCTATGCGTTTTTCCATGTGTCTTACAAGTCAGCAAAATTAGTTATATTTTTTTTCTTCCTTGTTGATTAGGGTGGTTACATGTTTACGTTTATACGTCCCAGTTAGCTTTGTAACCTTTCGGTGTACGTTGAAGGTATCATATTTGGCTTGTAATATTTCTATTTCATACACTTTTCATTAATATCTCTTTACTTGGCTTCACGAACCTTCCTTTTAATGATTTTGTTTATGCTGTTGTATGCACTATCTTTCTTTTCGTTGTTCCATCAACTGTTGAATCTCGTCTTATTCTTGGTATTTAGTTTCAACAAGTCATCTTTGATATTCCTAATTAATGTGTTAAGTCTCGGGTGTGACAGCGATTTGATTTCGTTATTAAGGCAGGTTTTCACTTGTTGGTTTATTAATGGTTCTTTTAGTTTCTGCATACTTATGTTTTGCAGTCAAATTCAAACTTGGAAGGGAATGAAGAAGTAGAAAAAAATAATGGTTCAGAAGTCGATAGGGTCGTAGTAACTGAGGAATCAATAAACATCAATTTCCTTTCTAAAAATAATCCTAGAGTTAACAACTTCTCTTCATACATTTCATTTTCGATTAAAGATTTTCAGAAAGGGGATGAAACTCAACAAGAACAAAAGGACACGTCTAAAAATGATGTAAATAACAAGGAATATATTTACAAAGTGAACCAGACCAATGATCTATCGACATCATCCAAAGTTTCCAAATCCGTAATATCTACAACCAATTAAATAGTAAACAACATCAATTCAAATTCCTTATGACGCCGATCAAGTGAGGAAGACAATAATAGAATCCGAGATTATTCGTACAATGATAGTAGTTACGAAAGAGCTCTTAACAATATCTCCACAATCAGATCCATAAAGGGTATTCCCCAAGAATCTTTGGGTCCTAAAGGCCTCAAAAATATTGGTAACACATGTTTCATGAATAGTATTATCCAATGCCTATCAAACACAAGGTGGCTATTAGAATATCTAAAGAAAGACGCATACATGAGAGATATTAACATAAATATATCTAGCATGAAAGGAGCCCTACTTAAAGCATTTGCTGAAGTTATTCAAGAGCGTTGGTCTGAAGACGGTTCAGACAGAGTGGTTAATTGATAATAAACTTAGTGACATCGAGAAAGCACAAGAATCTTGGGTGAGACATCCGAGAATGGACAACTCCAAGATTGTGGATAACTTTGTCGGTCAATTAAAATCAACAATCAAGTGCACACACTGTGGTCACTGTTCAGTTACCTACGATCCCTTTTGGGATTTATCCCTTTCGATACCCCAAAGAACAGGTCAATTACGACTTTCACAATGTTTAGATTTTTTTACAAGAGAAGAAACACTCGACGGTAATGAGAAACCAACATGTTCGAAATGTAAAGAACGAAGACGATCCACTAAATCATTCTCAATTCATAAATTTCCGAAAATATTGGTTATTCACCTGAAGCGCTTTTTATTGAACAATAAGATTTAGTGGAAAACTTAATTTTTCAATAGATTTTCCAATAGAAGGGCTTGATATGAGCCATTACGCGGCTGATAATGTGGCACCTTGTATGTAGAACCTCTACGCTATCTCAAATCACTGTGGAACCACTTATAATGGTCACTACACAGCATTTTGCGGACATCCCTACACGGGACAGTGGCACGAATATAACGATTCAAGGGTGCTATTAATATCGTGGAAATCTTTAGTCAGTGGAGAAGCATATGTTCTCTTCTATGAACAAGATGACACAAAGTCCCACCTTTAAGTTTAATAATTTTTTTATTAGTTTTTAAATTATATATTTTCATTTAGAACCAATGTCTTATTTGGTTTTTTCTGCAAAATTTATTTATATATCCATATATACATTGTATTCTTATTAAAGATTATTAAAATTTATCATCATTTATCATTTACCAATAGACAAAAAAAAGTTAGTAGATAAATAGTTAGTATTGTGTACGTCTTTAGGTTTATATATCTGTGAGGAGGCCCACTCTTAAAGACAAGTTTCAAAATTCCAAAATAAAGGCTTATACACATTTGTTCCGAGACTGAGCCTTATGTTTAGCAGTTGAGTGAAATATAATTTTTTCATTCAACGGTGTAACTAATGTGTCTGTACTAAATTATAAACGTACCGCTAAAAAACAAATAAACATTGTCATTATGCTCCATAGGAAAAAAATTAAATAAATGGTAAAATACTATACTTTGATAATGAATTTATGACTTTCACATTTTTAGGTAGATAAAAACTGCTACACCATTTTAAAATATGTTAAAAGGCGATAAGCAACACTCGAGTGCTCTATACAGGTTACAAACATTGAAACTTGAAATTTCACCTCAATATAAAAAGAACGCAGCAGGGACTCTTACTGGTGTTATGTCAACCAAAAAATTCGACCTTGAATATGCTATTTTGGTAATTTAACTTAGGGCGAAGGTCTTCTTAGGATACTTTGCTACAGAACCGTATTTCCAAAATTGTTGAGAATTTAAACCAAAAAATAGGTTGTGAAATATGCAAATTAACTAAATATAATATATAAATATATTAGGTATTAGTTTAAGCAAAGAATATTACTTTTGGAGGTTATATATGAATATTATTTATATCTTAAGTTATAAAAGAAACCTTATTTTTGATTTACCATACCAATATTTCATTTAAATTATTAAAACTTTAATGTTAATATATTTTTTAATAATACTATTTTTTATGGGTCATTGATATTTGTTTTACATCTTAAACATTTATTAATAATATTATTGAGCTTAGAATTCATACAACCTTTACAATTCATTTAAATGTTATATTTATAAAATTTATCAACAATGTCAATAAAAAATTAATTTGGGTTTTAATAATATCATTCATATTTACTACAGTCCTTCTGATCATCCCCAAATGACCAGTACTTAAGAAGTCTGCAGGTATGGAGGAAAGAATAAGTTTTTTGTAGCAGTTGCTATTTTTATAAATAGTTTAAAATAATGTAGAGATTACTTATAAAAATTTAAAATAACTCGCCTTTAGATTAGTCCGCCTAATGTGCATATTAAACCTTACGAGAAATTCCTCTCTCTGTTTTAGCTGTAATCATATATTTTTCAATTACTTGAAGTATGTTTGTGTCGTCATTAATTTCTTGTTTAATAGGACGCACATATTATTATTATTATTTACATTTTGAAAAGTTTCCTTAGGCACTTAATCGCTGAATTTTTGTTTAACGTCCGTATGCCAAACAAAATCATCGTGGATAACGACTTTTTGCTCCATATCCTTTTCGAATATGAATTGAAAAACTAAAATAAATGAAATCGTAAGATGAAATTTTCACTTTTGTTCTTTTTACCAATTTTTTAATAAAAAACAAAGATCTAAAATTCAATTTATTTCGTTGTTTACACAAAAAAACTTCTATTAAAAGTGGTTCCTGGAACCAAATTTCTCACTATGATGTTTAATAATTATTCTTGGATAGACTTAATATAGAAGAAGATATGATATTACAAATATTACAATATGTAAATAAACTGATTAGGTCAATCTACTAGTTAGCTAACCTCGAATATAACTTATGGCTTAAGTTTAAAAAAGGCTTGTATGAATTAAATTTTGCTTAGTGTTAAATATTAATAATAATGTACTTGCAAGGAAGTTTTCACATTTCGAAATTGAGACGAGCAAAAGCTTTATTTGATGCAAGAAATTCTCCCAACATCAATAAATCAATTGTGGCCAAATTAGAGCTATTTGCCTTAATAAAACCTTGTTCCATCGTTGATGATTCTTGGATTTTTATTTTAACTACAAAACACGACTAAACAACAAATTTACCTATGAAATGATTTAGTAATCGATCGAAATTTACTTAGGCAATCACCTTGACATTGGTCTTTTTCCGAGGTCCGGGCTCATTTCTGTTTTATTTCATTTTAATTTAATTCTGTTTTCTATTTTTCCGAGATAAGTGTTATATTTTATTTTTGTCTATTGTATTTATTATACAAGACTGAGATGCAATATACTTTCGAACACGTGTTGTTTTGGTTATCTCATCGTTCTCATAAAATATTGAGGGAGGGAGGAGAGAGAACAGGGTGAAGAGTGCTGTTTGGTTAAAAATGTTCAGTCTATGTGATGTGTAACCGTGTTACCAAAACGAGTAAATTAAGATAGTTACAGTATCACTGAGTTTTATTATAATATTATACCTTGTTTAATCTTACATAGGATTTCTGTCATTATCAACATTTTTTCCAATATGAGCTACTATATGATTTCATTCATACAATTCATTCATCCGTGAACATATTGTTTAAATATGCATTTAGTTAGTTTCTTTATAACTACAACAGACAAAAGTATAATCCCACATTTATAATTCCAGTTCTCCTACGCATAACTCCATAACAGTCATAGATTTAAATAAAACATGTTTTCATTTGTTATAACTCTGTATATACTAAACAGCTGCAAGCCTATCTAACTCGATTTAGTATTTTTAAAATTAATTATCTCTCTGTTAAAGGAACTAATATCATTCAGATCAAATTTAAATGCCTTTATTAAATCTTGATGATACATTCACGAAGAATCTCGAAAACTATCTTGTACTGTTAAACCTTTTTCTTTTTATATTATGATGAAATGCATACCTTACTCACGACTCACGGACACAAGCGAGTTATGTAACATGTTTGAAACCTTAAAACCGGAAAGAAAATAAAAATAAATGAACAATGCAATATTTGGATATATATATATATATATATATATATATATATATATATATTAAATATGAATACTTATTTTAATAATATTTTGAATAATATGTGTTATTTATTTAAATATGAAATTGTTGTTGAATACTATAATTTATTATGCTCCACGTTTGGGAGATAAATGGTGTATGAAATTTATATATATGAGAATTATTATTTTATTTGTGAATTTAAATTGAATATTAAATGTATTACTGTTTTATTACTATTGAAATATTACATTCTTGGGCTAGCTAATTTATATATATTTTACCTTTAATTCCTTATGGTATTTAATACCATGTGGTTTCATTTAATTCCTAAATTTTATTACCTCGGCTGCTCTTATTTGTACACTACTCTATAACTCAGTAGGGTTCTGGGCATATCATAATAAAATCAACATTACTCATCAATGTAATTTATTTTATGTTATTTATGAAAAGATAGAAAAAAAATTGAAACATTGAAATATTACTTATATATAAAATATAGTTGGCGCTTTATTTTATTGTTGGAGTCATATACCTATTATGTATAAAAATAAATGATTATCCTTTTCTTACTTATTAAAAATTCTTATGCTATAAAATAAAATAATGTATTTTTCTATATACATCCAAATTTCCACATCAAAGAAACTCCGTATATTATAAAAAAACTATTCATTCTTTTTGAGATGGCTGCGTTTAAAGCTGTTCAACTATTTGTAACTTTTTTCTTTTTGTTCTTATAAATAGGATTATTGAAAATATTTAAACACTACTTTAGTTTTATTCGGTTCGTGCAATGGAAAGGATATCTGAAATTTTTATCTACTCAATTTCGATCTATTTAAAAATTATTTTAACCTATTATAACAATTTTGCATGTGATAAAAACTGAAATTAGTTGTGGTTTGTTGATTTGTGGAAAGTTTGATATATATATGTGACTGGATAAAATTCAACATGACAGAAATTAATACATATATCTACAAATTTGATAATGGTAAGTTTTTTTTACGTTTCCTGGTTCATTATATTCATTTTAAAACTTTTACTACCAGGTGTTTATGATTTTAAATTTCACTTTTTTATTATTTGGTACCAAATATTACTAATTAAAACACACCACAGACCTTGTTCTTTTCGCCAAACGACGCCTTCAGTTGGATCCATCCATGACGCTTTCCCGCTTCAGGTGGCAATCTCCCTTCTTATAACTATCGGGTGATAATTATATTACTTGGCTTGACTTTGTTTCATCACAGATTTGTCTTTACATTTATTTTAATTATAAGTTACTTTTTATATTTCTGATTTATACATATTCACATTTATTACTTGAAAATTTTATAACAAAGAACTGGATCACATTCAATTTACTTCTTGCTTCTTTAGTTACCAACGCTTAACTCTCTATCGCGGGTCTTTTTATCCGCGAAAACCCTTTCTATCGTTTATAACCGGAAGCTGGCAATGTTCTAGAAAAATCTTTGATTATTGTTCACCTGTCACTTTGCTTATTGATGTTTTATTGTTTTTCTGACTCAAACTTGCTATCAAATATTGTTTTTTATTCACTATAACCTTATCGTCATTGATTTAATTCACTAACATTTTATTATTATTGTTTTTTCATGTTATTGATTATTTGAAATCTTCCGATTGGTCAATGCAAATATATCATTTTTATACTTCCTACAACCTAAATATTTACATAATATACATGGATACAGTTCATTTCTTATTTTGTTTTATATTATTACATCTATACACATAAATTAGGTCGGTAATCATTTATTTATATTCTGATATTTCATATTCAATTACATTTTATGTTGGTATACTTGTCGTCAACTGTTATATTTCGTATTGGTTTTTGACATTTCCTGTAAATACAGTTTACTACTTATATTATTATGTTTCCTATTAACTTCTATGATTAAATATTAACTAACATAATTTATATATATTTTTACTAAATCTAAATGTCATTTATTGATCAATCATCGTAGAAATGTTGATTTTATTATTACCATCCTATTTATTCTTTAAATATAAGCAGATGCTTTAGGTGTCTAAAATTCCGTGTAGCGTTACGTTATTTTATTGATCTTCGTTTGCTTGTTAGGTTCTATCTAAGGTTGTTTTTTTTTAAATACATAATTATTTTAAAACTGTTTTATTAATAATTGTTTATGAATTCTTTTTATATTTATTTATTTTTCTCTATGATTATGCCCATTGATTGCAATTGATTATGTTGTTATATAGATATTTTATTAATTTTGGTACTTTATTTACAAATTATTTTTATTGATAGATATTATTACTTTATCCTTTATCGGGATTCTATGAATGTTATATGCTCGTTCTATCTACAACAATATATATATATATATATATATATATATATTGGAACAGTATAAACTGTCCATTAGAAAGACAAACCGTATTACTCCTTAACGATATTATTTAATGACACATTCAAATAAACCTCAATTTTGTTATAGTTTAAAAACAATGTTCTTAATATTAGATCTCACATAGAGGAAGATAAATTATTGTCAATAAGATTCAAGTTCATAATGTATTCTTTCAGAATGATAAAATATTAGAGTCTAAATTGTTATAAGTAATCCATAGGGATGAAATGCATCGTACTAGGTAGTCATATAATAACATGTGTATTATAATTAATCTATTTACTAACAAGTTATGTATGGACTATCCTAATTACTCTTGTTAGGAAATATTAAAGCAAAAATGACTGAAACTTTCATTTAATATTGAAACAATGTAATTTATTGTAAATCGAAGAGGTTAAATAATCTAGGAAATATTTCATTGAAATATTTGTATTCAACACAAAGTATGTGACACCAGAAGGAAGCAGTACTAAACAGTGGTCAAGTGTTTCACTATAAACAGTAGTATAGGGTGAAAAAGTGTTTCTAATAAGAAAAACTTTGAAATTCAATTCAATATCAAGAACTGTCAAACTCAAATTTATTTATAAAATTTCGGACTTTATAACAATTTTGGGGGAAAAGGACATACTTTGGGCAATATAGTAAATCGTAATCTTTACTTTTAATATGTTTAAAATTAGTTTTTAGAAAAATTCATATTTTTTATATGTAATAAGTGAGGTTATGTTAATCAAATTTGTCCTGGCAGTCGGTATTTGAACGTGGTAGACGGAGCTGTGTATCATTTTTGCTCCACAGTCATTTGTTTCCATGACGTAGATTAACAGAGGTAACTATAATAAAAAAGGAATCGTCAAGATTGTTTACCTGTCGAGAAGTGACAGCAAAATTTATGTTGACGTAGAAAATAGATAATTTGAACATTATATGACATAAATCATTATCAGAAATCTATATGGAAGAGTATTTTTCAATAATATAATTTCGTTTGTAACCTGTTATCCGGAAGAAAAGTTTCCTAGCAGATGAATTCGCATATCCACTGCGAATTGCCTAATGCCATAGTGGTTTACATTATCAATTGCTGATGGACAACTAAAATAAAAACAATAAAGATATTATCTCTTGGTAAGTTTATCCATAATTTACTTACCCTAAATTCAATCCATAATATTAATCCGAACAACAACAAAGGACAGTCAAGATAAATCTAAATACAATTGCAAGGTTAAGTTTGACGTAATGAACTCTCACTAGATAAATGTTTCATAATGGGAAAATTCCCATGTATTAAAATTGTTTTGGATTATTTTTTTATACGCTCATCATCTCTATTTTAAATATCTATGTAAATAAATGTATTTGTTTTTCTATATTGAAGTTTTAATGAACAGTTTGTTTTGTTTTTAATTGGACAGTTATACAGTACAATCGAGGGCATAGAGTAAACTTATTTGTCTATGTTCGAGAGTTTTACTAATCTCCATGACCCGTACGCCTTGAGAGGAATCACATGCTCAAATATAATACCTACAGGGGTAGAATGAAAAGTATCAACGTTTCAGTCATCAAGAAATATAAACAATTATTTTTCTAAATTTATATAGGCGCCCAAAAGAAGAAGACGTAGTAAAATTAACGCTATAATATATATATATATATATATATATATATATATATATATATATATATATATATATATATATATAACGCTAGTCTTTGCTGACCAGTTAGGAATAAAACTCAGAAATATTGGAGAATGCAGCAACAGGGAAAAAGAGAATTCTTTATTGGTTTTTATCCAATCTTTCGAAAATGTTCGTTTTCATCATCAGGGACGCTACAAATACAGGAAAAAATGGGATTATTCTCAACTCCATCAATAAAGAGACAAAAGTGTACTTACGTCCAATGTGAAATTATTTTCCGTTATGTAAAACATAAGATTGAAGAACTCATCACATGGCATCAGTTAGAAAAAATTGACATTCAAATTAGCAATAATATTAACAACATTGAGGCTGTTATAGTATAATATAATAATAAAAACACAAAACTTGCACGATATTAACGTCGTAAAATCATTTTTCAACAAACACAGCAGAAAAGGACGCCACCAAGCAGGAATCTTTCCCTCCAAGACGGAAATGGAAACGGGCACTTGACATCACTGGTTCAAACAATTCACGGTAGTCGTCATTAAGCAATTTTTCAAAACGTGAGAGCGGCGCGCAGGTTCTATCTACCAACACCAATAGAACCGCTAAGGGGGAAGGGTTCAGGCCGTAACTTACGGCAAGAAGAAGAGTTCCCTTTAAACGTGACTCTCAATGTATTTCTGAAAAGATGAATTAAATGACAGCTAATATGTACACAATTGGATTGTTGATGTATTGTCGCATACATATTGATTGTAAAAAGGCATTATTAAGATAACAACAATAATAATATCAACATTAACAATAATAATAACAATAATAAACATATACGTTGAAAACAGTGGAGTTGTCCATACTATCACCCTGATAATTAATTGAATGTTAGTAGTGAGGTGTTATTATGTGTACCTTGGAAAGTGTTCATGTTATGTGGTCTGTGATTGTTATCCAATGACAGTTAAAAGGAATAAATCTCGCTCAAATGATTGATATCTGTTTTTTTATTTATGCAATTATTTGACTGTGAAATGAAGGCCATCTCTAAGAAGGTTCTCTTGGTATATATTTAGGGTACCTTTTTATTGGGGAATGCGGCAATGTGATAAAGAAAACTCTGTTTAGTTAATTCTAAGCGTTCCGTAATTTATTTTTACCAATACCAAAGAATCTACAAGAAATAAATATTATATAAGTTTAAACTAAAAATATTTTTTTACTTACACTAATTGAGGATGTTCATAATAGTATAATATTTATTTAAATGGAGAAACATTATTGTTATACTTTAAAAATTATTAAATTTATAAATATAAAGATTCAAATTAGCATATTTTCATTTTATGACAATTTATTGTAGTCATAGAAAACATTTTTTATATATTCAGTCTATTGGTAAGTGATACTATAAAATTTTATAATTTTAATATTACCTCATCCTTAAACGGAAGTTCCGGAGCCATGTCTGCACTTTCCGGTCAAATGGAAATAACAGGGCACCGTTTTCATAGGGTACGGATAACGAGTTAATCTGAGCTACATTCGTGAACGTGAAGGTGAATTATTATGGATGAGAGAGGCCGAGTTACTCAGCCTCTATTCACCGCCCTCCTTTCTCTCTCCCTGACCCTCCTCGACCACCATGGCAGTATCTCCCTCGGTAATCGAGCAGGTTTCTTAATCTCGAGCCAGACTCTCGACTCCCCAGGCTGCTCTATCCAGCTTCCCGGGATGCAGAGGCAGTCTCCGCATTCCCAGTCATCCCAGCAGAGCCGGAGGAGATCTCGGGCTGACCCAAGGTCAAGATTTCCCCTTTTTCCCCCTTTCCAGAGGTTCCGGATGTGGAGGGTATCTCCATGTCCTTTGGATCCTCCGCGGGATTCTTCTTTTTTCCAAGCCCCGAGACAGGGATACGCCCAAAACGGAAGTTTAGCGCGTAACCTCCTGTCTTCAGAGCCTCTCCAGATTGGTGATCGATCCCAATCGTGAGGATAGTTCCCTGTCCCTCTTTTTAGAGTTTAGGATCTTCCAAGCCGCAGTACTGAGTTTGGAGTTCTGAACCTCGACAAGTTAGAGGATCTTCTCCAGTTTCATGTCTTGGCTTCTTGGAAAGAATACCGTTATGATGACCTGCTTTGGGATGTCGTCTCCACTTCGAGCCACCAATTCGGGTCCTTCCCAAGAGTTTAATTTCGGCGCTGATCTCATGAGCCAGTCCGCCGATTCTTTTGACCCACAGTCCACCAGTATCATTCCACAACGGAAATGGATACCTGAGAAGTGGATTCCCTTCTCTTTTCTCTGGCACAGCTCTTCCACCAGAGTGTCTTCCAGTGTGGAGAGCTGCTCTGCTTTCAGGATGACCCCAGGATAATCCTTGGGCATTATTCCCACCCTAAAATCCTTCTCTGTTTTGACAGCTGCTGTGTAACCAGTGGCTTGCCCGGTTACCGTTGCCGCTGTTTTTGATTTCTTGCTTAGAGGCCGCAGCGGAGGAGTAATATGCTCCGGGCCTCTTTAGAGCTTGTTCTTCCCCGTTGGTGATTCCTTCGGGGGGGTTGAGCGCTGAATTACCTGCTTCCTGGCCTCTTCAGGGGATATTCCCTGATTGAGGAGTCGCAGGTATTTCCGCACCCCTGCTTCACTGAGGCCTTTTCTCAGTGGGTCGTCTATGCCGCCCGGTTTTGGGAGGTCGAACGGCATACGACCTTAGTGCCGTTTGGCCTTTTTTCCCTCTGTGAGGTGCCCGGATGAAGAGGTGGAGGTTTTCTCCACTACTTTTCCGGTGAAAGTCTTACTTTTTCTTTCCATGAGTGGTCCCACGAGAAGCTAGGATCAGTACGGTCCACCGCTGCAGATCCCCGCTTGCAGAGGTAAGGGGCTCAATACAATGGAGTTCCCCCCGGTGCTCCAAGGTCGAAACCAGTAAGGACTATTCTATATAGCCACGCATTCTTCGGCCTGGTTTCCCACCTTGACTTTAGGTTTTTAATGAGGTTGTCTCCTCATGGTCCGGGCAGTAATGCCAATCCCCCCCCCATCCCACTGGCCCGCGAGACTTGACCACAGACAGCCAGGAGACAATGGTATAACGGGTGATTTCGAGGTGAGCTCGAAATTTCACCCGGCATCGTAACCCTGTGTGCAATCCCTTAGCCACGATACTACAGCTGGGACAGGTAAAGTTGGTCCGCGGCAGGGTATTCGAGGGCTGCCAGTTGAATTTTTAGACACAACGAGCCCCAGATATTTCCCCGCAGACCTCCTCCTCATATAAAATCATCTCAGAGGCCCTTTTCCTATGTTGTTTTCCCATTTCAGTTGCATTAAAAGATAAAAATTTATGCGTTTTCGTGTGATATAAAATTTAAAAATATAAATATGGTTTTTATATCTGAATTGGTTATCTTAATATTTCCATATTTTACACGTGTAATGCATAATTTATTGTTATTATAATCGGGAACTTAATAAACATCTCCAGTGAAAAAAATACCTCGATTACTCAATATTACAATATGAATCATTTTTCGTTTTCTTTTACGAAATCCGACACTACTCTAATTATCTAAGATTGAATCTAGGTCACAACATTTACAATCAGAGTAATTAATGCGAAAGCTTACCCAACGAATAATAGTAATCGTAACGTTGCATACTTGAGAAGCATTTAAAAATGGTGAACACACACGTAATGTTTACAGTATTATTATCAAAAGTCGCAACATGTGGGTAGATTACGTGGCAATGCAGTGCCTATCTTAAATTTTGTAATAGTAGAGAAATATCGCTTTGAATAACAATGTAATAGGAAACTTAAATAGACATTTCAATTGCTAATTGAAGTAGTGGGTTAACATGCAAAACGTAAATCTCGAATTATAAAAAGCATGCCTGATAAACAATAACAACTTATATTACTTTTTTTAAATGAAACTAACTGTAATATGAGTAGATTCATTATGAATATAACTTTGGATAGTATAGGCAATAGGCTATATGGCCAGTAAGAAGAAATTTCCTCTGCTGGTTTATCTGATTTGGGATTATTATTATTTTTAAAATTTTCTATATATTATATATTCAGAATATGGCTGGTTCTAATAATTGAATATCTGGGTTATAGCTTAAATGGCTTCGATTAGTAAATTTTGTAGTATTTCTCTAAGTCGAATTCGAGTTTTTTCTTTGAATTAATTTTACTTATAATGGTACTTTTTACCTCTTGGATTTTAATTTTTTTGATAGGCAGGTCCATTTGATAAAGAACTTCTAAAATTTGCTCTATAATTTGATGTTAATTTTGTAGTGTATCATTGGGATTCGGTTCTTTGTTTTTGCGCAGTCATTATTGTTGGTTCGAATATTTTGTGGCTTTCCATAAGGAATTAAGGAATAGTTATTATTTTCTGTTGGATAAAGTTGTTCTAAATATTCTTGAATTCTTTTGTTAAGTTCTAACATTAGTTTATCTCATTAGCTCTTTTGTTAATACTGTTTACTTCTCTTTTGTTTTCTGCAGATCTATTAAGTTGACAGCTGATAGGACCGACTGGGTAAAATCAATTCGGACCTTTTGCATTATTTAGTACTTATTTTGTATCGATCCAAATTTCGTAGCCGCTTTAAAAAAAACGTGGCTCTGATGGCTTAATTTTAATTAATTAATTAATATGTAACGAATAAAATAACTAACCATATATATATATATATATATATATATATATAATAATAGCGTTAGTTATGTACATTTTATTCGCTTCAAACATATTTAACCTCACTTTCGTAAGTAATAATTTTCAATTCTTGTTTTTTATATTTACATTCAATAATTTATTGTAGAGTTCCTGATGAAGAGTCAATAAAGTCTCGAAAGCTTGAACAGAATAAAGAGTCTACTTTTCATTTCTCCTTTGGCTGAAGACCCTATTAAGAATTTTGATTTCCTTAACTTAGTCAGCCGACTAATACTCAGCTTCTTCTTTATATATATATATATATATATATATATATATATATGGTAATTTTTTTTTAATTGGGGAATGCGGCGATGTGTATTTACTTGAGGTTGTACACAAAAATATAATATTTATTTATATGAAGAAACATCATTGTATTATTTTAACGTAAAAATATTCAAATTGGCATATTCTCTATTGATGACAGTTTGATGTTGTCATAGAAAACATTTTTTTTATATATATATATATTCAGTACATTAGTATAGGATATTATAAAATGTTTACTATACTCTTATTATTTTTAAATGAAATATTAGTAAATCAATAAAATAATTCTCCTCTATAACGCCTTGATCTCCATTTTTATCTTTTTTGTCAAATGATAAATAACTATAAATTGAATTTAGATTCTGAATATCAGTTCTTTTATGTAAACAATTATTCTCTTGAGCAATGAATGTCATTTCCAGGAAAATCCTTTTGGAGTAATTGTCTTGTTTACACAAAATTTTGAAGTTTTTATAATCAATTACATGTTTTGTTGAGAAAACGTATTCTGCTAATGCTGAACGTTCTGGGTATAATCTTGAATCACTCTTATATAGAGCTAAGCACTTAGTAGTTTTTTGAGAATCTGACCCACATATACCTGATTCGCATGTAGAACATGTTAATATATATACAACATTAGAACGTTCAGTATAAGGATCAATTTACTAAAAACACGATTAATTGTCAGAATTTGGCACTCCTATGGGCTCTAAGATTTCGCCTATACTTTGTAATTTTGTTTTGCATTTATTGATTGAGAAAGTGCTAGATGTAATTCCTTTTCATATTCTTTTCCTAAAGAGGTACGTTAATGATTTGATACTTGCCGTACCTCATAACAATATACAAATTGCACTTAATGCTTTCAATAGTTTTGATAAAGACATCCAGTTCACTGTTGAAACAGAAACAGATCATTACATTTCTTTTCTTGACATGAAGGTCCATAGAGACATTCAAGGAATAATACGCACATCTTGGTACTGTAAACCCATGGCAAGTAATAGATTTCTTAATTACCATTCCAATCACACCATACGAATGAAAGTTAATTTTATTCATACTATGAAAAGCCGCGTATGCCAATTGTCTCATCTTCAATACAGAAACAGTGATTTGAAAATGCTTTACAATATATTTATTGATAATTCTTATCCTTCTAAACTTCTCAGCAACATTATTTTCAGTTCTTCTCTTCCAATCCAACGTCGGTGTGCTATAGTTAAGAGTTCTAATGTTGATGATATACGTGAAACTGATATGAAATTTGTTTCCTCACCTTATATCAATGATTTGACTCCTAAACTTATTTCTGCTTTGAAACACATTCCACATATTAAGATTTCAACGAGGAATGTGAAAACTGTAGGTTCCCTGTTTACCCGCACTAAAACTGAAGTCAAACCGTTAGAAAGTTCCAATGTTGTGTTTAAGATCAATTGCAAGGATTGTCATAAAGCATACAGTGGACAAACCTCGAGGCTTTTGCAGGATAGAATAACATCTCACAAAAGCGATTGCAGATTGGGACGGCCATCTTGCGCTCTATCGACTCATGTTATTGAATCGCAACATGATATGGATTTCGAAGGAGTTGAAGTTTTAATTGGAGAAAATAACTACCATAAAAGGGTTTTCTTGGAGATGGTGTTTATTAATAAAATTGAAAGACCCCTCAACACTAGATCAGATACGCAAAATCTGAGTCATCTATAATTACATGTTGGAGTATGAAAATAATAAGAACAAAATTCCTAAAATATTTCCCCTAACACAGCACACTAACCATGCATAACATCTTCGGTTAATGTAGTTTTCGCTGGTTTGCATTTTAGTTAAAAACCATGTTGTGTTGTTCCATGCTAATTATCACTTTTACCATTTGTTTTCATTTAGAGTTTTATCAGTTTATTTCTAACATCTTAAAATGTAATAGTCATTGTGTGTTTAATCGGATAATAATTCCAAATCAGTACAATGTTATTAGTTGTAACGGTTTTTATGTTACTTTGAAATGTTTTTTAAATGTGTATATTGTTTATGGAGTTTTTGTTGTTTCCAACTTTTATGGTATAGTCGATCTCACAATCCATTTTAGTAAGTACAACTATGTTTTGTAACGTATTGTTTTTAAATATATAATATTTGTAGTCATCCTGAGGAAGACTCCAAACAAGGGTTGAAAGATTGATGAATAATAAAATTTTCTGATTTCTCGCCATATTTATGAAAACCGTATGAATGTTTGCACAAAGTTCGAAAATAATTTATTAATCTAGTCAGTGACGTTTACGATGTACAAAGTAACTGTCAACTTTTATAAATAATTTTCCAATTGTCATTCTTTAAGAAATATTTGACAACAATGTTAACTATTCTAGAATTATAATCACCATCAAAAATAACAATATAGAATAATAATGTAAGAAACGCTAAGTAAACAAAAAACATCTATTCAATATGTCCTCCCCCAGTTTCAAAACATTTCTCAATTCTCCTTCGCAGCAACAGCATTTCTGGGGCAACTGGTCTCGGAGACTCCATTAGTAACGTTGCTGGTTTTCGAAAAAGCGATTGTGATACCTCTTTCACAGCTTGAAATACACTCAAAGTTATGAAGCTACTGCCACAGATAATCCACAGATAGATGAGACACTGATTGTGGCGCCATCTAAAGAGCCTGTCGACTAAACAATTGAGTGATGTTGAAAAGATTTCTGTTATTTTAGGTTTTGGCGGTATATTCAAATTTACTGTATTTTAATTATTTTATTTCAAAATAACCATTTATAGTCCATCATTTAACATTTCATTCAATTTAACTCAATAATGATTAGATGTTGAGTTAAATTAAATGATATATCAAATGATGGACAATAAATTGTTAATTAAATTGGAAAAAATAAAACAGTAATCATATAAACAGTTTATTTATTTTGGTATAAAAATACACAACAAATAACTATTTCTTTCACAGAGTACTTTTCTTAACAAACAGAATGACAATAAATAAACTATAATGTAAAAACAATGCAATAATTAAAAAATAATTTGAGTAACATACATTCTAGATTGGAGTATCATTAGATTTTTAAATGATGTTAAATCAAGATAAAAATAGAAAATTATTTATGATAAGTTTATATTAATTTATTCATTTATTATTACACTCGTATAAACACACAGAGCTGGACAAACTGCTGAAGTATAACTGCTACTTACTTAATCAAAAAAAGTGTTAGCAATGAGTAGTTAACTACTATTTTTGTGAAAGAAAATATTTGAGTATAATACTGTGAATGTTAGAACAAAAGTAATTAAAATACTTTTAAAGGAAAAGTTGTTAACTACTGCCCAGCTCTGTAAATACAAGGTGCCAAGTAATTACATATAAGAGTGATAAACAGTACTTGTGACTGTATAACATTTAAAATAATATATCTAACATTTCATTTCCACTTAAAACACATCTTTATTTCTTTACTGGAAGTATTAAATAGGTTTATATCACAAGCTTAAACCTAGTATATTGCATATTTGTATATTTCTACATTTAAAAGCATTCCGTTCTTATGAAACCATCACATAAGGCAGTTTAAGTTACTCTGCAGCTCCTGGCAGTCTATGCTTGTTAAAATGTTTCGTAAGGGCTCTTAAAAATCCCACCGTCTCATGGACGTCCTTTCCTGTTTCTGGTTGAGGTTCTACAAGTAAACACACAAAATAACAACAATAAATAAGTAAACACCCAAATATGTTTGAAAATTTATGTCAACAGAAGAAAACAAAATGCGCTTACTGTTGAAATAAGTTTACACATGTTTTGTACTAAGCCAAAAAAAAATATTAAAAAATGTTTGAATTGTCATACAATAAAAGTCGGCAAGGGGTCAATACCTTCCATCCCATAGCTGATGGAGGGAATAGCTATAAGATAAAATAAAACCCAGATTATTATTTCTTCAATGGGTACATTTTAAAATGGAATGGTGTATAGACTAGATATAAATTGAGTGTATGATAAGATGAGTACTGAGTGTCATTTTATTAAAACTCCAGCTAAGCGCTTTCAGCCATTAGGTCATTCTCAAAGCTGTCGACAAGAGAAAAACATACAACAGGTACAATGTACATACAATAAAATAAAATGTTTAATCCTACATCATTATTTAAGTAAAATTTGTTAAAATTACCCTATAAAGAAGGTGTACACACATATCATTTAGTTGATAATTTCAAATTAGACGTTTCGTTATGTGAATTACAATTGTACACGCTATTTATAGAGTAATTTTAACTAATTTTACTTAAATAATGATGTAACATCAAACATTTTATTTGATTGTATGTAGCAGTTACAGGGTTTGATGTTTTTTGACACCTTCTGTATGGTTTTTTCTTGAAGAGATCTTTCAGAATGGCCTAATGGCTGAAAGCGCTTAGCTGGAATCTGGAATTTTAACAAAATTAAACACTCAGTACTCGTCTTTTCATTCACTCAATTTACATTTTAAAAAGTCCAAAATTATAGCATGCTATATTGAATACAATTATTGTTAATTTCCACTCATATGGGAAGGCAAATCAAATTGTCTTAACTTCTCTTCGTCTTTCTCAAATCTAAAGGAACACTGTTTTTTAAAATGAAGGAATCATATCCTCCATCATTTCCTCGTCGACAAATATAATGATTTATTGCCACTGCTTTTCAGCCATATTAATTTTATCTTCCTGTGTTGAAGGAACAAAACTGTAAAAAGAAATATTTACTTTATTAATGCAGCAATTTTCAGTTTAGCTGTTGTAAAACACAACTATGATCTCTAAAGTTGTCGATTAAATTAGTGAAAATTCTGTGTTTTATAAAAATAAAGATAATGGTTGTTAATTGTGAAAGAAAAAATGCTCAAATTTGTTTGATAAAACTTACCGAGTAGACCACTTACTAGAATCCTTCAGAATACACTTTGACATTGTCTTTTCAATTAATAACAATAAAGCAACGAAACAACAGATAAATATTACACTATAGCAATTATAAAAATACACCAAAATACTGTAACCTTATAATAACCTCTACACTTGAACTAAGGGGTAGTGAACGACAATTAGATGTATTCTTCAACCACATCAATAATTTACACCCAAAAATTAAATTTACATTAGAAATTGAAGAAAATAGCTCAATCAATTTTCTTGATTTAAAAATTCAAAGAATTAATAATGTACTTGATTATTCAATTTACCGAAAACCAACACAGACTGATGTGACAATTCCATTCAATTCAAATCAACCTATGTCACACAGACTATCGGCATATAATTCAATGATACATAGAGCTTTTTCAGTTCCTATGAACAAATGTAATTTTGATAGAGAGATTAATACAATTAGACAAATAGCAACATCCAACGGTTATCCATTAGATATGATAAATAAGCTAATTAGTAAAAAAGAGGAAAAAGTGGCATTACAACTAATATTTCCTAAACAAGCTGATGAAATAAAAACTTATAAAACCATCACATATGCAGCAAATATTTCTAATAATATTTCAAAGATATCTTTCAGCAAAGAATACAACAGTTTCTTTTTAAACAGAAAGTAACGTTAGTACAAAATTGTTAAATGTAAAAACAAAAATACCACTATTAAAGAAGTCAGGTATATATAAACTCAAATGTCCAGAATGTAATGCTGTCTATTTGGGTCAGACCCTTAGGAATTCTGAAATCCGATACAGTGAACACTTACGAGCATACAGATTAAAACAACCAGA